>JANRMT010062791.1:157398193-157438543 GCA_026402145.1 Polypterus bichir lapradei | reverse complement strand
GGGGTTTTCCTCAAACATTCTATAGACACATGCTCATTAGGTACTCAGGGGTTTTCCTCAAACATTCTATAGACACATGCTCATTAGGTTCACTGTCAGTTTGAAAACTGGCCCTGTCTGGGTGTACGCATGAGTGAGCCATGCAATACATTTGCACCCCATCCAGGGATGAACACTTTGTCTCAATCAGTGCTGGACTGGATTAAATGTTATGATTTAAAGTAAAAAAACTGGGCAGGTTCTAACTAGAGTTATTGTAAAATTCAAACTCAAACGACTATAAAGCATACAGGGTGGCAGGGTGGTGCCTTACAGTAATGAAACCAGCATTCACGTCATGGGTCCTCCCTGCATGGAGTTTGCATGTTCTCCCTGTGTCTGTATGAATTTTCTCCCACTGTCCAAAGACATACAGATTTAAGTGAACTGGCAACACTAAATTGGCCCTAATGTGTGGGTTCACCCTGCGATGGACTGGCACCCTGTGCTAGCTGGGTTAGGATAGAAAATGACAAAGCATACAAAAATCAATTGCCATATAAGGCTGCAATGCCATAAATGATGTCAATAAAATAAATAATCCAAGGTGCTAGCTTACTTAATCTAACTTGAAGGCCTAATTTTAAAGTGAAAGAAATTAATATTTTAGTGAATTTAGCTACACTGTATAATTATCAAACATTAAGTTATATCCTTACTGTCAATGAACGACAATTTGTTTAACATACTGCTGGCATTTTTTGCTGATATCAGTATATTTGATACATTTATGAGTGAGGTACAGCACTGTGTTTACTATAATATGGAAACTGTTTAGACTTACAGATTTAGAAATAATATTCAATTCTATGAAAGATACTGAATAGACAATTACATGAAAGAGTATGTTTATTTCTGAATGTTGAGTCTGAAGTACTAATATTACTAATTACTTTTGATTTAAGAATGACCTTATTTCCAAGTCAAAAAATCCATATTTTACTGTAACAAGACAGAATGAAACTAATAAATGAACAAATGGCACACAGTTAAAGTCAGTAGCTGTTACTTAAGTATAGTTGTTTTTCTGAAAATGCTTTAATGTAATGAGACTATTTCAAGTCATGCATCACATAGTTGAAGGTACAGATGACAATCCTCTGACAGAACATTCTCTTTTATTTTAATCATTTCATTCAATTTTTCTCAGATGCCATTCATAATCTTCACCAGTTTCTCTCTCATGTGGACTTTTTGGTGCTTCTGGAGCCGCAACTTGCTAAAACACTTTCCACATTCTTGGCACGGATGCAGGGGTTCTCCCACATGAACTCGCTGGTGTCGCTTGCAGGCCCCAGAGTGACGGAACCTTTTTCCACACATAGTACAGCAGTAAGGCCGCTCACCAGTATGGATACGCTGGTGTCGACGCAGATTGCCTAACTGGCTGAAACGTTTACCACACTCATTGCAGGGATATGGGGTTTCTCCAGTATGAGTACGCCGGTGGATCCTTAGGTTGCCGAGCTGAGTGAACACTTTTCCACAGTCATCACACTGATGCCACCCATTCAAGTTACCAAAGGTATCCAAGCTGCTCAAGCCTATAGGTGATAAAAAGGCTGCATTTCCATAAGGAACTGAAGGTACAGACTTTTGCTGCAAGGCTTTACCACAGTTTTTCACTTTGCTGACAGGGTCTTCTCGCTGAATGTTCTTTATTGACTTCTTTGGATGTTGTTTCTCACGAGATGGGATTTTACGGTAGAAATGAGTTTGCTCTTCTGTATCTACATCGAAATTGGAGAAAGAAACAAACAAATACATAATTACTGATGTGTAATTAGGTGTGGTTCAACTCCTAATAATCCTTTATTCTCTACTGGTTCTAGTACTTCTACTAAAACGGTATGAAGTCCCGTGAGATTCTTTCAAGTCACGCCCTACTTACAACTATTTTCAAACAAGACCACGGTCATCTAACTTCAGTCATGTGAATGCTTTTGGCAGACACACTTCCTGCGCTCTCAGCTCTTATAAATTTTATCAGGACAATAATTTTATACGTTCTAGATGACACGTCAATGACAAAGAGAAGAAGAAAGAGCATGGACAAACATTTGAGAAAGTCATTTTAATTATTAGAGAGAAAGAAAAGATATTCAATCACAGGCAGTTCTACGTTACGTTGTCATGATGTAAGTCCAAACACGAAATCAAAATTCAATGCGGTCTTGAAGAAAAGTTTCTGTATAACCAAGCCTATTGCAAACTGTTCTTGTTTTATCTTTACAGCCCAGTAGAAGGTACAACAGCATTAAAGTACAGAGCAGCATGGACATTTGAAATAACCATAGGCACTTGGAATATGCTACCAAGTAGCATGGTAGACAGCAAGCCTTTTGGGATTTTCAAAGCTAGACTTGATTTTTTTTTTTTTTTAGAAGAATTAAGTGGATAGAACTGGCGATCTTTGCTGGGCTGAGTGGCCTGTTCTCATCTAGATTGTTCTAATGTTAATAAAAAGACAAATCTATAAGCAAAACATGCAACTATAAGTTGGGGCAAATGAATATCAGGCTGTTATTCATTAACAGAAGTCAAATAACTTACTTCTGATCTACATACTATTTTAAGAACACCTGTACTTTGCTCTATGCTGTATTCCTTTTCTATATGAGTATTCGTTTGAATATTACATTTGTATCAGAAAAAGTGCAAATAACAATTTCAGTATACTAGAATAAAACGTTGACATTCTAGAACTTTTTGCTTTCCCAACACTAACCAACACCACATTAAAGAGTAAATTCTAGGACCTCTAACTTGCGCTCTTAAAATTTCTTACAGTATTTCAAGAATATTTACAATTTTCAGCACTTTACAAAAAAAAAACCCTGTAAGAAAGTACTTGTCTTTCATTTCATTTGGTGTAACTATAACTTTGTATAATTCGAGCTATGGATTTTTGCTCCATACAGCTCTCAGTTGACTGGACTTGCTGAAAATGCATGCCAATGCAGTTAATCTGTAATCAATTAATTTAGAATTGCTCATCTATTGTTGTACCTTAAACAAATGTGTAGATAATTTGATCCAAAGGTTAATGCACAAAACAACACTTCCTTTATTAAATCTACCAGTCTAGTCATCTAGCCACACAAAAAGAGCTAAACTTTACAATGTCTGTTTAGTTTTTGTATACACAGCATTGTATAAAAAAAAACTTAAAAACCATATATATCAATGTGAAGTATAATTTTTTTTAAAACATCTTTTCTTTGAAATTATCCAAACTTTTAACTATTATGATACAGTATTTAATATAACCACATACCGGTATGTATCCCTTATTAAAATTTAAAAAGTATATGTAATATATGTGAAATGTAAAACTATATCAGGTGAATTCATTTAATTATGCTCTTTTAAAAAGTAATTTTAGTATTCTGGTACCTCTAATTAAATAAATAAAATATGCAAGAAAACAATGAAAAGATATCAAGTTAGTTAAAATCAGCAATTACATTTCAGTTTATCAGTAAAAAGTGTATGTTTGTTGCATTTTATACTCATAAAAGATGCACCTTCACTTGCTCAGTTAACATAGTCTATACTTGAAATAGGAATTATATAAGCAGGAAAGTATGTTGATGAGGCTAATTAATATACAATACACATTTACAGGACTTTTTGTACACTATGGATAACATTTTATCCATAATGCAATTTTAAGATTGAAACTATTGACTGTTCCCTATCACAACTTATGAGTATGCTGCTGAATATGCTGACTATTTAATTGAACCAAAAAAAACAGTTAAACATCTGATTTAAAAATACTTTATTGAAATGTAAACCACAACACATTGCCATCTCCTCCTTTGAAGCACATATATGCAAAAACAAAACTATACATATGTTCCATGAAATAAACATATCGATAAGCTCAAGCCCTAAGTTTGCTCAAGGCCAAAGCAAAAAAAAAAGTGGTTCATTGGTGAAGATGTTGTTGAAAGACTTTACTCAGCGCGCAAGTGAAGAAAAGCAGCGATCATTTACTCTCCATAATAACAGAAGGGTGTGATTCCTAAAAATGTAACAGTCTTCCTTCACAAGGTGGTCATGCTGAAACTTCAGTCAAGAAATCTGTAGGAAGAGGATAGGACACGCTCCTCTGGACATGCAAGTTCATCTTAAGGTAATTACTAGACAAAGCATTTTTAATTGTCTCATTATGCTACCAGTCAACAGCTTAATTTTCTAGATTAAGATCCAGGGCAGCACCAATGAAAATACTATTGGCTTCAACTTTCTAGTTGTACTCCTTCCTGTGTTTTTGTAATCTGTCTCTTTGAGGCAACCTGGAATGAAGGTCTGGATCAGTGCTGAACTCTGCATTCTGCACCATGTTCTGAACTCATTTGACTAGTGCAGGAAATGTCAAATAGTAATGCATTGCTCTTCACTTAAGAACAGCACAGTGAATTCAAATGATTTAAAAGCATGCATCAGTACATGAACTTTAATACTGTTCTGGATTAAAGTTAAGATGGTGTTTGTTCCTCTGAATCACAAATATGCTACTCATGGTAATAAAGATATTATCCTGACACAGTTAATAAGGTTTCAGTGAAAATGCCAGTTGTGGTAAATGTAATGATCCTAGTTTATCTGTGTTTCATTTGAACTGTTTCTAGCTTCTTTGTGTTTTTCTTTAATCATTTTAAGAAATGTGTTCCAGATGGGAAGTGATTACAGCACTGTAAGTGGAAATCACCTTTTGAAAATCCCCATCTGCTGTTGTAACTGGAGGCATATCTGTTATGATCATACTCTATATCAGTAAACAACATCGCCTGTGAAGTGATTGTGGTTTACCTCATTGCCGTGACTTGCTTTCTGCTTAGTACTAGAAAAGAAGCACACATGAGAATTACCTTATATATCAATATGGAGACTTAAAATAAATTACTATGTCTCACAAAAATTCAAATGGCTATACTATAATAAAACTTCTCATGCTTATCTGATAAGTAAGCAAGTTCTTTTAGCCTGGACAGGGTAGATATAACTTATTTTAGTTATTATAAATCTGTACTTTTATTTACAATACTATTAAAAACATAATTTTAAACAAATTCTAGCAATTCAGTTATCGACCAATCCATCACTTGTCACCTCACCCAATTTCAGGGGTGAGGAAGATAGAGCCTATTGCAGCAACATCAAGTGCAAGGCTTAAAATCATTCCTGGATTTCACTGTAGGGCATACTCTGGGATGTACAAAGAGAAAGAACCCCATTTAAGTATGAGGTACACAAAACCAGTGATCAGATTCAGATTTCTCATAGACCTTTAGAAAAGAATATTTAGTGACCAACTTCAACATCCCTTTGAAAACTCATCATAAGGATAAATATGCATTTTAAAATACTTAATGAGTGTGAACATTAATTCCAATCTAATTTCAGAAGTGGATTTTAACTAGAAACTTTTGGCATATGATTCTTAAAATGAACTCATTGACAAATAAGTCAAAGGCTGTCCAACTTTTATTTTATTATAACTCTTAACATCTTACATGTTGCAAATGAATAGTAAATTAGATAATCCCAGGTACAGACATTTCTAAAGCCCTTCACATGTTACTTACGAACAGTAAATGCTTTGAAGCAACAAACTATCTGGTAGACACAAAAATACAAATTTACAATGCTGGGCAGACTGATTTTGAGGCCACCTTGTAATTTATGCATCCACGTTAGTGAAGCAAAATGCAGACAATAATGGCTGCAGGCTGTCAGCAGTGTCTGAGGCCTCAGAAAATTAACAATTTACTAAAGGATGAATCCGATTTTAAATGTATCTAATGTTTTCACATAATTTGGCATTAAAAGGTTATTTCTGTAAAACCTCATGCCATGTATGGAATAAACAACAGCATTAAATCAGAGGAAAAAACTAACTAAAATCATGAACATTACATTTACATTTACATGGTATCAAGCTAGAAAGATAACAGAAGGTATTGCTTGCCCTATGTTGTGAATGTTTTGAAGGAATCCCATACACTTCCTTTGCATGGAGCATGGAAGATGCCCTGTTGCGACACACTACCTAATTTTTTCAATGTATTCATACAACTATTTTCCCCTTCATTTGTAACTTGAAAGGTTTCCAAACTAACATTTTTTTCTTGTTGGGACATCATCAATGTTTTCTGCCTGCTCTCCTGCATTTACTGTACTACAATAATCGAGGATGAAAGTCTAATCACTTTCTTTAAAACATCAAGTTAGTTAAGTGACTCAAGGAGTCATTTTCCCTTATAATAAATTTAAGCAAAAAATGTAATTTAATACAGTAAAGGTTTATATGACATAGAGATTAAAAGATTAAAAGACTGGAATGACTATGCAGTTGTACTTTTCCATGCTGAAGTTGTACTTTTTCAATTATTTTAAAGAAAAAAGAAAAAAAAGTAAAACCTTTTTGAATCTTGATAAATTGGTACTCATAGTGTCCAAAAATATTTGCAAAATCTGTCAAGATACAGTAAACTAAAACTCTACTTCTTGAATTTAATTCTCCTTTATGCCCACAACAGCTAATAACGAATCAGAACTATAAAGATGGAAACAGGTAGAATCAACTGCACACTTTTAGAAAGCAACTATGCAACTTTTATAAAGAGATTGCCTGACAGTGGTAAGTCTTGTGGCAAGAAGAAACAGAAGTATACAAGGCCTAAAATAACTGATTGAAAAAGTATACAGCAAAAATGATGGGAGGATAACACTAAGACTCGGACAAAGAAGGCATGAATAGAAAATTTAGTGAATGGTATAAGATCAATGTGTCTAATCCCTGTGGATGCCAAAAAAAGTGAATGAAAATCCAGATAAAGGAAATAAACAAAAAAAATTAGATGCTATGGAAGCTTTTGAAAGGGAAAACATCATATGTCACAACATTTAGACAGAAAAAGATTACAGCTAAAGCAAATGCATAAGTGACATTTTTTGCAGATACTATGGTCTAAATTAACATGAACACAAATAAAAAAAAAAAAAAAGTTTCCGCTTACTTATGTTGTGGTCTGGAATTCTTCTGTCCTGCACTTGACTACTGGTTATGCTCTCTGGGCTCCCTATAAGCTTCCTTCTGCTTGTCTGGGCTACAGAATGTCTATTTCCTTCATTTTTTGCAGACCGTGATGAATTAACTGATTGACTTGACCTCATTGCGGACGTGTTCTTTTCAGATGCGGAACCAAGGTTTACAGAGACACCATGCATTTTACTTCTTACTGTTTCTGCTTGAGGAGACTCTAGGCTATGGACTTCATGGTTAATGTGAACTGTTGCTACTTCTGGAACTTCATCTTTAACATAGATGGTTTCTAACTCTGGTACTTCTGGTTTAACACATCCAATTTCCAGGTCATGAACAGCTGGGTTTCTGTCCAAGCTTAGGTCCCCAATTTCTGTGCAGTCTTCATACCACTGACATTTAACAGTTTCTTCTTCATGGCTTCCGCAGGATATCCCACTGACTGTTTTAGATGTTGCTCTTTCACCTTCTCCACCTGATAAAGATAACAAGTATAATGACTTTGATTAACCAAAGCACTGAAATTTGCATGAACAAAACCTGACCATAGACAAAGGCTGAATTTTCACCTAAAGTCAATACATGTAATGAATACACCTATGTGATAATAAACTCTCTCTCGCTATACACACATTATAAATATTTATATTTTATAAATGAATATTTTATATTCATATTAATATATATATATTTTTTTTTTAATAAACTAGGGGGCTCCGTCCTGTTTGCTTCGCTCACCCACACCCGGGTTTGGTTTACCAGATATACTATTTAAAAAGATTGTTATTTTCATGTGAATTGCTACATGTGCATTATTTTCACTTTTACTTTAAAACTTTTGTAAAAACAATATTTGTCCTTCATTTCCTGCCCCGGGCGTGATTAAATCTCTTTCTCACGGGACATATAACGCTACACGCATTGTGAAGGGGAGGGGCTGAATGCACACTAAGGAGATGCGGTCGGATCAGCTGCTGTCTTTGTGCTGCTGCTGGCAAGCTGTGTGTTCTGCTTGTCGCGCTTTGCGTCGATCATTTAAAAGCCTGTACAGCAACTGTCCTTCTGTCTCACTGCCTCTCGGGACGTTAAGTGTCTCTCGCGGGATGTCAAATTGTCTTCCGAGAAGATCACGTCTCGTCTCCCTGCCAGTATTTTTTTTTATAAGAGAGAGACAGTATTATTTTCTATTGAATATATGAAAATGTTAGTGCTATTGACTGTGATATTTAATTAATCACAAAACGTCTTCAAACATTGTAAACCTAATATAGTAGTATATGTAATATATTCAAATCGAGACAAATCTATCACGAATACCCCTTATTTTATTGAAAAAAAATTACATAATATACATCCAAAAAAACTATATTCATGTTTCTTTTTTCTTTGCATATGTTCCAGTTTACTGCATCCCCTTTTAATAAAATTAAGAAGGTTTAGAAAATAGGAGCAAAGTGGTACAATGTTTACTTTCCTCTTTGTAAAAATTAGTTTGGTTTCTTACATTATTTTTTATCTTAAGTACATTAAGTAACAGTAATATATCTGCTGTCATCTGAACGCATCACTAGTTGTGGATTCCCTACCTTCCAGAACATCTACACCAACCAATGGATCAAAGTTAAGAAAATTATGAAAGATACGAGTCATCCCAGCAACGGCCTATTCTCTGTGTTGCAGTCGGGGGAAAAAACATAGACCAGGTCTGAGAGACTGAGGAGGAGCTGCACATTCCATCTGCATCATAAATGAGGGCAGTGTCTACAGCTACATTACATTAATTCTCTTATTTTTAATATTTTACTACATATTTTAATAATTTTAATAAAATGATTAGTACTGCTAGACATTTGCACTATTTATAAAGTTGTGTATTATTGTTAATTGTCCTGTTATATTTTAATGCACAGACTTGGATATTACCACCTAAACATTTCACTGCAACTGTAGAATTGTATGCGAGAAATAAAATTTGATTTGAGCTAAGAAGTAAATAACTAAACCTTAGACTGTACCTGCCATTTCCTTCTACATCACCCCACCCAAATGAATGAAGCAAACTTTATTTGAATATTCCTGGTGTCACATCCATAAAATTACCAATAGGAACATAAAACCGTACAAATTACACAGCATCATTATATAAATACATTGTATGTAGGGATTAAAAAAGGTTAAATGTTATTTTCGCGCTTTAAAGGAAAGAAGGTTAAAGATCTGCACGTGTGTACACACACATATGTGTGTGTATATATATATATATATATATATATATATATATTTACATATATACACATACACACAAACACATAATATATGAAAGATGAATTCTAAGTTCTTAAAAACAAGTACAGTGTACCTTGTATATCCCTTCTCCATTCATCGATGCACGCTGCTACAATGTTATCAGAGTCCTGGATCTCTATGTCCTGCTCCTGGCTAGAGCTAATTAGGTTTTCGATGGCTGCTTCTTTTATATTCAGGGATTCATTTTCATTTGTAGGACCAGTGAAACTGCTAGGGCTGGGAGCTGGAGAGTCCAGGCAGATTGTCTCGCTTTTGTCGGCGGCTGGTGTGCCTTCTTCACCGAAGTGGAGTACACGCGCCTCTGTCTGGCAAGATTTTGCAGGTTGCGAATGAGAGTCTCCATCCCTGCTGCTGTTCCGTCTCCCAGCCCTCCATTTCACGGATTGTTTGTCCGAAGTATCCTTCTCTTTCTGCCGCTCAGCGTTCAGTTCGCTCTCAGAGATCTCCAGCCGCAGTCTGAGGTTTTCGTTCTCCTGTTCCTTTTCGGCGAGCTGGATGCGAAAGTCGGCGAACTTCCCTCCGACCAGTTTGGTGACTTCCCAGACCACGATCTCCACTGCGCCCTTCACGGCGTGCTCAATGGTCGAAGCCAGTTCACTTTTGAAGAATGAAGCCGACAGGCTGATATCCATTTCTGCTCTTCAATGTAAGTAGTACGGCTCTGGGATTCACCGCTGAAAAACTACACTATTAAAAAGGGTTACAATCGCAGCGTTTTTAAAAGAGATTGTGTAATACCTAATAAAAATGTTAATTTACTACAAAGATTAAAAAATACAATTTGCTATCTGTTAAAATCCCCTTTTACTGTAAAGGTTCGTCGTGAGAAAACAATCCAGCATTTTCGTTACCAACCACAAACAGGAAGCATACCCCTTGTCACTGGATCGTTTCCGGGATTTTGAAATCATGTGATATCTCAATGTGATGTTTTGTGTAATTCGAAATGACTCTGATGCCTGCAACAGTTAACAACAGACTTTGAAATAGGAGTAATCTTCGCAAGGACATCATAAGTGTAACACAGAGATGTAACCTTTTAGTACCGTTCGTAGTTTTGTCAATACTCGTATCACGATCAACTATAACATAACCAAGGTTCTTCAGCTACTGTTGTGCTTCATTTATAGTAGTTAGGGCAGCCAGGCATCCCGGTTTAAACGGGTTAGTTCCGTTTTTATGTTTGCGTAGCGTACCCGTTTTATGCCTAGCGTCCGGGAATTAAATAAAATGTCACGATTTTACGCGGCTGAAACGGGAAGGGGAACAATCCCGGACTTCGATCTCGTGTATTTTTTAAAGACGCACGGTATTCCATGGGGTAACCCAAACTTTGTTATTTTCTTTGCGTCTATTATACATTTAATCGTCAGTCTCTTTCCCTTTCTTGTATTCGTCTTTTTTACAAGGATATTCTCGTTTTCTAGAGGGATTAAGGTTAGAAAATACATTAGATAAATACATTTTTAACCTGCTAACGAGACTTTTGCACTAAAATAATCAAATCTATTAGTACAATTCGTCCAGGATGGATTCTTTATTCTCTAGTTTGCCGTCTGTATTTACATTAAGACATTCGAGATAAAATCTACAGACATTCGTGATGTAAATTGCGGGTTAAAACAACACATCCCTATATATACAGCGCAGATTAATTTCATATTGCCAGTGAAATAACACGAGGTAACTAGTCTTTAAGTTTATAAAGCGTGCAATCACATTTATACTTGTCTGGAAACAATGTTACACCTTTTGCAGTGTTGATCTGCATATTCAACGAGCTATAATGTGCACCAAGTACATTCTGATTGCCGCTTGTGGACAAAGTTACAGTCTGCCACCATTCTAACTTAATCTACAAATAAGCAGAGTAATAAAATAACATTTTTCCTCCTGATGATAATCCTTTTGGCAGCAAAAGGTATGTTCAACTTTGAGTTCAAAGCCAACTCCACTCTATTTGGTGGCAGCTATGCTATCTTCTCTTACTGCGTGGCATCTAGTGGCCTGTGGCACCATGGGGCCCTTCTCTGTGCATTCTGTTAATGAAAGGGGGTTGGGGGCATTTTAACTAATTTGTAAAGTTTTTGCCTACATTCACAAATTCAGTTTATTTTATTTTGTCAATCTCGTACACCCAACTTCATTTTAATACAATTTGTAAAAAAAATAAAAGAACCAAAGCATATAAATAAAGATAAAACTAAGTAATGTGTGATTATCTGATAGCCTCAGTTCCACAAGGACATAATTTTATATAGTGGAGCCTACACTTCTCATCCCTGCAAAGTCCTTACGGAGAATGCGTAGAAGAGCCCTTTTTTGACAGGCCACTCAGCAGGAGTGGAAATCTCATTTTGGACAGCAGTCTGTAGCTCAGCTAACAGTCAAAAATTGATTTGTTAAATAAACTTAATTCAATTATGGATAGTGGTTCCACACAATTAGTTTGAGTAGTTTTAAAATGAAGCTTTTTTTTTTAAGTTGATGCAGTAACTTTGTGTTCAGAATACATAACATAGTTAAAATTAAATAAATGAATGACTTTGTGTAGAATTAAAGTAATTGAATCAATATTAAACTTAAATGATATGTTTATTAAACACTTTTTTTGTTATTTGAGAATATGCATTTTTCTTAAGTCAATCCAACTGAATCTTGTTTCATTTGAATGGAAATGTGGACATGGTTCAGTCTAATAAATGCACAGAGTACAAAAGGATGGTTAAGTGTGTTCACTTATTACCATTCAGCTTTGGATGATTGTGTTTTTTAGGTAGACATAGTATTAATAACATTTATGTACTGGAAACAAAGAAAATGTTTTTCTGATGTAAGGTGGGCAAAAAAGTATAAAGCGGCTTCCACACCCCCACAAAACCCATGGCAATTCTAAAAATATCAGTCTTTTAAAAGCCTTTAACTCTTTTTCCTATACAAAGCTTTGGTATCCTTTGGAACAAAAAGAGCAGTTCTTTATGCAAAATATCATACTTTACTATATGGGATAGTCATGTAAATTCATTTTGGGATAAATCAACCTAATTTAGCTGTGTATAGGAAAAATGGGAATAACATGTTTTGAGGATTAGAAAATTATTAATTTTGAGTAAGGTTAACATAAAGTAAGTGAGTAATGACAACAGTCCCTGAGTCACATTATGCTTTTGTTGAACGAATAAATTCAGATTGCTTTGTTTCAATATAAATTGTGTTAGTTTGACATCAAAAAAATGTACGTCACTGTAGCTGGAAAAAGTCTTGAACATCATGTGATTGCTCCATCTACTGTCAGAAATTCCACACAGAGCCATAGCAATGTTTGGGGCAGCCACCCGTATATTTGGTATCCTGGCTGCAAAGTCGCAAAAATGTTATACAGCACTGATGTGCACAAAACCGAGTCCAAAACAAAACTAAGGGAATAAGGGAAAGGTGAAGGCTTTTAAAGAGGAAGACAGGAAGTGAAGTGAAAGGGGTCAGGCTCATAAAGGTCTTCTTTCATAGGCTCAGACCCGGAAGTGAGGTCAACAGGGCCAGGTGGAATCTCCTGTGGATGGTCTGCAGACAAAGAAGAAAAAGAATGACAGCACACATCCCGGTCTGACTCAGAATCGCCCTTACTCAAGCCCTTTAGCTGCCTCCCATGCGCACGTGTGTGACACTACATAAACAAACTATGCTGGGATGACCAATGAAAAAAAGGCAACATGATGTACAAAGAAAGATGGATCTAAGTCATTTCTGGTGAACAGAGGTTCGTAAATGCACAATGTGACTGAGACAGACAGATTTGCCATTAAGCCCATTTTAATAAACAGGTGTTTCGCAATGCTAGTTAAGAATAATGCAGTAACAAACACCAAGGTGGAAAGACTGGGACACACATGCTGTAGGAGAGTTAAGCCTGATATCAGGCTTGTTTTAGTAACAATGAATGATCTGTGGCTGTTTTTTCAGAAGAATCATCTTCCTGCTCTTCAGGACAATGGGAAATGCCTCATAAAGTAACAGTTATATGGAGGCTAGCCACAGCCATTCTTCCAGTGTTACCAAAGTCACATTCACCCTTTCTGTGTTTCCAATTGTCTTCCAGAGAAACATGATGTGTCTCTCTCTCTCTCCATGATCCCCTCTTCTGTGCAAGGCTCTATTTATCCAATGCCCCAGTAGTCTCTGTCTACCTTCTTGAACCTTCTGGGCTTGTAAATTATACACAAATGTCCTAGGGTTCATGGAAGGCAAATATCAGTATACCTCTGTGGCATTTCACTATCAATCACCCACCCAGGCCCACATATCTTTAGGGTAATATGCTGGCTACTATAATATAGTTTGCATTCATGACCACCTGTATGTTAATATTGTGATATCACTTGTAATTCACTTACATATACTGATTCACACTTGGGATAATGATCTTTATGTGCTTGGTACCAATCACACCATCTACCATGTGGAGTTGGGGGGGAAATGTATTAATCTACATATTGTCACATTGGTGCAAAATATGAGAAATGGTTGGTTGTGATATACCCAAATCATTAAGCTACATTATCCTGGTGGCCAAAAACTTTTACATTATTAACATTTTAATTTCAGCTGATGGTGCATGGCTCGTTCATGTAGATGGACCAATCACATGATGTACAAGACTTGCTATGAATGTTATTTCATCCATCAAACTAATATTTATGAGATTGGTGATGTTGTGTTTCCAAAACATTTGCCATTTAGAACTAATTTCATACTATGAAATGCTTGATAAATACAGGCAATGGTCAGATTACTTTGGAGCACTGAGATTATACAGACCAGCTTTAAACAAACCAACCCTGTTAGTGGCAGGAGAATATTATAGTTGATATGGAATATTACGAAATATGGAAAGAGCTGGGGATAATGCATAGAGAAAAACCCAGTAAGAGTAAAATTTTCGTATGAATCACAAATGTTTTGGAAGCAAATGGCACATGAAGAATTAACAAACAGGCAGGTAGATTATCACAGGTTATCTGTTGGAAAAAAGTGCTACCAACAAGTGTGGCTGAGTATGAAAGAAAAGACACAAAGGATTCAAGGGAATAGTGCAGAGAAAAATGCTTTGCATGTGTGAAATGTTTAAACTAGTTAGGATGTTAATTGTTCAGACAATGATATGGAGAGTATAAATCACAATGAAATGTCTGGTGACTTTGGCTATGTGAATCTTCTCTGTGGTGCATTAAGAGTGTGATCAATTGCAAGGATAAGAAACATGATGCCCGCTAAGCACTATTCACACTGCAGCAACTGTTATGTCCATGTTAAGGGAAGTGAAAATTAAGCCTTAATTGTAGTAGCCTACAATATTCACAATGGGCATGGCCAGTGTTTCAAGCACTGACATTCTACTATCTCGTGGGCAAGCAACAGAAAATCTTTATAAAAGTGCATAAAGAAACTGGCTCCTGCTTTCCCAGAATAAAAACATCAGGATGTGTGTTGGAGACTGTTTCAAAACATATTACATGAAGAACGTATGCCAAATCTGCATCAGTAGACATAACTTTCCTACTGTATTGGTTGGTTTTTGGTATTTACATGTAATAACTTTGTTAAAAAAAACCCACACCTAGACAACACATTGTGAAAGATGACAGGACCTTATGAGACGATCAACATAGTATAAAGAAGCTGAATGGCAAGCCAAGAACATAGAAGAAGGTAGTACCTAAAACCATGCCAGTAATGTAAAGGCAAGGCAAATAAAAATGTACTGTTTACTAAGAACTGGGAAAAATAATGGCCTATCTATGAAGAGCTAGATAATTTGATTAAATGGAACTAACCACCATGTAACCACATACTTAAGGTTCAGGTCAAAGTGGTACAATGCAGTATATCACAATGCCATCTTGCAGTTGGACTTCACCATGTGAAACAACCTGAAATTGAACAAAAGCCTTTAAAATTAGGGGTTAGCCATTATCATTTTATGAATGTTCATATTGGGATTAGATGCACATACATTTTGAATGAAATCTCTATCATCTTCATTAGGTACATAGATATTACTTTAGATTTAAGTAAATTTCCAATTACCATGACATATCGCTCTTCAGGATCAGATATTATGTCTGATAGTACAAATGAGATTGTTTTATGTATTAAGATTCTCACATCTCTAGTTTACTTTGTATAACTGGAGTGTAAGATTTGGCCAATCCAATCTCTTTGCAATCAAAAATGGTCCTTACTTATTAAGTGTGTCTCCTGTATATTATCTTGGCATTTAGGCGTGTTAGGTGAGATAATACTTTTTTTCTCTTTAGATCATGATTGAGACCTTTGACATGACAGCTTAAAAAGTTCATTGTTTGGTAAGAGAGACACTGCTTCTGAACTTTTGAGCACATTTTGTAATCTTAAGTAAAAGTAGTGTGTTCTTTCATAAAATAGTTTTAACCTTGATTTCATATTATTGCGAGGTAATGGCTACGGATCCCATTATTATGTTGGCACTTACAGTTGGTGGGGGGGGGGGGGGGAAAAATAGGAAGTAACTTGCTCTCTTTCTTTCATCTCACACTCGTTCCACACTCCCTCATTTTGCTTGCCCATGTGAGGGTAGACCACACAGTCCTCTCATATGCCAAGAGATTGGGCATGTTCAAAACAAAACAAACCCCCAGCAGCAGTGTAGTAAGGATTAAAATTAAGATATCTTATGAAAATACATTCCAGATATAATAAACCTAGTATATGATGTTAGACAGTCCCCTTTGGGGAAATAAAATATTGAGATATCTTATAATAGTTCAGTCCAGATGCAATAAACCTACCTTATCCTGAATAACTGCACGGGAACCCATTGCCTTAAACCTTTTAAGTTTTAACACATGGTGAAACTGAACAGGTCAAGTTGTACTAACTTAGAACCTTGATTGGACACATTAGGCAAATCAAGTTTACATTAGTAGTCTTTACTCCAAATTATTAATTCAAAGAAATTATTTCTTTTCTGCTGTTTAAGTTGTGTAAAATATGTATTTTAAATTAAACATACAAAACATTTAAAACAAGTAACAAATATAACATTATTTGTCCCTACATAAAATCATTTGTTAATAGAAGTAATGTCTTTTCTTGTAATTCAAATAATTTTGAGATTACTGTTTTAAATACATTCTGTTTCAACAAAATTGGGAAGGCATAAATAAAACAATACTTTTGAATGTTCCAATATATTTTATTTTATTGTTGACAAAACATTGAAAGGTTACACTTTATGTGTGTTATTGTACCAAAAAATCTTGTCAACCAAACAGACAAGTAAAACCAGGCATTAAAACTGCTTGAAACAATTCCAATTTCTTTTAAAAAGGAATACAATTAACAATATTGGCTATATCCTTGTGAACATTTGGACACAAAGACATTCATTAACACTGGATACAAGCCTCTAAAATGTGAACGTCACTGGAGAAGGATACATTAAATGTTTTAACTATGTAATATCAACTGAGCACTACAGTAAATACGCAGTCCTGAGGATGCACTTGTAAATTTTGTATTGTATAACACAAGTGGCTAGAAATTCCTGTCCTTCATTAAACTTACATAAACTTTACATAATAAAAAATAACAAGCATTTGTTCAAAGTTTCCATTGTATCATTTATGACAAAAGGGGTTTATGAAACTTGTGAAGGTTTAGAAAGGCTATTGGGGTTAAAGAGGAAACAATAACAATATGGTGAATACAGAGGCATGAAGCTGTAGCGATGAAAAGCAAAAATAAACAAAAACAAAGAAATAAATAAATAAAATTGGGGTAAAAACGTTAACATTATACAAAATTATTGTCTGTCTGTTATACCTTCTTCGTTATCACTCTTTAATTTAATATTGTTCTTTATCAGTATGCTGCTGCTGGAGTATGAGAATTTCCCCTTGGGATTAATAAAGTATCTATCTATCTATCTATCTATCTATCTATCTATCTATCTATCTATCTATCTATCTATCTATCTATCTATCTATCTGTCTAAATACAGATTTTTGCAAGCCAATATCTCAAACACAAATCTCTTGTAGTGACTTGGGTGCGACACTCCAGATGTGCTGTCCACAGTAACCAAGCTGGTCATATAGTTATTAGTAGTATATGGGCACTTACACTTAGACGCCAGTCTCGCACACCCTTAGGACAGGGGTACCCACCCATTAACCAGAAAGCTCCACTGGGACTGGCTGGAATCAGATCCTGGTGTGACCCAAGAGTCCCCAAGGGTCAGAATGAGGTTAGGGTAAATTGGATTTACAATGTGTACTTCCACAGCCACAGGATCTCTCACCACTTTGGTCACTGTGTAGTCTGCCTCAGGGTAGTAGGGGCTACAAAAGAAATTTATCAAGGGCATAAAAGTTTTCTACTGAACATTTTATGATGCCTTTGGTTGGGAATCAGTTGCCTTAAAAGCACTGTGGACTTGCACTCAGAGGGTTGTAAATTAAACACAAAGACAATGTCAAAGGTTTGGGGAATCTTCCCATATATTGTAGATGTCAGGTGAATGACTAACATCTTTACAGACTGGAGTTCAAAACAGAACTGATTATAACAAAGAGGAGGCAGTTTATATGGTCGGTGGAAGGAAATGACGTCATGAGTATGTGGCATTTTGGAACCGGAAGTGACATCAGGAGGAGGCAGGATATGATGGACCAGAACTGGAAGTGATGTTGTCTGGGGACCGGAAGTGATGGTTAGGCTGAGGGTTCTTCTGTTGTCCTGTAGAAAGAGAGGAGAAAGATTTAGAGGATAGTGCTAACCTCTGGTCTGGCAGGCAAATGCATTTATTTGAGCCCATAAACGGTCTCCTAATCGCACGTGTGTGACAGGGTCATTTGTAGCCTAGCTGGCATTGCTCTGACATTAAACCAACAGGGACACATACAGTACCTGTTGCAATGTGTAATTCCAGGTCAAATGGACCTTGCTGTATTTCTGGAGACAAACCAGACCACATCATATCCAGACCCTGGGGTGGGGATTCTAGGTTGTTGCAGTTTCAGAACTCTTGCTTGTAGACACCGTTCCAGATGATAGAGCCATCTGGGCCATTCTTCACAGTGACTGCCGCAGACATCATGTTCTCATAAGTCACATTGCCACCAACAATCTGAAAGACATTTGAAACACTATAGCTCCCCTACATTAAGAATATGACCCTCCCCTGCTGAACTACAGTAGACCATTTTACATTTTAGAAATATTGATCTATACCCAAAGACAAGATTCTTGACCAAAGTCTTGGTCAGTCCTCAGTATCTAGTTGCAGATCAGAGTAGCCATCACATTTTACCACACCAAACATTTGCCAATCACTTTTGGGTGCACATTCCCAGAGAAACCTCAGCAGGTTTACATACATACCCACATAGATGGTTACCTTAATCATAGTACCAGAGGCACTGACTGTAAACTGATACATGACAAAGCCAGACAGGCTGGTCATGTGACTACAGGTGGGTGAACTTCTGTCCATCATCTGAATTGAGCCAAAATTCAGGGGAGCAATTGTCACATTCTCAGACACCACCACCACAAACTGACCATCTACACTGCACTGTAAAATCACTGGCAAAAGCAAAAGAAAAAACAAGCATCATCAAATATCCACCATTACCCCCACCTCACCCCAAAACACACACATACACACGCACAACTCACCACCATTTGCACAGTGACATTGACTGATGCTGTTGCCATAGTCATAACAACAGTTATTGAAATTAACAGTCTGACTGAGTAATGAAAAAATCCACACAAGGGAGTTTCTCACTGTCCCCAACTGCACCTCTCTCACCAACGTTCACTGATCTGTTACCTTTTGTGCTCAAAAGCTCATTTAAAAGATAGGGTAAAAACTCAGTGTAATAACCAGGAAAAAAAGCATACCTGGCTTACGGCATGTGTACACCCTTGATTTCAAATAAGGTTCAAAGGCAACATTCAGAGCATACTGGGAGCCCTAAAAAGAACAGGTTTGGATCAAAAACCACAGTACTGGATACACTGCTCGTCTAAAGGCGGTAAGTGACATTTAGAGTGTTGGTGCTACTCACCCATGCAGATACATAATCTGATGAAGGCGGCAAGGTCAGCCTGGAGCTTAACACTGTACACAGTACTCCAGATGAGGCCTCACCAATACATTGTAAAGTTTGAGCATAACCGCCTTGGACTTGTACTGTACACATCAGGCCGCTATATAACCTGACATTCTGTTAGCCTTCTTAATGGCTTCTGAACAATGTCTGACAGTTAATAGTGCCCAGTCTACTATGACTCCTAAATCCTTCTCATCAGGTGTACCTCACTTTGTGTAATCAATTCTAACACTTTTACTTCCTACATGTAATACTTTACATTTACTTACATTAAATCTCATCTGCCACAAATCTGCCCAAGCCTGTACACTGTTCTAGTCCCTCTGTAATGATTCAATGGATTCTAGATTATTTGAAAATCCACCTAGTTTGGTATTGTCTGCAAACGTAACCAGCTTGTTACTTATATTCTTATCCAAATCATTTATATATATTTATAATAACAGCGGCGCTAGAACACCATTTGTAACAACAGCCGATTCTGAAGAGGTTCCTTGCATCATAACCCTCTTCTTCCTGTGTCTGAGCTAATTCTTGTCCCATCTACACACAACACCCTGAACTCCTATTTGTTTACTTTGATGCCCAACCTCTCATATGGCACCTAATCAAATACATTCTGAAAGTCAAGTTAAATAGCATCATATGCTTCACTTTGATTAAATCTTTTTGCTTCTTCCTCATTGAATTCCAGCATGTTAGTAAAATATGACATCCTGACCTTGCACAATAAACAATTTCTCAAAAGTATTGCAGGTGTAGTTATATTATTAATAAAAAATAGTTTAGTGCACTTTATTTTTATTTTTGTTGTTGTTGTTGTTGCTTACATGTTGCCTACATTTTCATACCAGCTTCTCCCAGTGCTGGGTTACGGGGATGAAGACAATGCATTTCCTGGCATCCCTGGGAACAGTGCAGGAAACAGCCCTGGACAGAGTCCCCCAGACGTAGCTCACCTGAAACTGAGCGCTGCTGGTATAGCATAATGGTGCTCAGCAATACATTAGGAAACATTGACAGTACTCTAAGCTGAAATTGAAAGAGCACTGCTCAGAAAACTATCATAGAGAGAATGTGCAGCAGACAGCTTCTGGTATGATAATTGAACCCATGATGTTTGAACTGTAAAACTGCACACTACGATGTTTCAAAGTTACACTAAACAGTACTTACAAATGAAATGTAGCATCGAGTCTTTCAGCAAGTCCGGTGTTCTCAATAGAGTGATCAGAATCTGACTCAAGTCTTATGCATAACATTGCATAAAGATGAACTGTCACACAAGCAATTTACGAGGGATGTTCAAAAAGTTTCTGCACTTTTTTTAACTCTTACGATTTTCAAAAACAAATTATATCACTTTCGATATAGTCACTTTCGTTTGCAATGCAATTTTCCCATCGTCGTACCAACTTTTTAATGCGCAATTACTACTCCTCCTGCCTTCACCGTTTTCAATGAAAATATAAAGTGCGAAAACTTTTTGAACATCCTTCTTTTTTCCTGACTTTTATGCACAGCTGTGCTTAAATATAGTACAAATGTCCAATCATAGACAACTATACATCATTGGAAAGGATTAAAGCTCAGCTATCCGGTGGTAGTGAGCTTTTCACTGTATGTGGCTCTGCCTCGGCAGGATGTTTGATAAAAGCAGTTTCACTTAGTTTAGATGCCTCAGAATATACATGTACAAATTGCATATCTCTCTATTTTAATAAAAAAAATCCTGGGACGAGACGTGACTTTTTCAAAGAGATACTTTCATGTCCCGTGAGACGAGACTTTGTGTCAAGAGATTTAACCATGCCTGGGTCCGGAAATAAAAGACAAAGAGTAGATGACAAAGCAGAACATCATAAAGAATTCAAAAACGTTGGTGAGATACACATGCAGATCAGGTTAGAGATAATGAAAGTACTAAAATTCGAAAGTCTCAAAAAAATGATAGTAAAGATAGAATTAGTGCAAACAAACAGAAATTATTACTCAGTGAAATAACGGAACAGCGAAGAGATTGAATATATTGTTTGGATTTAAACTTTAAGTCAGAGACTTGTAGATCATCTAATTCATGTTGCCATCAGGGAAAGGTATTGATTCTTCCTAATGAAGAGGCGTATCTGCGAGAATTAAAAGATTTGTTCTTTGATGAAAGTGAAATCCACATACGTGAGTGGCTGAAACGCGAAGTGACTGGCACGAAGCACAGGTCGGGGGGGTTTGGCAAGCGAAGTGAGCAGGAGGAGAAGCCCCCTAGTTTTAATAATAAAAGAGAGCAGACAACAAAGAAAATTATTATTTATTTGAAAGAAGGCATCCTTGGGTATGTAAGAAATGCCATAATTGATTTTGATTGACTTGTGAGTAAACAGAATTGATTATAAAAGGGTCTGGGTGATTACCTGCATTACACAGATGTGGATAAAAAGCACAAGTAAACGCACAAGTGTGAACAAGTCTTTCGGGAGCAATACCCACTTTGTTAGACATGTACAAATAGAGGGCATCTTCTTGGCTCTGATATGAAATATAATTCTCCACCGGACCATGAGTTGGTGCTGTCACAAAAACATTTGACCTCAGAGCAGAGAGCAACTGGCTGAGAGAACTTTAACATTACTTCCTCTGATGTCACTAAGCTTCCACCTCTTCCATCCCATTCAGGATATACTGTAAGACCAACATCATGGCAACTGGGAGAAGAAGACTATTACTCCATTAGCAACCTATCAGAGAGAGAGAACAGACCCACAAGGTCCTCAACATCATATTTATTGTGTTCTGCTTACTTACATTTAATTGACGTGCAAGGTTCACCCTGCTGATGAACCAACCCTTTATCTTTTTAATTCTGATTCTATACCACTTGTTTTCTATCCCCAAAAAACATTTAAACCCTCCAAAACTTTTTAGTGAGTGTTGTGTTTCTCAATTACAAAATAATCAGCAAAGTGAATTTTAGTGTCCATTTTGTGAAACTGTATGCAAATTGACACTTCCCTCTTTTTCCCATCACTACTGCCAATAATCAATGAGATATCAATAATAAAGGAACCAGCAGCTTAACATTTATCTTGGTTCCACTTACATCTGTTTGTGTTTATCAAGAATGTTTTGGAAAAAAATGAATGCAAGATATTAAAGAACTGAAAAATACTAATCAGCTCTGGTCCACAAATTAAGAAGATGATATCCTCTAAAAGGAAAAATCAACAAAGTAAAAATTAACTGATGTGCCAGAATGACAATGAT
The DNA here is from genome assembly GCA_026402145.1 of Polypterus bichir lapradei. Taxonomy (NCBI): domain Eukaryota; kingdom Metazoa; phylum Chordata; class Cladistia; order Polypteriformes; family Polypteridae; genus Polypterus; species Polypterus bichir. The sequence goes on along the minus strand of JANRMT010062791.1, from coordinate 157,415,725 downwards.
AATAGTCATAAAATGAAATGTTTAGTTATGAGCAAGGGTTGGCATCTAATTAAGAAATTGTGCAGAAACAAAAACATCTGGAACCAAACTTTAACACCCTTGATTTAAAGAAGTATTTTGTTTTTTTCACTCTGTGAATGTACTTCCTTCAGTGACCAGCAGGTTTTCTCTAGATATCTGTATCCAGTCCTGCAAACAGGTCCTCCAACTTGGGGATTGGTGGCAGGACTGGCACTCCAGCCACCATAAAAATCCTCACACTCTTCCAGTGTGGTGCTGAGGTGTCACCTGCTGCACTCAGGTCCCAATCCAGGTGGTTCGTCATGTGGTGGGTGCAGCAACACGCTATCAGCACATGCTTCCAAACTCCTCCTCCTCTAGATAATTAAAAAAAAACAAATACTATCTTTTTTTATCTCTTTGAGAAAACCATCAAGTGGCAAAGACAGAGTTTTTATCTCTATGAAAGATAGATTTTGTACAATTCCTAGATGCTTATCTTTAGCTGTATTTTTTGAGAATGATTTGCCAGCAGCCATGCCACCTGGACTTGTGAACAGATAATCCAGCTGAAGCTCATCATGCTTAGGTTTTGCCAGTACTTGGACTGAGACCAATCACGAAAGCCTGGGTTGCTGGTGAAAGAAGTGTTGGTAAGACGATTCAATATCTCCAAGCGTGACATATAATCATTTACCGGACATTTACAACACATAAGTTAGAAAATGTATACATGGAGTAACATTCAGGTGCATTTGAAGGTGAAACACACTGTGGCCCACAATGAACTGAGTTCAATAGTTCTAGAACCTACTCAATGCATTTCATGGTGATGGAGGCCAAAGGCTGTTTCACCAGAACTGGACAAAATGCAGAAAACAGGCCTGGAAGAGACTCTTGTCCTTCACAAACACCACTCACATACCTACATAAACACACACACACACACACGCATACACACTCACATGTATACATCCCATATTCAAACACATTTACAATTGACGAATAACAGCAAAATTAGAACCATTCACTCCAGTGTTTGAGATTATTCACTCATCTGCACACAGGTATTTTGTCACCTTAATTTAGTCACCAACTCTTTAGTCTTTTGTCACCTCAAGCATGCCTCTGACCCCTTTTTCTGCTGCTACAGTTCTAATTTCACCAATGAATTATTTCAAGATTACAGAACTTATCTCCTTAAAGATTGCTTATGTGTCTGTTGAGTCATATGTTTCAGCTGATGCAACACTATTTCAGGAACCAACAACTCCAATGTTTTTTGTCAAATCTTTTCAGGTACCAATCCCTGAAGATGTTGCAGTCCTTGCTGAGTTTTTCACCCCTATGTATGACTGTTTCTTTTGTCTCTTTATCACCATTTTCCATCTTTGCTGTTGAAACTGAGCCTAATGTCCTGGATGGGAGACCAAACAAGAAAGCTGTGGTTACTGCTGGGTGAGGTGTTGTTAAAGTCATCAGAGGCACTTACCCATTGTTCTGTGTATGGATACCAAAGTCCCAGGGCAGAGATGGGGAGACTGTGCTGAAAATAATAGTGTTGTCCTTCGAATGAGATGTAACACCAAGGTAATGACTCTCAGGGAAGCATCTTTGCTAAAGCATATTACACAACTTCCAGTTGGAGGGCATGTCAAACTTAATGATTGCAATTGTTGATCTTGTCCCCTGAGTATGTCAGATTACATGACAAGAAATCACAGGACGTGACAAATTAAGGCCATGTTACATTACATGACTTTTTTTAGCAATTTTCAGTCACAGACTTAGTGATCTGGAAGTGGTCGTGGCATGCTGCTGTGAATGCTGGTCGTCTAGTGTGACATTTCCAACTTGTCTGCAACATACCCTGAAAACATCAAACAAGTTTTTCAAATTTATATAATTCAAACTTGATTTTTTAATGTGTCTTAATTTTGTCTTGTGCTTCTGATATGGATGTAACACTGGAGCACCACAAGGAAGAGTCCTGTCTCCTTTCCCTTTACACTGTGCACTTCAGACTGTAAATATAACACCATCTTATGTTATTTGCAGAAATCGTCCGATGACTTTGCATTTACGGGGTGTATTGATAAGGGGGGATGAGACAGAGTATAGGAGTCAGATGGAGAACTTTGTTTCTTAGTACAGAAAAAATTGTCTGCAACTTAAAATCAGCAAAACCAAGAAACCCTAACCCTAATTATTGAGCTTCAAAGTCCAGTCACTGCTGAGGGAGTGGGTGTAGAGGTGGTGAACTCCTTCAAGTACATCAGGGTAACACAGAGGTACTATATAAGAAAGGGCAAAGCAGGCTCCCTTTTCTTAGAAGACTGAGCTCATTATATGTGGATAAGGATATCATTCACAACTTCTACTACTTTGTGATGGCTAGTCCAGTTTTCTACACTGTGGTGTGTTGAGCTAGTAACATCACTTTGCTTGCATTATGAAGGGGATAGTGAAAAGCCCTCGGATAGCCAATGTGGTCAGGCCTGCTAGGGATTGGAACTGGTGTGGTGCTGAGGCGTCACCCACTGCGCGGCAGCACTTGGGTCTCAATTAGGATCCCCGAGCTGTTTCATCATGTGATGGGTGCAGCAATGTATTGTACCAGTGCATCCTCCCCAACCTTGTCTTGACCTGACCTCTAAAATGTTGCGTACACTTGGGTCAGACTTGCCATAAACATAAACATCACATGTTCCCCTCTCAGGTGTTCTTTTATAAATCCCGATGTTTGTGTGGGAAGTTGTGAATGCAGAATTTGAACCACTTTTTGTGAGTACACAAGCTTCATAAATGAGGTGTGCTGGTCCTTAGAGCTGAGTAACAGCAGCAGTAACCACTGTGCCATCCTATGAGTGGGTTATTATTAATTGAATTTTCTGTACAGGGCTGTGTGGGAAGAAAAGGAGGATAAACAATGAAGGTATAAGAGTTATTAATCTATTCTAGGAAAAAAATCCTTTGGATGATATCCTCAGAAAATAACTATAATCTAATATAAGAATGACCTGATATGGTAGATGTAAATCATAGTATTAATAAGAAGTTCTGTGGTCAACAGAGATTAGATTTGGATTAAGCAATTGGGTTAAAACAAAAACCTTAAGACACTGCGGTCCTCCAAAACTGAACCAGAGGACCACTATTTTATCTAAAAAAAAATACAAGCTTAATTTAATTAAGATTGCTGGCAATTTTTAAGAATTAATTTATTCATATATTGCTAGCAGGAGTACAATATCTGATAATCTAAACTGGTATGTCTACCACATGGAGAAAACTTCATAAAATCTTATTTTCCCTTTCTCTATAGTTATTCAGCAATGGTCTTCTTTCCCATCAGATAGTCACGAGTGTTCCACTGTGGTCTTAGAAGAATTATGTAGCATTTTGGGTAAAAAATGCAAACTTCAAGGCCGGCACTTGACGACAAGATGGCAAATATCTCAACAGCAACCATGTACTTCCCTTTTGTGCTGATATACGCAGGGATGAAGGACAGCCACACACTAACAAATACCACCATGCTGAATGTGATGAACTTTGCCTCGTTGAAGCTGTCTGGAAGTTTCCGTGCTAAAAAAGCCACAATAAAACTGATAAAAGCAAGCATGCCCATGTATCCCAGCATGCACCAGAAGGCCAGGGAGGATCCTTCATTACACTCCAAAATTATTGTTCCAGTATGTGCTTTAGTGTTGTTCTCTGGGAAAGGTGGAGATGCTCCTAGCCATGTCACACAGATCATGATCTGGAAATTGGAAACACAGTGTTGGTGACATATTTTATATCATACCTAAGAGTAGTACAACCCTCTTTTCCAAAAAAAAAAAAAAATATAGCCTTACTTACTGGTTATTTTCTAATACTATGGGGAGGAAATGAAAAATTTGGATTCCATAACACTACAAACGAAGTTTATAAATGCTAAAAATGATGTGGTGGACCTACACATCGGATAGCATAAAATGTCTCATATATATTGATTTTGGGGGTCTGATTCATGTCTTTTCTAAAAGGTGACAGAGGCTAGATACACAAGACCAGCTAAACTTTGAAATGGGCAGAAGTGACCAAACCGAAACAAATAAGGAGCAGTACAGTGAGAAAAGATGATATTATAATCATTAAAGACTTAAACAAGTAAAAAAAATGGAAGCATGGCATGACATTCAGGTGTGTTCAGAGACTTGTTGAAAGTTGGAGCAATTTTACACTTTCAGTCACTTCTTCAGGGACTTGTTGTCACGGTGTTGTTTATTTATTCTAAATTGGCCCAAGTGTATGTTTGGTGTTTCTGTGTGTGTCTGTGTGTTCACATTGTGATGAACTGGCGCCCTGCCCAGGGTTTGTTCGTGACTTACACCCTATGCTAGCTGGGATAGGCTCCAGCCACTCCATGACTCTGGTGTGGATTAAGCGGGTTAGAAAATGACATGACATGACAAATCATTCAATTAAAAACAAAAAACAACACCACCTGATAGTTTAAAAGAACGCATAGGAAATACAGTATGTAATTACAACAGCAGCAATAATACTTTAAACAAGACATATATATAATCATATATAATCTCAAACAGGCAGACATGATATATACAGTATAATATCTCTCTAATATAAAAAAAAATGTTGGACGGAGACACTTTAATGTCCCACGAGAGACATTTTAACGCTCCGCGAGATAAGGCAGTGAGACAAATGGACAGCTGCTGCACAGGCTTTTAAATGATCGACACGCAGCGTGACAAGCAGAACATGCAGCAGCAGCAGCAAGACGGCAGCTGATCCGACTGCATCTCCTTAGCATGAGTTCAACCCTTCACAGCGCAAGCGGCAGAGATGCGAAGTGGCTGGCGCGCAGCCCCCTAGGGAGAATGCACACAACCACCCACCCACACCAGGGCCAATTTAGCATTGCCAATTTAGCTGCATGTCTTTGGACTGTGGGAGGAAACTGAAGCCCCCATAGGAAACCCACGCAGACATGGGGAGAATATGCAAACTCCACATAGGAATGACCTGGGACCCAAACCCTGTTCTCCTTATTGAAAGACAGCTACACTTCACCACTGTGCTGCCCTGGCCTACACATATTTCATAATATTTAAATACTTTCCCACAGCATTATAAACTATTTTTTTATAGTATTTCACCCTTTTCAGTAGAGTTTGCTCCCTTAATTGTATTCAGTGAATTCTGAGAAATGACACAGGTGCCAACAACATTGAATTCTAAAGGACAGTAATTACTTCACTGTCATTTATCTGTTTTCTGCTATTTATGAAATGTTTTAGCCATTTAAAAAAACTTTAGTCATTTTAGAAATCTAGCCATACCAATCTAAACAGGGTCATCCAGTTTTTTATTTCTTTCCTTGTACAAAACACCAGTCTATCGCAAGTCACGAAACCCCCAATAATACCTGTCATAATTTTGAACAGTAACATCTCAACTTCTTTGTGGATTTCAGTTCCGCATTTAATACAGTCATAGCAGAGCTTCTCCATAGCAAACATCTCAGTATGAATGCGGACTATACCACATGTCTCTGAATCTCTGACTTTCTATGTAATAGATGTCAGACAGTGAAAATGGGTGAATGTAGTCAGAGTCCCTGACCCTGAACTCAGAGTTCACTCAGGGCTATGTTCTGTTTCCTCTCCTTTTGTTTCTGTACACCAGTGACTGCACCTCTGGTGAATCACCCAAAGTTTGCTGATGAAACCACCCTGATTGGCCTGATCACAGACACGGATGAGGTGCCACATCAGAGGGAGGCAGATTGGCTGGCCATTTGGTCCTCAACAATCTTAACTTCTATTCCTTGAAAGCAGTAGAAATGACTATAGATTTTAGTAGACAGCCCTCACCTCCTACTCCCCTAGTTATAAATGATGTCACTGTCAACAGGGTAGAATCATGAAAACGCAACTACTCTTAACAGCAGTGGATGTTTTTTTCTCTGTCATCTCAAAAGGTTTAACCTTTCCCAGTTAGTGCCAGTACAGTTTTACACAGTTGTCATTGTAAGCATTCTCGCTTTCTCATTACCAGTCTGGTATGACAGCGCACCTGCTCAACCCAAACATAAACTGCAGTGTGTTATTTGGACAGAGGAAAAGATTGTATGACTAAAACTGAACTCTATTAAGGTCCTGTCTACAACACGACTCAGAAAACAAGCTGGAAATAAAAGCCAAGACTACACTCATCCAGGCAACCATCTTCCTCAGTCGTTACCATTAAGGAAAGGTTAGCATTCACTAAAGGTAAAAACTACTAGATATAGAAACAGCCTCCTTCCTATTGCAGTCATTATAGTTAAACACGGCCTCTGATTCATCTCTGTCTTTCCTGATTTCTCTTCTCTTTCATTCAATATGAATTATGTCATAGGACTTACCTCTCTATTATATAAAAAAAATCTTGGGTCGAGACATGACCTTCTCGGAGACACTTTAACATCCTATGAGACAAGGCAGTGAGATAAAAGAATAGCTGCTGTACAGGCTTTTAAATGTTGGAAGCGCTGTGCGACATGCAGATCATGCAGCACGGCAGCAGGAAGCCAACAGCAGATCGAGCATGTATTTGTTTCCCATTGTATCACCGTTTAAGAGAGGGTTTTGGAGGAGCAACCGGATCTCCTTAGTGTGCGTTCAGCCCCCCTCTACAAAACGCGAGCGGCAGAGATGCCCAGGGTTATGGGGTCGGGGGTGGACGAGCGAAACGAGCAGGGGGCAGAGGCCCCTCGTCTACTATACTACTCGACAGGAGTGCAATTATATATTGTGTATATAATATTGTATATATATTGTGTATATTGTTTTATATAGTTGTGTTTGCTGTATATATGTTGGGTTGGTGTCATGTATTGTACACTGTTTTGTTTAATTCTATGTGCCTTGTTATATTAATGGATAATACACCAAGAGAAATTTTTAGAAGCTACGTTGCCTTTCAATAAAGTTCAAGTACAAGTTCTAAATAACAGCATACAAATGGATTTGTTTTTTGCAATGATTATGATATTCCTTGTATGCTGTATCAGTGGGTCGCCAAACAATGTGCCTTATTGGCTGTTAGAAACATTGGAAACTTCAGTACAGGTAGAGTTGGTGACTCATCATTATCGGACAAATCTGAGATCTTGATTGATCCATCAATATTTGAAGGCAGAGTGGTTGTAGGATTTCCAGCACCCACTGCAAAAGTTGGAAGAGCTAGTGGCGATGTTTTCACTTGCCATTGGGGCATCACCAACATTTTCAAGCGCTGATATCATACTCTGGAACGTTTTGCTAATAAAATTTCAAAGGGTTGTTTGTCGTGACATTGCTCACCATAACTTGCATCGTTCACATTTCTCTCCAACAGGACATAATATAACTAGGGTAAGTTTAAAAAGATACTGGTTGATGGCTTCCTTTTTTAATGCTTGTGACTGGAAAAAACCGAAAGCCAATCTTATTTTCTAAACCTAGTTACTTGGATGTGTGCAGTAAAATCACCATCAATGTAAACAGGAATGACCAATTAGAAAAGTGAGTGGGCATAGGCCTGCCTAGGCCCTATACTGGCACTGCACCTGAGACACATGAATATGACACTAAAGTAATTGCATCCAATTTGTAATCAGTGTTGTTAACATTTGGATACATTAAGGAAGCAAACTCGACAGCAGGTGTTCGTAATTTCTGTCCTGGGGACACCATATGGCTGCAGGTGTTTTTGTCAGCCAGCTTCTGTTTTTATTGAACTTCTAGCCTAATTAAGCAAGCTGCTACTTCCTTGTTTCTATGTTTTGGTGTCAATGTACAGATTAGTTTGGTAAAATTTTCTTTGAATATGCCAAGCATTTATGTACGTTACACTGAAATAATTGGTTTTTAAGTTGTGTTTTTAGGATTTCCATCATTATCATGAAGCAGGTGTTCTGATAAGCATGTTAGAGGGTCTGACTCTGAAACTGCTTCTCTTTGGTCTTATGTGGCCAAATCTCTATCTCTTTCCTCAATTCTCTCTGTGCATATTCCCTTGTCACATCAGGTTCTCTTTCTCTTGAATTTCTCCACTCTAATTTTCTGTACTTCAGCAGAAGATAATCACTCTAGCAACTATTGGTGCAAAACTGTTATTGGCTTCCCGCTGGAGATTACCTGACTTTATCACTTTGTCTATTTGGAAGGCATCATTCTTTAACTTTCTGCTTTGTGGATTAACAGCTAATCTAACTCTACAGTTCAGAGATGGCTTGCTGCAGTTTAGTTGATCAGGAGCTGGGTGGGGTTTGCCCCATTGTGCTTCTGTCTCCTCGCTTGCTGGTCAACTGTTGTGCTACTGAATCTTTTTATTTTTTGTTTCCTTCAAATAACGTTCACCATTTCAAAAGTATCTGGGTTTGGTGGGTATATTTGGTGTTTCTTTTTTGTATCACTGTTGTTATTAAGATTAAAACAAAGATGCTATCATGATCATCAAATGCAGTTTGCCAGCATTCAATGTCATGTGTCAAGATGTCTTCTCTACTCCATTAACTTTTAATCAACATTAATAAGAGAAAATCAAGGGACCAAACTGCAGAGTAAAAGACACATTTATAGTTAAATAACAAAAGGAAATTAAGTATTTAAAGCTAAAGCTTCTCACTGATTGCATCAATGTGGAGTCTCCAGGACTGAGTTTGAGAGTCACTACTCTACAGAAAATGGTGAATAAATTTTGGCCTAAAAACAGAAATTCTTAAATTTCTTAGAATGTGAAAATAAATAGGACAGTCCACTGAACAATGATATCACTTACAATTAAGAAGCTGCACTGATTGTGAAAATGGTTGGAATTAAAACCTACAGCCACAGGGGTCCCCAGGACTGAAATTGGGAACCACCTGTTTGAAGAGTCCAAGACTTCTGGTTCAAGTTTCTAGTTCTTTGTTTTAAGTTACACCCTAGTGAGCATGGCCATCTTTTGGAAAAATTATGCAACTGTAAAACATCAAGTAGCTGGTACCATATTTTAGATTATACCTCAGAGTGACAAAATCATCAAACTGTAAAATACAAATTTATAGTTATTGAGCCACATATTTATTCACCTTACAACCTGTAGTGAGTCAACTGAAAATCATATTGTACCCCTAAAGTGCCTTTCATTAAAGATTCCTATCCATCCATTTTAAAATTTCTTAAATTCTAAACGTGGGCACCAAAGAGCACAAGACTATCCAGCTATGAGGGTATGGCAGTCAATCACAAACTATATTCACTCATACCATCTAAGCTTAGGGTCTCTAACCTGAGCGTCTTTGGGTTATGTGAAAAAGACTTTAAAGTATCATAGAAAACACATGTGAACATAATAATAACAAGGAACCACAATGAAGAGACTAATTAAATGTAGGCCCAAAATCTCTGAATGAGTAGTGCCAAACAATTTACAATTAAAAAAATATATATTTGAGGATACCTACCTGAAACAGTGTTCCCCCACAAGCAATGGAATTTGGTAAACATGACCCAACCCACTTCTGTAATCCACTGCCAGGTTTGGAAGCCCTGAAAGCAATCACCACCATGATAGTTTTGGCCAAGACACAAGAGACACTGAGTGCGAACACCGTACCAAAGGCAGTCTGGCGAAGCATGCAGGAGGTGGGTGAAGGTCGGCCAATGAAAATCAGAGAGCACAAGGGACACATGGCCAGAGCACAGAGAAGCACATAACTCAGCTGCCGGTTGTTAGCCTTCACTATGGGTGTATGATGGTGCCAGAGAAAAATGGCAAGAGTAGAGATTGGCATCAGTGATGTCACCACCGAGAGGGACACCAGAATTACACCCAAGGGTTCCTGGAAGGACAGGAATTCGATCAGTTTCGGGGTGCAGGAGTCTCGCTTTTCACTAGACCAGAAGCCCTCTGGGCAGTATAGGCACTCTGCAGAGTCTGTAATGAAAAGAGAAAAGAAAATAATTTCATTATCTATCTATCTATCTATCTATCTGTCTATCTATCTATCTATCTATCTATCTATCTATCTATCTATCTATCTGTCTGTCTGTCTGTCTGTCTGTCTGTCTGTCTGTCTGTCTGTCTGTCTGTCTGTCTGTACTTTGTCTGACTAAAAAGAAGTGCTTCCCTGTTTCCATGTAATCTAGGGGAAACAACTATGATGTTTCAAATTGAATCATTAGAAAATGTAAAATTTCTTCTTATCTTCAACAGCTGCAGAATAGTTCAGATGGTTGGTAGTACTGTATGTTTGATACAAGTAATCAACACCTTGGTTTGGGTCCTTCCTGAATACTTTTTTTAATCTTCATCATATCTGTAATCTGTAATTAATCGCATATTAATCAGATCACTAGGACAGCATTTTTTCACTTAAGAAACATAAGTAAAGTTAGACCTCTTATATCACTGAAAGATGCTGAGAAATTAGTTCACGCGTTTGTTTTCAGTCGACTAGATTACTGTAACGCACTCCTCTCAGGACTACCCAAGAAAGACATAAATCGTTTGCAACTAGTGCAGAATGCAGCTGCTAGAATCCTAACTAGGAAAAGAAAATCCGAACACATTTCTCCAGTTCTGATGTCACTACACTGGGTACCTGTGTCATTCAGGATTGACTTTAAAATTCTGCTTATGGTTTATAAAGCCTTAAATAATCTCGCCCCTTCTTATATATCGGAGTGTCTGACACCTTATATTCCAAATCGTAACCTCAGATCCTCAAATGAGTATCTCCTTAGAATTCCAAGAACAAAATTTAAAAGAAGTGGTGAGGCGGCCTTCTGCTGCTATGCACCTAAAATCTGGAATAGCCTGCCAATAGGAATTCGCCAGGCTAATACAGTCGAGCACTTTAAAACACTGCTGAAAACATATTACTTTAACATGGCCTTTCTATAACTTCAATTTAACTTAATTTAACTTAATCCTGATACTCTATATGTTCAATTTCCTCATAATAACTATTCAGGGTAGCTCTACAATCCGTACTGACCCCTACTCTCTTTTCTGTTTCTTTTTCCGGTTTCTTTGTGGTGGTGGCCTGCACCACCTCCACCTACTCAAAGCTTCATGATGCTCCAACAATGATGGATGGATTAAAAGGCAGAATTCTACGTGACCATCATCATCAAGCCTTTCCGTGAGAACCCTAAATCCAAAGAGGACTGTTTCATTTATGTTAGGTAGAATGCCCAGAGGGGACTGAGCGGTCTCATGGTCTGGAATCCCTACAGATTTTATTTTTTTTTTCTCCAGCCGTCTGGAGTTTTTATTTTGTTTTTTCTGTCCCCCCTGGCCATTGGACCTTACTCTTATTCGATGTTAATTAATGCTGATTTATTTTGTTTTCATATTGTGTTTTTTATTTTTCTATTCTTTATTATGTAAAGCACTTTGAGCTACTGTTTGTATGAATATGTGCTATATAAATAAATGTTGTTGTTGTTGTTGTTGTATTTTATTTTGTCAGCATTATGAGGACAGTGAGTTATTTGCAGGGGTCAATTCGAAGTTGCCTTGAGGCAAGGTCTGAGAATTGCCATGGCTAATCCTACAGTTTCCACATGATGAAAACAGAGTACTGACGTCACTTCTGGGGCCACCAAGGATCCGCCTCTTCCAGTCAGTTCAATGCACAAAGACCTGAAGTGAATTAGGCTTTAGTTCTAGATGTTGCAACTTATAGAAGCACATTATCACTCTCAGAGCACTGTTACAAAATATTTCTTCTATTTCTTGCCTAACCATTACAGGAATTAAATGGAGTATCAAGCTTGGAACCCCAAGCATTTCAAAATCTATCCTGGGTCATTTTATTTAAGCATAAATAAATCTAGAAGAAATTTCAACACTATCTAAGTGATTTCAAAATAAAGAATTGTTTATTACTCAAAATTAATTCTTACCATAGAAAGAGCATTGTCCCAGATATTTTTTAAATGTATAATACTGTTCAGTCTTCAACTCTATTTCTTTGGTATTTATTTTAAATCATTTTATTATCTGGAGAAATAACAACATCTTTTGATTTCTTTTTTAATTTTCAAATGCCACTTAATGTATTCTGTAATTTAAATCATTAGATTACAAATGACCTTTAATAAATCAGAACTGTTACTGTCTCTGTCTATTCTGCTTTCTTCTTCATTAATCCAAGTGTGACTTGTTTCTACACAATTATTTAGCTGGAAATTTAAAATTAAGACTACCAGTTCATAAGTGATGTTATTAATTTTGTATAAATTTCTCTGTTGCCATACTTAATATACTATAATGATAACTGTTACACATTACACAAGAAACAAGAAATGGAAGCCTTATTTGATTTCACTATGAAATAAACATACATAACATTTCCAAACTTGATTAATACAACTCAGGGTTATGATGGCTGCAGCCTATCCTAGTAATCTAGGCTCAAGGTAGTAGACAACTTGAGACCCAGTCCTAGGGTCCTGGCAATTGTAGAGCTCTCTTATTCTCACACTCCCACAGTCTTCCTTTGAGCTTGTGGGAGAAAATCTTTGCAGACACAGAAAGAATGTGCATATAATGCATGGACAATGACTGGGTGTGGGATTTGAACCCAGGGTGGTAGATCTATGAAACAGCACTAGCTACTGTGCCATAATGGATTGCGATGACAGTTGCCACAGTGATCTTTCCCAAAATCACTCGAGGAAATGCAACATGTGACATCAATCGGAGCACCGGTATAAAGACCAGCATATTCTATTCTGGAGTATCTGATATAATAATACCCACACCTGTGTTGGTATGTGTTGCTTATTTGATTTATATTCTCCTAGCTACAAACTAATATTATTCTGGTTTAAAGACTTTGGTTTTTGCTTAGTGTTTAAAATGTGAAAATTGATCTCCTGTCTTTTTTGGTTTCAACTCTTGCTTGTTTTCTCAACCATGTCTCATCTCCTGATCCTTTTTATTAAAATCTTTTACTGTTTCATTTTTAGTCAGTACAGTCAAATCTTAATCTTTGTTTGCTTAAACTAAAACAAATTATCTTTCCTGGGAGGTTATACCTAGTTGCTTGCCTCTGAACTTTCTCCAGCACTGCTGTTTGATTTTTTGTAATATGGAGACCAAAACTGTACACAGAATACTTGAGGTTAGGCCTCACTAGTGAGTTGAATAGCTTAATCATAACTTCCTGTAACTTTACTGTATAAATTGTGATATACAGTACATCTAACATCCTATTATCCCTTTTAATGGCTAGATACCTTGATCATTTGGACCCTAGTTTCAGATGTCTGGGAAGTTTCAGACCACTGTTCTCCATCAGCAATTATTATTATTTTCTTGGTCAACATTTAAGTTTAATAATTTTAAACATAAAATAAATGATATTAGAAATAACATAGTACAAGTTAATCTAATTGAATCCCGGAATACCTTTTTAAGTGAGTTAAATTCTTTTAATGGAATAAATCTACCTGAACTACATAAAACAATTTCTCAGTTGAAACCCTCCATCCACCTACGTCCTTGATCATTACCAACAGGCTTTTTTAAAAAAGTCTCTAATGTCCTAATTGATAGTATACTTGACATAATTAACTAAATAGATACGAGGTTCTTCCCTGTCTAAAGGCTGAAGTTGTTAAACCCCTACTCAAGAAAAGTCATTTCGACTCCTCTGTCTTTGACAATTTTAGACCAATTTCTAACCTGTCTTTCTTAAGTAAAATTCTCGAAAAGGCAGTTATTAAGCAGATCAATGATTACTTGAATAAACATTCTATTCTTGATAAGTTTCAGGCAGGTTTTAGAACAAATCATAGTATAGAAACTGCACTGGTTAAAGTAAAAAATGATTTGCGAATTAATGTGGACAGAGGCCATTTATCTGTTCTTGTTCTCTTAGGCAAGAGTGCAGCATCTGACACCATTGACCACAGCATTCTTATAAGTTGCTTCAGTCAATGGTTGGGCCTATCTGGCAGTGTCTTAAATTGGTTTCAGTTTTACTTAACAGGTAGAAAAATTTTTGTTAGTTGTGATTATACAGTACTTCAGAGATACATGATATTTTATACGGTGTACCTCAAGCATCTATACTGGGTCAGCTGCTTTTTTCCATCTATATGCTTCCATTATGTCAGATCATTACAAACCACAAGATGAACTGCCACAGCTATGTAGACAACACTCAGCTTTATTTATTGCTAGCACCTGATGACCCTGATGCTCTTGGCTCTCTGATCCAATGTCTTAGCAGTATTTCCAATTGGATGAGTAGTAACTTTCCAAAACTAAATAAGGATAAAACAGAAATCGTAGTGATTTGGCAAACATTGATATAAGCAAGGATATTGGAAATAAACTTGATTCCTTAGGTTTAAAAATTAAGTCAGAATTAAAGGATATAGGGTAATCTTCGACTTTGACATAAACTTTAAATCACATAGTAACCAGATTACTAGGACTGCTTTCTTTCACTTAAAGAGCATTGCAAAAGTTAGACTTCTAATAAATTTACAAGATGCTGAAAAATTAGTGCATGCTTTTGTTTTCAGTTGACTAGATTACTTTAATGCTCTCCTAACAGGATTACCTAAGAAATATATCAATCGGTTGCAACTAGTGCAGAATTCAGCAGCCACAATCTCATTCAGAATTGTCTTTAAAATACTACTAATGGTTTATAAAGCCTTAAATAATCTTGCTCCATGCTGTATTTTGGAATGCCTGTCTCCCTACACTCCAAGTAGTAACCGTAGATCCTTGAATGGTGGTCTACTTATTATTCCTAGAATCAAGCTTAGAAGAGGTGGTGAGGTGGCCTTCTGCTGTTATGCAACTAAAATCTGGAATACTTTACCTATTGAAAATCACCAAGCTAACTCTGTGCAAAAAAAGTGCTAGAAACTCATTATTTTAGTATGGCTTTTTCCCAATAGAATATATGAGCTTAGAATGATCATATTCTTCAGGGACCTGCAATCTGTACTAATATCTATTATTCTCTGTTGTTTTCTCCAGGTCTTTGATTTGTGCCACCACCACCTGATCTAGGCACCATGCAGCCCCCTGAGATGATGGAATGAAGGCAGGTGTCTCAGCTGTCCACGAGACCAACTCCATCTAATCCCATGAAACCTACAAGGTTTGATTTAGGAATAATTATGTTAGGTAGAATGTCCAGGGGGGCTGAGTGGACTATTGACCCCATAACCCCTACAGATTTTTTTTTTCTCCAGTCTGTTTGTTTTTTCTGTGCTCCTGACCATCTGACCTTACCTTGTTGTGTTGTTATTTATTCTTTAATATTATTGCTTATTTTTATTTGTTTTCTGTTCTTGCAACTGCTCTGTTGGGCCCTTGAGCAAGGCCCTTAACCTGCAATTGCTCCGTCCTGGTTATGATGTTAATCTGCATCCATCCCTGCATGTAGGCCCTCCAACCTGCAGGGAAAAACTTGGGGGTTGGTGACAGAGTTGGCACTCCATCCACCCTAAAAAAACCTCACACTGTTCCACTCCATCTAAACTAGTGTGGTGCTGAGGTGTCACCCATTGCATGGCTGCACTCGGCTCCTAATCTGGGATCCTGTGTTGGTTTGTCGTGTTGAGGGTGCGGCAATGTGCTGTATCAGCGCCTGCTCCTAACCTCTCTCTCTCTCGTAACTTACTTTTTGTCATCTTGTAAAACACTATGAGCTACATTGCTGTAGGAAAATGTGCTATATAAATAAATGTTGTTTAATCTTTTTAAATACTTATTTAATTTCTGGGCATGAGCACTATCTGTGTGGAGTTTGCATTTTCTTTCTGTGTCTGTGTGAGCTTTCCACAAAAAATTCTTTCATTTAGCATCCTTGTTATGACTCAGTGTACTCAGTAACGGCAAAGGTGTGGGACTTCCAAATTAGAGCTGAAAACAATCCAGTATCCAACCTAGCCTGGCCATAAAAGACACTTTCCTATAGCCTGAGTGATTACTCAAAAGGCTGGCTTCAGGTTATACCTTTGGAAGTGGCATGTTGTGTTCAAAATGTTTAAAATGTTTAAATACACATAAGATCCTAACAAGGTTTTGATGGTTTTACTCAAGCCACCCACCCCTCACAGTGGGATTTTTTGAGAGATATCCAGTGCTGCTGGAAAAGCCCCCACTATCACCTCACGGCCTGTAAATTTTTACTATGTCTAAGTTCTGTTCTACATTGTAAAATGTAATCATTTGTGTTTCCTACTAAGCATTTTCCCAATTTCTAGATATATTTTTCTGAATTTCATCTTCTACATCTAGTATAGAATCTTTCTCATAAGTGGATATAATAGTCAAGGAAGGAATGGATAGACTGGATCCTTTTACTTCAGAACACTCCTGATATTTAAAACTTTCTGTTATTGTGCTTAGAAAATGGATGCATGGATGGATGAATGGATCTTTGACAACAACTGTCTTCACCCCAACCACACATCACACCAGCCAAATAATAATAAAAAAAAAGTCTCACCAGACTCATTAGCAAATGCCCCTTCAGAACAAGGAATGCAATCGAAGCAGCAGACAGGTTGCCCACGGCGAGTGGCTTTGCGGGTGCCAGTTGGACAGCTTTCTGTACACACTGAACGAGGAATCTAGGAAAGAATGAGAAGAATGTCAGGGATAAATTCTTTAAATTTGGTCGTCCTGAAATTTTTCCTCTCAGTCTTGTGGTAGTCGTTCGATTTAATTGCAGATGCTAAGTGGCCTGAAGACCTTTTCTGTCATGGAAAGCAGGTTTCATCAATGGAAGCTCTTATGCAGATTTTTTAGCCTTTATTATAAGACCTCATAGTGTTCTTTGCTGTTTTAAGGTGCTGGATGTCACTCAAATGAAACAAAGGCCCTGCCACTATATTAGAACAAACATGGCTCACACAACCACTTGTTTTTAAACATTCTTGTGTTTTGCTAGCTGTTGTTTCACTATGCCGCAAGTCCTAAAAGGAATTCAAGGTACCAAAAACCTGGCTGCATAAACAGTAAAGAACATGGCCCACACCTGCTTTTGTCCTCCATTCCAGATGATGGCGTTTTCATTTATCAGGAGGTCTTGACCAGGTGCAGCACTAAAGTTAAAGCTGCCAACTTTGACATAGCGAATCTCTCCTGTGTGGGTCTCTTGCCAGTTAAGGATGTCATAAAGAGCTGGAGGGTTACCATTGTCATCAAAGAACACCGCCTCAGCAGCATTGTTGATAAAGTGCACCTTCTTCATGTAATGGAGCAGCTAATGGAGGAAATAAGAAGTGAAAGGTATGCATCTGGTGGATAACATAAACAAAGAGATTATGATTTTTTTCAAAGTTAAAAGCAATCACTCTGCAACAGGGCTTAATGTAAAGAACATTAAATGAACAGAGATCAATTATGAGGGGCTGAACTGAGTATTGAATGAAACAGCTGTCTTAATATTGTGAATTTCCCCTTGGGATTAATAAAGTATCTATCTATCTATCTATCTATCTATCTATCTATCTATCTATCTAT
>JANRMT010062791.1:157365288-157398183 GCA_026402145.1 Polypterus bichir lapradei | reverse complement strand
TATCTATCTATCTATCTATCTATCTATCTATCTATCTATCTATCTATCTATCTATCTAATAAAATGAATTGTGGTCATGGTGGCACAGGATTCAGAGGTTAGTGCTGCAGCACAGATCCATCATACTTGTTTTGAATCTTGAACTCCTTTGCTGTGTGAAGTGTGTATGTTCTTATCATGTTTGCAGGGGATTTACCCCCACAACCCAAAGATATTCATCTTGGTTTAATATATGATGGGTGATTCAAATTTGGAACCATATGGGAGTGTGCGTTAGTGGACCCTACAATGTAATGGAGATGTATCATGAGTTGTTTGTTATCTGCCTTATGCCCAGTGTTTCCAGTAAATGCTAAAGGCTACGTGGCATTATAAAACTTTTCTAGTGATTTTTAGTTGTAGACTTCATGTACATAATCTTAATATCAGGGGCAGTTATGGTGGAATCCGTGACTGCCATTTGCATTATACAGCATATCCAGTAACTCAGGAAAACTAGTCTGTGACTTGCACTGAAAAACAGAAGAGAAGTTTATCTGTGTGATGTTTCATGTTTTACTTATCAAGATAAAATAAAAAAAAACAAAAAAGGGCCAAGATTGCAGAGGAACACGCCATACCATAAACCTGTCGCATTGGAAGCGACTCCATTAGGCTGCACATTATTGGCTGTCAGAAAAAGGGATGGGCTTTCAATAATTTGGAAACATGAAACTTGGTTGGAAAGTCATCATGCAGTTATCAAACATGATATCCTCAGTGATCTAGACATGTAACTTGACATACTTAAGTGACAAGATCAGCAAAACTATTCTGTTAAGGTTTGACATTCCTCTTACTAGAGGTTTTAGACGTCAGCTTCAGGCTAAAAGCCTGAATTTCATTGAACAACTTTAATAATGCTATGTTATTATTATAAAAAGGAACATATTATGAGAATATGATAAAAGAACTGTGCTACCTATCTAAGACCGGTTGAAATCTAAGTAGCCAATGAAGACCTCAGTATATTCAGTGATAACATCTGAAGTGCACCATCTATTGGAATGTATTTTGTAATGCATGTAGTAATAAAATGGCATTGCATTTTTTTTTTCCAAATGATGACACATCACAAATATTTTCAGTAATAAAATTCATTGCAGTTTTCATTCCAACAAATGACATATCAAAAAAATTACTACTGCTTTTATGAATCCTATAACAAATGGTATATAACAGAGATATAACAACCAGACAGAGACACACACACACACAAAGATACTTGTTCTTTTATTGAGGTGGATATGAATCTGAGTGTAATCCCAAAACACTCAGGTCACAGCAACATTTACCTTTACATGTATTAACTTAGCAGATGCTTTTATACAAAGCAATTTACAAATTAGATCAACATATTTAAGTCAACGTTAGTTAGGGTCTGTTTAGAAGCAACTGTTACAAGACTAGGTTACAAAATTGACCAGTTACAACACAAGCCCTTCAACAGCTCCACCATTTTAACATGTGCCCCGTGTAATCTCCTTCATTATCTTTTAGTGAAAGGGAAAACCAGCCACTCCTTCATATCTAGCCTGTTTATGCTGCTCATGGTCACTCACGAGGAGTGGGTGACTATCCCAAAGCTACTCAGGAGCCAACTCTACATGACTTGATGGAGATATTTAATGTCAAATAAATTAAAAGTTAATTCAATTGACTTTTTCCCTCTAATTAATGACCAGTGATAGACTGGATTCCTATCAAAGGTAGCCTCTGAAGAACCTGAAATAAATAATACTGGATTGCTCATCTCCATCATAACATTTCATAATGTAAAACTTGCTATTCTCATGTATGTCACCTTGTTACTTTCCTGATTTATGATTAAGGTCAACAGGCTGAGCTATTGGTGAAAACACTCTCTTGTGGTTCATCTCTACATCTGCCTTTTCTTTATTCTCCACAGAAAGGTTACTTAGCTCAGATCATGGAGGCTGTTCATACATGCCCTGTATTTAAACCGTAAATTCAGAGTTATTCTGTGGTGTCAAACATGGTCAGCTTTGAATATCAATGCACTAACATATGAATCCAGCAGGGAAACTTTTTTTCTCCTGATGATTAATAATTCAGCCATTCCTAAAATCATATAACCCAATTCTAGGTCAAAGTACCTGTTTTGACCATCCCTCTTAAATGTGACATAGAATGCATTCACTAATACATGAACGATTTAGAGACTCCAATCAACCTACCCTACAGACGTCATACAGACAGTGAAAAGAGAAGGATCTGAATCCAGTATTCTTGTACTGAAAGGCAGGAGTGCTAGCCATAGTCACTATACCAATCAGTGGTCTATCAATCTTTGTCTGTTGCTTTGTTGAAGGTTCAACAGACTGTAGGGATGCAGTGCACTTAGGCTACCACCTTACAATTTCAGGACACCAAGCTACAATCCAGGCCTAGTCAATCTGTGTTCTGCCATAGCGGTGAGGAAGATGAGGGAACAAAATTACTAACAAATGCCAGACTAAAGAACTAATAGTTCATCTGGGTTGCAGCACAGGTCAGTTCACCTGCTTTTTTAAATATGTGCTTCCCTGATACAGAAAGAAGCAGTCAAGAAGGGTTCAGGAGATGGTTTGCTAGTCAAATAGTCAGAAAAAAAGAATTGTCAACAGGAAATCAAAAACATAACTTGCCAAAATGCTAACCAGAATCCAAAGTCAAAACTCAAATAGCTAAATTTTACAGGAACAAAATTTAACAAAGAAACACACACAACTCTCTAGGAAATTTTCAATAATGATGAAGAATTCATCATACTGATTTATAAAACATCATGTCAGTCTTGATCACATAGTTTTCAAAAATCTCTGCACACTTCAGAAATTCCTAAAGTCTGGAGACAAGCCAAAATTATTTTATTACTGTATTTAAAAAGACTGATCGGGCAGACCCAAGTAACTATTGACCAATAAGCTCAACGTGCATCACAGGTAAATTAATGGAAGTAATTATTAAGGAGAATATTGAGCAACACATTGTGAGAACAGGAATTTTACTTAATCTATAAGCTGGTCAAATTTGAAGGTGATACCAAACTAATTGAAAGGGCACATAATGTAGTATCAGCTAAATTGTTACAGAGAGACTTTGACAATATGTAGGACAAGGCAGATTTGTGGCAGATGAAATTCAATGTAAGTAAATGTGAAGTATTACACGTGGGAATTGGAAATGTTAGATTTGAATATGCAAATGGAGGTCTGAAAATTGAAAGTATCCCTTATTAGAATGAACTAGGAGTCATAGTGGTCTCATAAACCAAACTGAAGTGCTTGTCGGTAGGTGCTCTCTAGCCATATCCCCCTTTCCATGCTTTGCATCCAAATACATTTTTGCCATGCTTTACTGAGGAAAAGGTTACAGATGAAATGAAAATACTGTATATGTGGCATGAGTTTCACATTTGGGAACACCACTGTTTATGTAATACAGTGTATTGCACTGCAGTTTCTTAAAAGAAAGTTCATAGGTCAGAGTTTATATCATAAAATAAATAAAAAGTTATCATTTTTTCCTTCAGTTAAACTTCTAAAGATGTATTTTGATACCACCTCTAACATATTCTCTAACTGTAAATCATCTGAATTGCTTAGAGCTGAGAATTCAAAATCTATAGACAATTCTACTCTACTGCACTTTGCATTTATTATGGAAAGATGGTATATAAAATGAAGTTACAGTGTCTATTAACAAGCTAAAAACATTCAAGAAATCTATAACTTAATTTTATTACCAACACTGGCATTTTGTATGACTAAACATTACAAATATGATGTAATTGTGCTGTGCTAAGATGTTCAATACAGAAAGGCGATACACTCCATAAAATAAAATTAGTCTAGGCCTAAACCATCCATCCAGCTATATCCTAACTACAGAGTCATGGGGGTCTGCTGGAGCCAATCCCAACCAACACAGGGCGCGAAGGCAGGAAACAAACCCCAGGCAGGGCACACACTAGGGACAATTTGGGATCGCCAATGCACCTAACCTGCATGTCTTTGGACTGTGGGAGGAAACCTGAGTACCCAGAGGAAACCCACACAGACACAGGGAGAACATGCAAACTCCACGCAGGGAGGACCCAGGAAGCGACCCCAGGTCTCCTAACTGCAAGGCAGCAGTGCACCCCACTGCGCCACCGTGGCGACCAGGCCTAAACCAATCAGTGCTAAATGTTAATAATTAGAAAATCAATTGACGTACCTGCCAGGGTTCAAAATCCTGTATGTTTGCACATTCATTGTTTAGAAAAGGTCCTTTCATGTGCTTGCAAAAATGAAGATCATGCAGGGCATTAGCTACTGCATAAACAGCATTGTACACATTATAGGTGACTCGTAGGTTGGAAACATCTGAATAAGCAGTATCCAGACTGGCCAGACTCTCCTGCTGAGTGCAGGTAAGCTGAGAACCAATAAAGCTGGACATATGATCAGGGAGGTCAGGCCATTTGCACTTGAAAACCTCCTCCCAGAAGAGTTTAACAAGGACATCACCAGAGCTGGCCTTCTGTTGCTGTGTGGTGCTGTTCTCACCCCAAGCTATGACATCACTGTTTTTGTTCAGGTTGGCAGACTTTCCTAATGGCCACTGGGGTGAAACACTTAGCAGATGTTCCTTGAGACCAGGAATCTCCCCCCGACGAATGGCAAAGCCAATGGTGCCTCCCAGTGTCCTGAGTTGATCTTTCTGTGCCAAACTAGGTGAAGTGGACCAGGCTTCACTTGCGATCCACACCTTACCAGTCACATTCTGCCGGGCCATCTCAGCCATGACAGGAATCAAGTAAGACTCAAAAGAAAAGACAATAATGACATTCGCTGTAGAGGATTTGACTACCTGAAAAGCATAATAAATGCAATAATTAGTTACTTCAAGGTTCGATTTAAGATTTATACATTAAAAAACAACATTTATTTACAATGACAACATGATGATTAGTCATTGTTAGAATTAATATCATCCATAGTAGGGTCAAGAGAAGGTCAACAGGGATACAGAATTGATCTCACAAGCATTGAATGTAATGTATCCAGTCTTGAATGTCCATCAAAGGATTCTCTCTTGGAAAGATAGAAACCAGACCAAATTAGAATTCTTAATTACCATACTAGACAACTCTATGGGGTGTGAGAGGAATACAGATATATAAAGAAAGTACAATCTATGTCCCCGGTAGCTATGGAGCAGAACCAATAACTACTGCATCACTCTATCACCTCTTATTATATTTCAAACATATCTCAAAAATATCCAGAATTAAATTTTATCCACTTGTTTTTGAATGGATTTTTTCCAGTGTTTGAAGTGGGCTGCTACTCGTACCAGTATTTTTTATAGTTTTGCCTTTTGCTGTTTGGATTAGTTTTTTTTTTTTATTGCGTGGTGGCAGTGGGTAAAGTCAGCCCATGTTCACTAGTGTTGTACTGGTACTTCTACTTTTTACTCTTCAAAGCATCATCAGTTATTCATTCAACACTTCCTAACGACAACTATCCCCTGGGAATTTTAGCAATGGGGTACCCCCAACCCCCTTGGTGTCCATCCTAAAATATCTCCACCTCCCACCTTATATATGTATGAAGTAGAATACCTTCCCATCTCCTAACATAAATGTCTCCAAAGGATTTGAAACACCTGGAGTACCATCTCTTCTTTTCTTTAACACTTTAACTTATAGCTTATTCCATTTCAGGGATGGATGGAGTGAAAGCCATTTCTGGCAGCATTTGATGCAAGGCACAACCAATCAAAGAGACACCAGTCAAAGAGGGCATGTCTGTCCACAATCTCACACTCACTTATTGCAGTTACCACTGCATGACACCAGGCACTATGAGCTGTTTCGGTAATGGTACCGCATCATCCAAGCTATCTAAGAAGTACATGTCCTGAATAACTAGAGCATTTTGATTATCTGATCTCTGTCCTTTACCACCATGGCTGTTAAATATTTCACTTTTTACACAGCATTTTGTATCTTGTTGTATGTTGTATTGCTTTTCTGTCCCCTGTGTAAGTGGGTACACTATATAATTGCTGTATCCATTTAAATTGATTTCTTTCATATATCCACCTTATTTTGTACGTCAATTGACAAAGTAAATAAAAATAATTGCAGTGTAATAATTACGTGTGCTGTTTCCAACCCACAGTGAACCTCATATGCATTAAGAACAATTCATTGATGGATGGATGGATGGATGGATGGATGGATGGATGGATGGATGGATGGATGAATAAAATACTATGAAATAATTCACATTATCATCAAAGTATTTTGTAATATTATCTAATCTATAATTTTATAAATGATAATCAGCAATTGTCAACCCCTGTTTTGACCATCTTTTTCCATCCAGTATGATATCCTCTAGGCAGGCTTTGGCCTCCACTAACCTCAGATAATTGAAGCTGTTTAGTAATTATTCAAGTCAAGTCAAGTCATGTTGGGGAGTATGCACTGGTACAGTGCATTGCCGCACCCACTACACTTCAAAACAGCTCGGGATCCCGGTTGGCAACTCCCAGGCAGACACGCGGTCCAGTCCTACCCTCCGGAAATGACCCTCTATCTGCCTTAGCCAGGTTTTACGTGGGTGACCCCTTGGCCTGGTCCAGCCACTTGGGTCCTCAACAATGAGGATCTTATGAGCCAGATCACCCTCAGGGAAACACGCCTCATGGCCATAGTGACGTAACTGACGCTCCCTCACAATGCAGATAATGTGCCTCATTCGGGACTCCATGAGCAACCGCTCATTCGACACAAAGTCAAACCAACGGTAACCAAGGATTTTCCGGAGAGACACAGTACTAAAGGAGTCCAGTCTTCGTCTCAGGTGACTGGATAGCATCCATGTCTCACAACCATATAGCAAGACAGGAAGCACCAGGATTCTAAAGACTTGGACCTTCGTCGTTTTGTATAGATATCGGGAGTGACACACACCCCTTTCCAGCGACCTCATAACCCCCCATGTTCTCCCAATCCGTCTACTGACTTCACAGGAAGAGTCACCAGAAACATTAATGTGACTGCCAAGGTAAGTAAACCTCTCGACAAGGTCGACAATCTCTCCACAAACAGACACACTGCTGATGGCTGTGCCCAAGAGGTCATTGAAGGCCTGGATCTTGGTTTTTATCCAGGAGACTCGCAAGCCCAAACACTCAGACTCCTCACTCAGTCTCTCGAGAGCCCCAGTCAGAGCCTCCAAGCTGAGGGGGTGAAAGGCTGCAGAGATCTGTAGTATCAGGGGTGAACTTCTCCAGGCTGGTGGTAAGGCTGTCCTCCTGGCATTGCAAGCAATCTTTGCTTCCATTTGGGAGACTCGCATCATCCCAACTGACTGGAAACGGGACTTGTCGTCCCTATTTCATATAATAAGATAAGCTGATTTTAGGCGGTCTTGATCTGTTAGTATTCTGCTGCTATACATTAAAAATTTCCATTTTAACCACATACTAGGAACCTTTTCAAACCCCAAAAATCCAATTCCATATGCAAAGAGTCCTTCTGGGAATGAAATAGTTGTTTGTCAAGAAGTGGTACCATAAAACCCAGTAAAGTCTCATTAAGGAATCAGTATTCTTGAGAAAGTAGGGCAACAATAAGCTATGCTCCAGCCTTGCTGAGATAGGGTCCAGCTTCCTCACGGTGTTGCTCAGGATAAGCGAGCTTAGAAAATGGATGGACAGTGAGGTGACGTTATGGTAATTGTGATATGCAGGAAGGACAACTAAATACAAAAATAAATTAATATTTTACGGTTACAAATGTTTTCATGCTTATATGGGTGTGCTGGCCAAGTTAATTCTAAAGTAAAATCAATAGTCATCATCATAAATGAAGCAAGTACAATATACATGTGTCCGACGAAGTTACTGCTACGTTTCTTTGTTTTGTTTGTCAGATGAGATTGGATCTTATTGCATATTTTGCCACTGAAATCTTTCTTTACATAGCGCGGCTGACGAGGACGCCCCCGAACACAAACCTGTACTATCTTCGTTATCTTCTTGAGGTTGTAAAGCACTGGCACTGTTTCGGAAAAAGCCAGACAAACTCCGCTTCCTTGTATTTCCTCTCGAAGTATTTGACTGCCCAGCTGTCCATAGTCATCTTCTGCAGCGAGGATGCCAACCCAGGACCATCCAAAGTAACGCACCAACCGAGCCAGAGCCCGCGACTGGAATTCATCACTTGGAATCGTACGGAAGAAGGAAGGAAACTGTCGGCGGTCACTGAGCAGCGGCACTGATGAAAAATAGCTGATCTGCGTTTGAAAGAAAAGCATAAGAGTAAATTCGGGTATACAAGGCAATATAGTTCTGCTTTATAATGGGACAGAAAACAAGAAGGACAGTATGAGAGGCAGCGTGCTTATGAGAATACTTAGATAACTGAATAGTTTCTAATGTGGAATCATCCTTCTGGATCCCAAAGTCTACTTATATTGAGTGGTAACAAACAGATCGGATTCAGCCAACTGTATAATTTTATATATTACTTTACTTATTTCTGTATTTCTCTGTCTGTCTGTTTGTTTACAATTTCACCAGTTTTTCGAATTTGCTTTTGGGGCGACTAGTTCGTAGCAGCCTTTGGGACTAGAATGGAACTGACCACTAGTAGTAAGAAGTAATTAGAAGCACACACATACACTCACGCATACACAGACAAACACTGTGAAACACAGATATTTGAAACACATATAATATGAGTCGGAATAGGAATATATACATTCATACAAGTGAAATTGTCAAAACTTAACACGGAAATCTTTCCTTTTGTATAAAGTATCAAGTAGCCACAGGAAAACACATACTGACGCTGACACTGAATATGAGTGGCAACACGCAAACACTGTGCCACATAGTAAGATCTTGTCACGAACATAATTAGATCAACTAGGACTTTTGGAAAGACATCGCTAACGTCGAAACTACTACAATGCAATTGGTAAGAAAGAAAGAAAGAAAGAAAGAAAGAAAGAAAGAAAGAAAGAAATGTTCTTTCTGGAACCTTCGTGTGGATGGGTTTTTTTATGGACCAAACATGGTTCTCCTGTGGCATCGCTCCGAAGAACTGCTCTATCATCTTTATTTTTAAAAGTGACAGGGATTTGTACTTGTAAATAAATAAAACCACATGTGTTAAAGTAACTCTACAATAGTTTCTGTGACTCAAAAAATATAATCGAACACAGCTTAATTTGTGCGTATGCGTTAGGATGTTTTTCACCGTAGAAATGTGCCATAAAAATAAAGATTTTTGTTGTTTACCGGACACATTTGATTCAGTTTTGAAGAGTCAGATTCCGGAACAGACACCTATGCTTCACACCGGAAAAAAATGTCACTCTCCGAAATCTAAAACGAAAATCTTCCTAAATTACACCCTACCGGGTTGTGTGGTTCGGTGAAGTTATTGCTTGACAAAGAACCATTTCATTCTGGGACCATTTTCATTATCTGCTTATGAAATTGGCTTTATGGACCTCGGAAAGCACCCTAATATGTAAAAGAGACATTTTAATGTATACGACCGCAGGATAGTAACGCATCAAGATGACCTGAATTTAGACCGTGTATGCATTTGGAGTCCAAACCAGGAACGTTTCGGGATTTCACACATATGTAATAATCTGATAACTTGTGGTGGGCTGGCGCCCTGTCCGGGGTTTGTTTCCTGCCTTGCGCCCTGTGTTGGCTGGGATTGGCTCCAGCAGAACCCCGTGACCCTGTAGTTAGGATATAGTGGGTTGGATAATGGATGGATGGATGGAATGGCAACTGCTACAGATCTAAATAAAGGGATGTTTTCTGAAGTCATTTTAAAATCCGTAACTCAATGGTATAATCTGCTATACTATAGGCTATATATCAATGAGTACTTAACGGTCCAAATAAATTAAGTTTCTTTCTGAAACCTCCATGGTTCTGCACAGAACCAAAAACGGTTCCCTATTGCATTGCTTCGAAAAACCGTCTGGCGCTTTTATTTTTAAGAGTGGTACGACTTGGGTAGACGCAGTGACACAAGCAGACTGCAAATTCTCTACCGAATGTGTGTGGATATAAATAAGTGAAAATGCGGTTTAAAATTACTTTAAATCAGATTACTGGTTTATTTCTCAAACTGTCTAATTTTTGGGCGCTTATTCTACAGTGTAGTGTGCAGTCCGGGATTCACCTGATGGGGCAAACGACAAAATCATGTCCTCCACGAGAGCTTTGTATTTTGCTCTTTTGGAAATGTTTAGAAAAGGGGTGCCCAATGCGTCGATCGCGATCGACCGGTAGATCGCAAAGGTAGTGCAGGTAGATCGCGTTGCATTCAATTTTTTTTTTAAACGTTAGTCTATCATATATCCCCCCTATGGCATTTGCCACTTGATTGACATACAGCGCGGCCAGTCTGAGATCTCTTTTCGTCTAACACGTTGATCATCCCGCACGCACGATCAAACGCGCAAACTACTGCAAAACTCTGACTGTGATCTAGTTAGCCTTCCAATTTATATCGACTAAAGAAAGGATTTAAAAAAATATAGTTTGGGCAGGGTATGGGCTTTATGTGGAATTAGAAGAGGATTTTTTTTTCTCTCACAATGTCACAATCGAAGTGCGTTTGTCTGATCTGTCAATCTATCACTGCTATTCCAAAGAAGGAAAATGTGGAAAAGCATTTTCGAACTGTTCATAAAAACTACGAACTGACTTCCTTCCGAAAAGCGATCTGAGAAAGAAAAAATAGAGGGAACTAAAATCGCAGTTAATCGGACAGCCGTCATTTTTCACTCGGCTGAATTCAAAAGCTCCTTGACTGCATTATTCAGCTCTACTTATTTATGCGAGTCAGCCGTTTCCCACATGAAGATTATTAAATCCAAATACATGTACTGTAGTGTCCATAAATGTATTGAATTGTTATTGTACCATAAAGGTTATTCAGTTATGCAAGGTACGACAACATATATTTTATGTATAAAGTATACTCAGCATATAACATATATAGCATTTTAATGTAGGTAGATCACTTCGACCTGGTCATTTTAAAAGTAGCTCGCAAGCCGAAAAAGTGTGGGCACCCCTGATTTAGAAGGTATGACAGCGACAGTATGCCCCAGCTGCACAAGTGATTTTATATGAAATAAGAGCCAGACATGGTTACCGATTAGGAGGCAGTCAAATTGAGAGGGGTTTGAAATTTAAACAGTTCAAGCAAGGTTTGTATACAGAGGCACATGAACAAATGCAGAAAGTAGAGAAATATATTTTTCATCAATTCCTTTTTTAACACTCTAATCTTTATTACATGGTGGTAGGAAAAATAAACTGGTAACACCGAGCGCAAGAGAACCACCAATTAAGCATTGCCACTTGCACGAGTTCGCTGTCGCATATGGAGACAGTTTAGGATTTTATTAATCTAAAATGAGACGAAGCTCCCCTACACGCAATGACCAAGGAGGAGCTCGCACTCAGAGCTCACGTATCGCCACAGCTGAGTAATTTTGAAAAATGAAAACATTCAGTTTCATTAGAATATGATAGTCCATTAACATTGACACAATCAAAATATATAACATATTTCTCAATGTTCTCCCTATGTATGTTCTGGATCCCCCCAACTTACTTACCTGCGGATAGCCGTAAAGTCCAAGCATTCGAGCTACGGGCAAAGTGACCCCTGAGCCAGCATCCCCTATAACCGCAGCTAGGGGCTCGGGGCGGCAACGGTACCCAGGCAATACGTCGTCCTGTCCACTCAGCTGCCACAAAGCCCCTTCCAGGCCCCGTGGAATGACATCGCAAGAATCGTAAATTGCGAATCCCAGAGTAAGGTTGGGCAACAAAAGTGGGTTTTCGTTGATCTCTTTGATGGCAAACACCATGGCCTGAAGCCAGCGGTAAGACCTCAGACTGAATCTGTGTGAACGAAATTGAGGGGTGATTATCACACAAGAAATTTAATGAGACTTTAATAGACACAATGGGGTTAAAGAAAATGACTACCCTGGCTACATAAATACACTATTTTGTCTATAATTTGACCAATAAGAGTAACTTCTTATTTTTCGAATTTCCTTGATATGTGTCTTTATGTATAGTAAACACTGTCTGATTTTCTATTGCGTCTCTCAAATGCGCATTAAACGCGTTTAACCTGCACTAACAAAAAACAAAATGAAATGAGAAGCAAACTGAATCAAATCAAGTAAAGTCAATTACTGAAACAACGACAAGGGTCACTTTAGAATTATGCTGCTGATGATGATCATGATGACAAAAAAACCTAAATGTTTTTAGTCATTCGTTATTTCACGTTGTTCGCTAAAAGCGACTCTCGATATATGTTATTCTTCATAAAAGTTCATACTCACTTTTCGCAAACAATTGGCTTTGGTAAATCAGTAAATGGGGTGTCTGGGAAGACTTTATTGTAATGAACTGGAAAAATGCCTCCGATGATGATGTCCCCAGCTGCGGTAAAACCACGACCTTCTAAGACACGAACTGAGCAACGACCCGGTCCATTTGCCGCTGTCAAAGAGCCCCACACATGCAGGACCACCCGACACCAAATAGCCAGGATAAGCACGAGACGAGTCATCTTGAGCACCCGGAACTGTGAAGGTAATATTTTGTCGATTATTATGTGTTGTATATTTATTCATTGCGGTAACATTTGCGATATATTTTACTAAAACTACAAAGAAAGAGGAAATGTCATTAAACAAAAAAAACTATTATAATAGTTCCTTACAATTGAACTTTAAGAAAAAAAAAACTATTGTAATAGTTCCTTACAATTGAATTTTAAGAAAAAAAAACTATTGTAATAGTTCCTTACAATTGAACTTTAACAGCAAAAAAAAAAACTAATCCATCCATTTTCAAATTTACTTATCCTGAGCAGGGCCGTTGGGAAGCTGGACCTCCAGCCAGTATCAGGCTCAAGGCAAAAAAATCCTCGTAGCTCCTAACCCTCATAACTCTCAAATCCGTCTGTTATACTTTATTGAAAAAAATATAATATATAATAGAGTGTAAAATATTTGATATTTAATATATTATAAATTATATCAAATAAAGCAGCAATCTAACGGTTAAAAACGAGACGGGACGACGAGGAAAATGTAATTAAATAGTAGCTACACACCCACGTATACAGGGTGGTCCAGATCTAATTATGCAAATCCAGATCGTCTGGATGACTCTGATTTATGCGGGGACGATTCCAGTTCGGCGCGAAGACGATTCTTCATGTCGTCAGTTCGCACACTTCTCGATGGTTCGGGATTTTTCGGGTGATTTTCTATGTAATAAACTTAATAAGTTATAGCGTAATTAAAATTGCATAATTAGATTTGGACCACCCTATATATTCATGTATACATCCTTATGTATATACAGTATGTATATATACGTTGGTGTAGCTACTACTTAGTTGCATTTTTCTCGCTGTCCCTTCTCGTTTTTTACAGTTAAATTGCTGCTCACTATGATATTATGTGCTATTCTGTTAACTATTCAGTATACTTTTACCTTTTGTGTGCAAGCTGGTCTACAATATTAATCTTGCAGCAACCTGTTTTAATATCATATGAATATATAGTTTCCCGTACTTCTCCCTACAGAATGTCTTTACTAAAAAAAATCACACCGTTCTTTTAAATTAATATATATTTAATTAAAAAATGCTCATGAGAGAAAAGGATATTGTGTGAAAAATTAAGAGATTAATGGCTTGAGAAGCACCAGGGACATTTTTTTTTCCACTTCACTCAGTCATGATGTTGCAAAAATAGAAACAGTGCAGCAATAACAAGTCCAAGGTGTCAAAAACAAAAAAGATGTCAATACAGAAAAAAATGTGTCTTAGAAAGTTACCCTTCCGAAAATATCAATGACAGAAATAAGTAATTAAAGAAGAAATGTCATATAATTCGGGGTGGCGCAGTGAGTAGCTCTGCTGCCTCGCAGTCAGGAGACCCAGGTTCACTTCCAGGGTCCTCCCTGCATGGAGTTTGTATGTTCTCCCGGGTGCTCTGGTTTCCTCCCACAGTCCAAAGACATGTAGGTTAGGTGCATTGGCGATTCTAAATTGTCCCTACCATGTGTGTGCCCTGCAGTGGGCTGGCACCCTGCCTGGGGTTGGTTTCTTGCCTTGCGTCCTGTGTTGGCTTGGATTGTGACCCTGTAGTTAGGATTTAGCGGGTTGGATAATGGATGGATGGATGTCATATAATTCCAGTTACAAGTCAATATTTTCTAGGAATTGTCAGACATACCTAATAAAAGATCAAGCCATACAATGAATTCAGAAAGTACAAAAGTAGAGAAGACAATTTTGTGGTTATTACAATGCTCAATGTTTGTCAGATTATCTTATCTTGTCTCTTAACAACTTTTCTCTTATGTTACATATGTGCAGATCATACTTTAGTATTTAAACAGGACAGAAATTGTCTATGGGTTATTTGATATCTATGTTCTTTTTTATGTTTTAGGTGTGTATGTGATGGGTGCTTTCATGTGCACAAAAGACTTTTTAAAGTCTTGTAAATGAAGAATGATTGATTAAGGAAGCAGTAAGTTATAAACCAATAAGTCACCCTATTAAAAAGTTCTAGTATATTACATATCCAAAAGATGAGATTTACCTTATTCTTTATTCCTTCTTACAAACAAAAACTGAAAACTGTAAAGTCAGTAAAAAGAATAGTTAGAAAGTGAACCAGCAGGACAATAGAGAAGCGTCAGGACTACTTTGCTTGTATTGACTGGAGTGCCATAAAACTTCCACCTCCAACATACATGAATACACTGATGCTGTCACTTCAAACATTAGTTTTTATGAAAATTTTTGCATTACAACAAAAACAATTGTTGTTTTCACCCCAGGGCTCAGAAAACTGTGCCAGGACAAACAGAGCTCTTTCAGATCTGGCAATCATGAGGAATACAGTAAAGCTAAATATACTGTACATTGGAGAAAGGGATCAAAGGTGCCAAGAGAAAGTACTCAGCTAAACTTCAGGAACAATTGTCTGTAAATGACAGCACATTAGTCTGGAGAGGCCTTAAACAGGTCACTAACTACAAGAAACAAAAATCAAACAGTTCTGGTGATCCCAGTCTGGCTAATTGGTTAAATCAGTTTTATGGTGGCTTTGAAAGACAATGCGACATAAATCTACCTGATGGTCTCACTACGCTCTGATGGTTACTACTCTACACTCCTCTTCTTTTCAGCCTACCCCTCCTTGTCATCACTGTAAACCATATCTGCAGCTTATTTAAAAAGCAAAATATTTAAAAAGCTGCAGACACAGACCTTATTTACCCTTCCATGCTCAGGCACTGTGCAGACCAGTTGTCTACAGTATTTGCAGACATTTTCAACCAATCTCTGGATCAGTGCACTGTTCCTGCCTGCTTCAAGACCTCCACCATCATTCCAGTAGCAAAGAAAATCAAAGGTCACAGGCCTAAATGACTACAGACCAGTAGATTTAACCTGTGTGGTAATGAAGACCTTTGAAGACTTTATTCTAAATTACCTCAAGCATGCAACAAAACATACTAACCAGTCTGTGGATGATGCAGTGGATTTAGGTCTGAGCTTTATTTATCAACTCCTTGATAAGCCAGGGCCATATGTGAGGATCTTGTTTGTGGACTTTAGCTCTACTTTCTATACAATCAACCTAGAGCTCCTAAATAAGAAACTCACCCACTTCAGCCTGCCCAGTTCAATCTGCCATTGGACCACAGACTCTCTTACAGATAGGAAATAGCATGTGCGGCTGGGCACACACATGTCTGACCCATTAACACTAAGTATCGGTGCACCACAGGGATGTGTCCTTTCCCCACTACTCTTCTCACTTAATACAAATGACTGTACGTCTGGTAAATTGTTTGTCAAACTTCTTAAATTTGCAGTTGACATAACACTAGTAGGCCTCATTTCAAACAATGGTGAGTGCATATCTCTCTTTTATATAAAAAAATCTTGGGTCGAGACGTGATTTTCTTGGAGACACTTTAACGTCCCATGAGAGAAGGAGGGCAGCTGCTGCACAGGCTTTTAAATGTTCGAAGCGCAGCACGACATGCAGATCCACAGCACGGCACAAACAGCAGCAGCAAGCCAACTGATCGAGCATAGAGGAGGTAAAAAAAAATGTATTTGTTTCCCATTGTATCACCATCTAACGGGGGTTTCGGAGAAGCGACCTCATTTCCTTAGCATGCGTTCAGCCACCCTCTTCACAACGTGAGAAGCAGAGACGCGAAGCAGCTGGCGCAAAGTGCACCCCGATTGGAAGGGGGTGGGCAAGCAAAGCGAGCAGGGGACAAAGCCCCCTAGTACAGGAAAAAAGTGGGAATCTGATGTTGTGGTGTAGCCATAATAATTTGGACCTTAACATTCAAAAATCTCAGGAGATGATCATAGATTTAATGAAGCAGTCACCTTGTCACCTATCACTTGCTATAAATAGCTCAGCCATTAGGATCACAGAATCATTTGCGTTTCTGGACACTGTGCAGTCACAAAACCTTAAGCGGTACAATAACATCACATGCATTATTAAGAAAAGCCATCTTAGAATGTTCTTTTTGCATCAGCTGAGGAAATTCAATCTCCCTCAAACAATATTGGTCCAATTCTACACAGCCATCATTGAGCCCATTTTGACCTCATCTATAACTGTCTAGTTTGGTGCTGCCTCTTTTCAGGATAAGGCCAATCTGCAATGCATCATCAAAACCTGTGAAAGGATCATAGGATGTAACTTACCACACATTGAATTCCTATATCAGTCCAGGGTAGGGAAGAGGGCCGCAAAAATCATTACTGATCTGACTCACCCAGGGAATTACCTGTTTCAGAAACTTCCCTCCAACAAACATTTTTATGCAGTTAAACCTAAAACAACATGTCACCTAAACAGTTTTTTTTCCATGGAGGACATTAACAAGGGTAACAAATCTATTGTTATAGGTCCTATTTTCAAGTTGTCCATTTTATAAGTGGGTAGATCTATCTGTTCAATTCTTTAAGGTGGGGTCAAAGTACAATGGGCAGTTAATTAGTATGGCATTGTTTCTGCAAATCCTAGTGGAAGCTGAACTGGGGTCAGCCTTCCCAAACTGAATTTGGATAGCAATTTAGAAAAGAATATGATATGCAGATTTTAAAAACTCACACACAGGACCATATAGCACTATAAAGGATGTCATAGGAGCCCTGAAAATTAGTAAAGTGGAACAGCTCCCTTCTGTCTTAGTCATTTATAGCACATGGTGCAACAGAAAGGCAGATAGTATTGTTAAAGATCTCATCCATCTGGAACAGTCACTTTTCTCACTCTTCTCTTCATAACCATCACATCACATGTTTCAAGGAAGGTTTTTAATTTTATGTCATATGGCATGCTTGTGTTGCAATCATCAGATCTGCTTAAAGTCTCAGCCCACCTGAGATTCAGCATCAACAGATCCAAGTCAAGAATCCTGAAAGTCAACACAAGCAATGAATAACCAATAAGAATTAATGAAGATGCGTCAAATACAGCCTCTTGTATCCGGCAAAACTGAAAGTGGAATGGCAGGGTCAATTCTATGTCTTCGCTAGCAAGGAAGAAGCAGAAAAGGAATTAAGAACGCTGATCCCGGGACTATTCTGATACATAATAGTGAGTCATGGCTGTTAGTGATAAAGCAAGGATTAATAATCTACTGTCTGATCTATTCGTTTTAAAATACGGGTTTTTATCAGCATATATTCTCATATATTCTCATTATTACTTAGTATTACTAGGGCACTATCTGTTTATGTTTTATTGTGCTTAATTATTCTTTTTTCTCTTTTTTTTTTTCTCTCTTTTTCTTTTCTAATTATTTCATCTCTACCCTAAACGAGACTGTTCAATATCATACCCTTGGTTTATTGTTATTGCTATTACTGCATTACTGCATTAAGACTTGTTATGCTTATTCTGGACACATTTTTAACACCATCCCCCGGGTTTATTATCTGGGTGTATCATCTTAATGCACTAAAATTGCTGTAGACTATATATATATTTTAAGTGCAAAACTCTTTTTTTTTATTTTTTTTAAGACTATATTGGTAAGAGATATCTCTATCTTTTAACCCTAAAGCGCCGCTGCATTGGGGCTTGTTTTGCTTTCGACGTGCTCTATCTCTGGGTATGTCAGAGGACTGGGACTGTGTGAAGTGGGTTTTAGCCTCACTTGGGGAGGCAAAAAAGGAACGTTGGGATTTTAAGGGGGGGAGAGAAAGAGAGCAGGCCTGATCTATACCTAATCTATCCTCTCAATCTTTATAATTATAACTACCAACGTAATAATAAGCTGCATGGCAACAACTCTAGGGGAAATAGGAAATTAAGACCGAAGCTGTCTCACTTCCAGTTAAGACTAAAAAATTACATCAAAAACTCAGAATCAGTGTCTCCATGATGGGACAGTTAACTTCGTAAGCTGGAATGTTAAAGGCCTGAATCACGAATTAAAGAGAAAGAAAGTACTCTCTCACCTAACAGGTCTAAATGCTAAAATAGTATTTTTACAGGAAACCTACTTACTAACAAGGATCAGTTCCGGCTGCAAAAAGACTGGACTGGCCAAATGTTCCATTCTAGTTTTACGAAGAAAACTAGAGGTGTGGGAATTCTCATACATAGAACTGTACCATTTGTAGCATCAGATGTAGTATTGGATCCTGAAGGGAGATATGTAATGGTCATGGGAGACTTATCTAACTGTAAAATGATTTTGATAAATGTTTATGCACCTAATGTTGATGATAAGGAATTTATACAAAAATTATTTGCATCCATTCCCAATCTGAATTCTCATAAAGTTATAATGGCTGGGGATTTTAATTGTGTTCTAAATCCACTTTTAGATAGGACTTCCTCCACAGGGGGAACGGCATCTAACACCGTAAAGATAATTACAAAGTTTATAACTGATCACAACTTATCAGACCCCTGGAGGTTTTTAAACCCAAATTCAAGAACATATTCTTTCTACTCACCAGTACATCATTGCTACTCAAGGATTGATTACTTCTTTATAGACAATAACTTCTTGCCTAAGATTAAATCTTGCAAATACGATGCTATTGTTATTTCTGACCATGCACCTATGATCTTGGAGCTAAAATCACTAAGCCCCATACACTCACCCTGCAGATGGCGCCTCAATCCGCTTCTATTAGCTGACAAGAATTGTACGGAATTTATATCCAAACAAATCAAATTCTTTCTAGAGACAAATACATCCCCCGAGATCTCTGCAGGAATACTCTGGGAAACTCTTAAGGCCTTCTTGAGAGGACAGATTATCTCATATCTTTCCCACAGAAATAAATACGAAGCCAAGAAAGTAGCAGAGATAAAAAGCGAAATTACTAAAATAGATGAAGAACATGCCAGACTACCAAGCGAGACTCTACATAGGAGGAGACAGGCTCTACATTCAGAATAAACCTCTTGACAACTAAAGAAACTGAACAACTAATCTACAAATCCAGACATCATTACTATGAACATGGAGAGAAAGCTAATAGGCTTTTAGCTCAACAAATTCACAAGCAAGAAGTGCGCAACACAATCTCGGTAATCACTAACACGAACGGAGATAAAATCGTCGAACACAAAAATATAATGCACGCTTTCAGAGACTACTATAAATCCCTATATACTACTGAGTTTAAAGAAGACAATACACAATCTAATGCATTTCTGGATACATTATAGATACCACAAATAGACGCTTTTTGTGTGGAGGAACTTGATAAACTTCTGGCGTTATCAGAATTACTAGATGCTATAAAGTCACTCCAAGGCGGGAAAGCAGCAGGCCCTGATGGCTACCCTGCAGAATTTTACAAGAAATTCTCTGCTCAGCTAGCTCCCCTCCTATTAGCAACATTTACAGAAGCCAGAGATACAGTAACCAATTTCTTCCACAAACCTTTCACCAAGCACTAATCACTGTCTTTCCGAAACAAAATAAGGACTTATTACAATGTGCATCATACAGACCAATTTCACTTCTGAATAACGACGTTAAAATACTCTCTAAAATCATAGCCAGAAGGATGGAGAAAGTGCTCCCCTCGGTAATATCACAAGACCAAACTGGATTTATTAGGGGCCGACACTTATCTTCAAATCTTTGACACCTGTTTAATGTAATATACTCACCAACTAAATCAAACACCCTGAAATATTATTATCATGGGATGCAGAAAAAGCATTCAACATGATTGAATGGAAATACCTTTTTACTACATTGGAGAAGTTTGGGTTTGGCCCGAACATTTGTGCATGGATTAAATTACTGTATACTAACCAAGACACTTCAGTTTGCATCAACAACATTTGCTCAGACTACTTTAAACTAGAATGTGGCACTAGACAAGGATGCCCCTTGTCACCGCTGCTGTTTGCGATTGCCATTGAACCACTGGCAATATATTGTCGAAATACTGATCAGATAAAGGGGATAAGCAGAGAAGGACTGGAACAGAAAATCTCATTATATACAGATGATATGGTACTGTATATTTCGGACCCGGAAAATTCTGTGCCTGCAGTCTTAGCAGCACTCACAGAATTTCAGAAAAGAAAAGTGTACTCTTTCCAGTGAATTCTCAAGCATATAATATTAGATTAGATACCCTAACTTTTATCATTGCAGAACAGTTTAAATACCTAGAGGTAAACATCACAAGTAAACATAAAGCTCTATATCAGCAAAATTTCGCCATCTGCATTGAAAAAATTAAACAAGACTTGCATAGATGGTCAACCCTTCATCTCACACTAGCTGGAAGAATTAACACTGTTAAGATGAATATTCTTCCTAAGCTCCTTGTTTATTTCAAAACATCCCAATATACATTAATAAATCATTCTTTAGGCAATTAAATTCAACAATAACCTAATTTATTTGGAATTAAAAACATCCACGCATCAAAAGAGCGACCCTACAAAGACAAAAGGCAGAAGGAGGCATGGCTCTACCTAACTTCCAGTTTTATTACTGGGCAGCAAATATACAGTCGATAAGAACCTGAACACAAGTAGAAGAACATACACAGGCTTGGACCACAATAGAAGTAAAATCCTGCAGTACTTCTTTGTATTCCTTGCTCTGTGCTCCAATAAACACACGCTATAGGCAATATACAAATAACCCAATTGTGCTCCACTCACTTAGAATCTGGAACCAATGTAGAAAGCATTTTAAGACGGAGAAGCTTTTATCTGTGGCACCTCTGCAAGAGAACCACCTCTTTCAACCTTCACAAACTTATGCAGTTTTTAATATCTGGAAAAAAATTGGAATTAACTGGCTTAGAGATCTTTATATAGACAATGTCTTTGCATCCTATGAACAATTACATTCCAAATTTAACATTCCAGCTACACATTTCTTTCACTATCTTCAAATCAGGAACTTTGTTAAACAGAACCTTCCAGATTTTCCTCATCTTGCACCCTCATCCATGCTGGAAAAATATTGCTCAATCTCATGGACTTAGACTCCATCTCTACAATATATAAAATCATTTTACAATCCCTCCCTTTCAAAGATCCAAGAGGACACTGGGAAAAAGATCTCTCAATTAATATATCAGAAAAGGAGTGGAAAGTAGCAATGCAGAGAATTCATTTGAGCTCCATATGCGCAAAGCATACAATTATACAACTCAAAATTATATATCGAGCACATCTGTCTCGACTAAAACTCTCCAAAATGTTTCCAGGGCATGATCCAACCTGCGAACGTTTCAACCAAGTCCCAAGCCTCACTAGGTCACATGTTCTGGGCCTGCACCAAATTAACATTATTCTGGACAAAAATTTTTAATTACCTTTCAGATAGCCTTGGACTCACAATCCCTCCTAACCCATTAACAGCTGTGTTTGGAGTTCTTCCAGAGGGGCTTAAAGTGGAGAAAGACAAACAAATTTTGATTGCATTCACTACACTTTTGGCACGCAGACTTATTCTGATAAACTGGAAGAACCCAAACTCTCCTCTTTTAAGTCAGTGGGAAACCGATGTGTTATATTATTTGAAATTGGAAAAAATCAAATACTCAGTTAGAGGATCCGTACAGACTTTTTTCAAAACATGGAAGGATCTAATCAGTAATATTTTAAAATAAGTTCATAAAGCACAGAGAATTTATTAATTTAGGTATGTTTACAAGCCTTACATTTAACGCCGTTCGGCTTGCTCTCTCTCTCAAGGGTGGGGATCGATCTGTTCTTAACTCAATTTTTCTTTCTGTAAAAACTTGATTGCTTTGTATGGATTGTAATAAAATTAATAAAAATAAAAAAAAAAAAGAATTAATGAAGAAGCTCTAGAACAGGTATTGTCCTTTACATATGTTGGCAGTGCAATAGACAGAAAGCAGGGAATAGATGCTGACATTAAAATGAAAATCAGGAAAGCTAGAGTGCTTCTCTAGCTCAGAAACATCTAGAGCTCAAAGAAATCAGCCACACTACAAAGATAAAGCTGTGTGACACAGATGTTATGTCAATTATATTGTATGGAACAGAAATATGGAAGACTAAAAAGGCTATCATGAAGAAGATCCAGAACTTCAGAAACCAGGGTCTGCACTGAATCCACTGGCCAAAAACCATCAGCAACTCTAGATGAAGAGCTCTTGAGGAGACATTGAGGATGACTAGGAAACACTCTGAGGAAACCTGCAGACAATGTCACTAGGCAGGCATTAACCAGGAACCCACAAGGAAAGAAGTGAGAGAGACTCAGAAGCACCTGGAAAATGGATCTCTGTGGTGACATCAAGCTAACAGGTCACAAGTGGAGGCATCTGGTAATGGCAGCACAGAACAGACAGTGATGGAGGGCTATCATTAATGACCTGTGCTCCAGAAAGGAGCGACTGGCTTAACAATGACGACATCATATAAGGCATAACTCATAATGACACCTGCATGGGTGTTTTTGTATTTCTCAGCTGATGTTGATTTCAACGTATGGTTTTGTATTCACTGTTGCTGTTACATTCATTGTCTGTTGTTAGTATTGTATTATTGTCACTCGTTTGTAGGAGATAGGGAATTAAGAATTTCTTTGTATTATTTACAAATGACAGTAAACTTGAACTTGGATTTGAAGATTAACATGGCTTGGGGCCAATGTGGCAGCATCAAAAACAAAGTGAGAACAATCTCAAAAAGATTACAGAACACATTAACTTATACAGGGCTAATTTAGGACATCTGTTAACCTAAAGCCAATGTCTTTGCAATGTGAGAGACATGGGAAAAACATAATCTCCACAAAGGTGGTGACCAGGCCAGGATTTGAAGCAAAGACAATGGAGTCGTGCGTCAAAAGCATTAATCACTTTCTCACCCGCTTGTGAATACCCATTGACATTCATGCTCAGACAGAGAAGGAAGCCTGCTTGGGAATTAGCCACAGTTCACCTGACAATTAGCTCATTATATGTAAATTATAGTTGTCCCTTGCCCTCCGGCAGAACTTTGTTTAGTTTTTTCCTGGAGCAAGCAGCCAAAGGGAGCATCCAGTATGCAAATCCTAGTGGAAGCTGAACTGAAGAGTTAATCATTAGTTTTTCCATTTACAACACTGTTTCAAAAACATGCATATTAAGAAAAACAGTGTAACATCATAAACAACTGAAAATCACCAGAGAAATTAAAAGTTATACATCTGCAGCAGAGTCTCACTGGACTCATTCAAATCTCAGTTTAGTGAGAAAACAGAACATACTAAACTTGTTTTGGATGTCACTATTTATGTCTACTGAAGTTTCAAGATTTATAAGAGTGTTGTTACACAAATAAACATGGGTAGCGGTTGCTGTGTTGGTGACGCAAGTTTGGCTGTTGGTGTGCTACTTCACTGTGACATTTGGTTTGCTTCAGGAAATCTTGCCAGGTAAATCCTGTGTTGATCTTCAATAATGGATTCAGTGGAGGCCCAGATAAGTCAGTTAGATGGATTAGTCTACTGGACTGAATTAGGCGGAAACAGGAATCAAGAGTTTTGATGAAACATGGCGCATCACGCTGGCATTGATTATTCTGGGTATTGTTAGGCTTTC
Source organism: Polypterus bichir lapradei (assembly GCA_026402145.1). Taxonomy (NCBI): domain Eukaryota; kingdom Metazoa; phylum Chordata; class Cladistia; order Polypteriformes; family Polypteridae; genus Polypterus; species Polypterus bichir. Next base: position 157,373,945 of record JANRMT010062791.1, on the reverse strand, counting down.
AGTGATTAGGAACTTCAGATCGGAGTGTACTATGATAGAACATCATCATCATTATTATCACAGATTTAAATGACATTATTTCTGTGTTTATCCTGGTTTGGCTCTGGTTGCCACCCAATCCATTCCCTGTAGTCTTGGAGATGTTTGGGGTGAGACCCATCCTTCCTATATCATTTTATACCACTTCTAATGAGGTGACCCTTTTTTTGGCCTTGCCCCATCCACGTCCATCTTGGTAAACCTCTTCTTCCAAAAATCCTCTGCCTTTTGCTCCACATGCCCAAACTAATTCAGTGTGTTTCTCCTCTGGACAATACTTATCACCTCTAAACCTCTTTTTGCCATTAAAGGTGATTAAATGAGGTTCATGCCAGGAAGGTTAACTGTTGTTATATTTACCTGATGATGAGGTGAACCCTGAGAATATTCTAGCTGTGCATTGAACATTGCTTGAATTAAAGCTCAAGGGATTAACAAGAACTGTTTGCACTCTAACCACCAGCAGGTCGAATGTTCCCAGCTCTCAAAACAGGAGAAGATGGTAAACCTTTAATACAGAGTGAAGGCTGAAGGCTAAAATGCTTTAGCAGGTCCGTATTCCATGACACAACATGCATGATCAACGTCTTAACACTTCCTGTACATTACAACTGTTTCTGTGTTTAATCTTGAGTACAAAAAGCAGTAAAGTAACATCTTCTTCTTAATGTCTGTTATCTGGTTTGTATTAAGGTTGGTTAAGGTGGGTGCATGATGGTGGGTGGGGGTTGGAGGTGTAGGTCTAATGCTAAATCACCTTTTTATTACACCACAAAGGACTTCCTGTAGTCTTCAGTGTAGCCAACCTGCTATAGCAGCTATAGGAAGAATCTACTTGTGACTAAAGACAAGTTGTTTTCACCTGTAACAGACATCACACTGTGGGAATTTTATTCAGAAGGAATCCACTGAGGTATGTGCATCTGTATTTAACTGAAAAGTTTGTTTGTATTGTTTTTATCTTGTTTTCTTTAGAATAATATTAACAGATGTTGTTCCTTATTCTCATTTCTTCCATGAAAGCCTACTGACAAATATTTGCAAGACCTCTGCATTTCCTACAAGCTCATTGGTCTAACCACAAAATGCATTCCTTTGGTCTGCTTTCATTTTGCTCTCATATTTACAAAGATAAATATTTAACTCTTGAAGGCAATTCATACAGTTTGTCTTAATGGTCCTCAAAATCGGTTCAGGGGATCCCATGTGGATGCAGGTTTTTGCTCCAACCAACTTCTGTATTTAATTGGACTCCTAGCCAAATTATGTCCCAGTTTCTATGTTTTGAGATCAATGGAGAAATTAAAAAATGGAGTTTGGTAAACCTTTACTTAGAATGTTCCAGTAAATTTTGTGGGAATAATATTGTGATTTTTTAAATTTGTTTTTAGGATTTTTGTGACCAATGTGATTTAATTTTGCTTTTCCTGCTGCTGTGGTCATTTAGTCAATTTAAAATTCAGTGTCGTTTGCTTGGCTGCCCGCCCCTGCTTATTGTTCACAGTCATTGTTAGGATGCAATTAAGTAGGAAAATACAGAAAAAAGTGTATCTCCAGAGTGCTGATGGGAAACAGCCAAACAATTCATCAATCAGTGTGACTCCTCACCGAACACCCCATGTCTGCATAGCTCCTCAACGATGCACACATTCACGGGGTCCGAGTCACACTGTTCTTTAAAAACTTGCTCCCTTCTTTATTCTTTAAAAACAGACCCTTCTTTCATCACACAATATATCTCAAACTTTGTCCAGGGGACTTCATGAGACTGCAGGTTTTTGTTCCATCCTATCTTGTAATCAGTGAGTCTGATTTTTCTCTCTCTCTTCTCAAATTCTGTATTCAGAAAAATACAGCACTGAGGTTTTTACATTAATAAGACATTTAGAAATATTTGTGTTTTTTTGCTATAGCTTTAGATACAGTTTAGGGCAGCGCACCCACAGGTGTATAATGGGAGCCTAAGCAGAAGGAAAACTGTATAAGGATAGCAGAGGGTAAACAAGGCAGAACTGGGGTGCTTGAGCCAGCATGGTGATGGGAAGGTGGTCAGTGACCCAGAGAGGGAGATGTGACAGGTGTCTGGTCACACTTACAGGTAATCTAACCTAGACACCATTCAAATATCTGACTACGCCACCTAGTTTTATCAAGAGACTGGGAACTCCTGAAATTTACCAATAATAGTACACGGGTTTCTTTAAATTGGGCGGTGAGTAAACACACAATGAAAGACACAACAGTAATTTCAGGAAAAGCAACAGTAACTTCTATTACACCAGATAATAATAAGTACATTAAAAAGATAAATGAACATAAACCAAATCTAACAGTATCATGAAGAAAATTTATTTTTTTAGAAAGGATAGCACACAGTCCACACTCTAAAAGTCCATTAAAAACAGAATTGGATGATACAACCTGTAGTGGTGCAAAGTCCAGTTTGTTCTCAGTGTTACCCCAACACTTAATTGTTCAACTGTCCACGGATGCTCTCTGTTCACCGGACACTCGTTTCCCAAGAGAAGTTTTGTCAAAATCGTGGAATCCCTGTCTGCGTCTCTTCGTTGTTCCCTTTTTTCCACCCTGGGCTCCTTGTATTGGTGTGAATTAGACACGCCTTATTTCTTGTCTGCCAGCTTTGCTCAGTCCTTTCATGCAGCTTCCCTCTCTCGTTGGACCCACAACCGGCGTCTCCTTGTAGAGCTGTCTCTTCCTCCCTGGAAGTATTGCCGTCCTTGTGCCTCACGTCGTGCCAGCCACGTACCCTTGTCAGCCTGCGAGACCCTGTGCTCTGTCCGAGTGTCTTGGCCGTGTTCTCAGTGGACTATCCCCCCTCACTTTTGCCTTCTCCTGGCCAGAGATTAAATCTCCTTCAGTCCCTGCAATTATCAGTTCTGGACAACCAGATTAAACAATGGTATATCTAAATTTCCTGGGTTTAACAAATAAAGAAAACACAAGTTAACAAAATGTATTGTTACCAACCATTAATGAGTGCAGATCTGCTGTTTAGAAACCAGTATTTCCAAGTCAGGTAAATACAGACATCCTCCAAGGCCAGACTTCATGACACAATCAGTAACTGGATTATCCAGGATCCTCCAAGGAAGCAGCAGTTCTGTTATCACACGTGGTATTGTTTGTAAATCTCAACCAGCCATAAACTTCAAAATGGTGACACCTTTGCAATACAGCCAATACCTACAATCTGTAGGCAGCCTTTTAACTTCTTGCCCCCACTGCCAACAATGGGTGCCTATTGCCTGATCATCTGCTGGGCTTTAAATGTAATATTTGCATGTTTCTTTTCCTAAGAGAGAAATGGAATGACTTAGTGTACAAAAAAATGTCCCCCTCTGACAGGGAGGCTTAGGGATGCCCAGGTGCTCTCCTGATCAATTCAGAAGTAGTTGGGTTGATCGGAATTTGATCCTAGAGACCCGATAGACATCAAGAAAATGTGTTGGAAGATGGCAGGCTGACTACAAGTGTCATGGCTGATGCCGACAGAAATAGTCTAGACAAGAGTAGGAATTTGTGACTTTTCAAAATCTCATCAAAAATCAAAATCAAAATCTCATTGAAAAATGTCTTCACTTGTTTAGATGTGTGACATGGGGCCAGATCTTGTTGATAAACACCGGATTGCATGAAATACCCACAAAAGAAGATGTTTTTGGGGTTTCTTCAGCTATTATGGCATTGGTTGTTTCATCCAGTCGAGTGCATGATGCGCTGACCACAATACATTGAACTTCTCTGTTCCAGAACTGACAAAATTATTTCCCGACGGATCTGGTGTTTTTCAACAAGATCTGGCCCTGTGTTACAAATTGAAACAAGTGAAGAAATTTTAGTTGAGAATCAAATTAACGTACTGGAGTGGCCTGGAAATTCTCCTGATCTGAACCCAATTGAAAATTTGTGGTCTGTCTATAAGCAATGACTTTGTAGAATGGACTGCACAGCGATGGAGAAGATGATTCAGGCCCTAATTCTTGTTTGGTACAGAGACCCTAAAATCCTCCAAGACTATTAAAAATTGGTGGATTCTATATCAAATTGCATCAAGATGCTTCTCAAGAGTAAAGAGAGACATATCATGTATTGATGCGAGTATATGAATATTATTCATAATAATAAAAAAAAAACGTATTTCTATTGTTTTCAGAGTTTGTAAAAAATTAATTTGCACAAGGGTGTAGTTGGATTACATTTGCCCTTGGTATTAAAATATCTCTCTCATATCCACATCATGTCTAGAATCAGAAGGACACCTCCATAAGCACAGCAGTTTGGGATTTAGTGGACCCTCATGTTTATTTGAACAGCAGTCGGAATAGGAACAAACGGCATGTAATGATCCTACAAAGAAAAACTGTAGGAATGTGTCACAAAAGTGTTTTTGCATCTTTCAAAAATGCAGTACATTCATCAGAGTGGAAGACAGATGTGACAAATATAGATGATGCCATACAGAATTTCAATCTATTCACAAGTGACAGCATGCCAGATTTAATTTGATTGAGCCCAACAGATGAGTTGGGAGTCAATGAAGGCTCTGATTGGGGCTCTCGAGAGACTGAGTGAGGAGTCTGAGTGTCTGGGCTTACGAGTGTCCTGATACAACCTAAGATCCAGGCCTTTAATAACCTCTTGGGGCACAGCTATCAGCAGTGTGTCTGTCTGCAGAGACAGTGTCGACCTCGTTGAGAGGTTTACTTACCTCGGCAGTGACATTTTTGTCTGTGGTGACTCTTCCTATGAAGTCAGTAGACAGATTGAGAGAGCATGGGGGGGTCATATATAAATAAAATAAATAAATGAGGTTGCTGGAAAGGAGTGTGTGGTGCTTTTGATATCTATGCAAAAGGATGATGGTCCAAGTCTTTAGAGTCCTGGTGCTTCCTATCTTGCTATATGGTTGCTAGACATGGACGCTAATCCAGTGACCTGAGATGAAGACTGGGCTCATTTGCTATTGTCTTTTCAGAGAATCCTTGGGTACCGTTGGTTTGACTTTGTGTCGAATGAGTGGTTGCTCATGGAGTTCCGAATGAGGCACATTACCTGCATTGTGATATAGTGTCAGTTACAGCACTACGGCCATGTTGTGCGATTCTCCGAGGGTGATCCAGCTCACAGGATCCTCATTGTTGAGGACCCGAGTGGCTGGACAAGGCCAAGGGGACACCCATGTAACACCTATATGTGGCAGATAGAGGGTCATTTCCGGAGGGTGGGACCGGACCGCGTGTCTGCCTGGGGGGGTTGCAAACCAGGATTCCAAGCTGTTTCGTCGTGTGGTGGGTGCAACAATGTGCTGTGTAAGTGCATGCTCAACCAACTTCATCTGACCTGACCAACAGATGTGAAAAGTAACTAATGAAACATACACGTTGACAACTTTATTTGTACTTATTACCTATAGATCAAATGGCTGAAGCTGAAATATGCTGGTCAACAACCCTTTATTTGAAACACCTTATGGAATGCAGATTACAAGTAAAAAACTCCAGAGCTTACTTCTCAGATGTCTGTATTTTGTTACAATGAGAAATCCTTTTTGAAAACAGAACTGATCATCAGGGTACTAATAGAGATATGCACTTGAGTGTAGACACTTGAACAGAAAGTTGAGAAATTAGTTAAGGTCTGGAAAAGTTATTTGGCAATGAAGTAATACAAACCTTCTATAATACTGAGTTGGCTGTTCTCTGCCGAGCAGCAGGTGAAGTTTATTGGTAGCTGGAGAAAAATGCCCAGAGTCTGCAAACTGGTGAAAAATTAAACTTGCGGATGTACACAGAATGAATCTAATTATGTGAACAGATTCACTGTCACTAGCATAATTAAATTCCAACAAATGTTTTCCTCCAGTTTTACACATAAACTTTCATTAGTCCATGTTTGTGTTGTTTGTGTTATGCTGCTCCATGCAATGGACTGTTGCACAGTTTCAGACTGCAGGCCCATGGAGCTGTAACCAAATAACAAGGGGACGGGAACTGCGAGCATCAATTCAGTTCTCCTAGCAGCTGTGCGATCTGATACTGCAGGTTCCTGATGTGCTGATCCATCTGCTGCTCATTAGCATCCTAGGCAGAGATGAACTGTGCTTCCAGGGTGCATACGTCCCCTGTAATGGTGGTGTCATCTCTGGCTGGAACTTCACCAGTGTCAACTCCCTGGGAATGGTCTGGAGTTCCAACTACAGGTTGTCTTTTAGGAGCCATACTGCACAAAAAGAAGTTCTGTCTTTGTCTGTGTTCAAATTAAAACAATGTGTGTCTCTTCTATGGCTTTAGATGTTACCACTGCCACCAAAATGTGGTGCCCAGTGCATCTGCACCATTGCACAGTTTCAGGCTGTGGGGGAGTTGAGACACAGACAATGCTGACTTTTCCATAAAACAGAATTCTGGTTTATTCCAGAGGTGCCAATAACTATTTACAATAATGTCTTGCAAATATTTATACAATTCAATGTAAGAACATTAAGAAAAACAAGACAAATAGGTGCTATATACAAAATTACAGTGACTACAAAGCAAAAAGTGCTAAGAAAAAATCCAATACAAATAAACAAAAACCTTTTTCTTCCTCCTCCATCTTCTTCTTCTTCTTCTCCTTCTTCTTCTTCTTTTTCCACAGATAGTTCACAAAGTGTGGACTGAAAAATAAACAAAAACAAAATGTGAAAAAATTACTGTATACACAAAGACGATAATAAAAAAACAAGCACAACACAGATTACTTCCACCCAACTATATATACAAATCAAAAGTAAACTGTCCTCACTAATATATGCAAACTTAAACACTCTTCTCTCTGCTCTACCTGCAAAAGTAGTAAAAAAGTGTCTGCAATCCTGAAGACCAGTCAAAAGATGACCCCTGGCAGTCTGAAGTTTGGTTTTATACCTATAGCTAGCTAGCCAATTATTATTTATGCCTTCCGGCGTCTACCAATAGCAAATGATGCTGAGTCACATACCCCACGTCCTCCTCTGATAAGGTGCAGTGTCACTATTTTGAGTCTTCCTTTCCCCGCATGCGTGTACATATTTATAAACACGTTGTGCTTGTTGCTCATTCAGCTCTAAAGGTATGTTGCGCTGTGAATTGTAACTTACTTTCTTTCTCTACCAGAAACTTCTAAATCTCAGAGCTCTGCTCTTTCCTCCCCTCAGCAGCTTTGGGCATGCACTTTGCAGTCGGGCCACTTCAATTTGAATGTGCGCCTGTGAATAATGTAGTGGCATCAGAGATGCACCTCGGCAGAGAAGCCCTCTGATTCTTTTGTTTTCATGTCAGTGGGCAACTCAGAAGGGGGCACCAAATGCCACTTCATTCTCACTTGCTGGAGTGTTAAAATAACAGGTAAGCTTTTACCACTATACCCATTTAACTGACTGTGATAAGCTATAAATAGCTATAATACCTGCTATTTTTAAAGTGTCTGTGGACTCAACTTATCACATAAAGCTGCAAAATGCTTTGATTTACTCATATCTAAGGAACATAGTTGTTTTCAATTAACTCAGTATGTTTACGTTCTACTACTTAAATCGATCCTTTAAAAAATGGCAAATACCTCTATCCACACACACACACTAAAACAATACATGTTATAATTGTATAAGATAAGTGTTATTTATTTTCACTGATTGCATTTTTGCATAATCCTACAATTATTTGTTGTTGTTATTTGTACTGGAAAAGAAGAAAAAGATAGTTTTGTGATGTATTTGAAAATCAAATTTACAAGTGGATCAAAAAGATAGTGTAGCACCCTGTGATGGTGCAAGTTGGCTCCATGCTGCCTCTATGCTTTGGGAGCCTCTTGAACCTGCCACAGTCAATACCTTAACAGAGATGAGCCAGGCAGATGAGGACACATACATCCAGACAAGGGGTAGGTGCAAAGTGAACTGTGCTTTTATTAAAATCCAAAAATCAAAACAGTGTTGAAAAGTGCAGTGCATTTCAAAGTCTTCAATAAACAATTCATGAAAAAGTGCATATGTGGAGGTTAAAAATCCATAATAAATAAATCCAATAAAATTAGGTTAAAAATCATGCAGGAAACTGTCCTCTAAAAGTATCGAGCCCTGGTGTATCCCTTTAAAATGGATGTCTCCATGGCTTACCTTATTCGGGTCTCGCAGCTTGGACAGACATTGGCCAACAGGTGCAGGCAACTTTTGGATTCACTCGTGTCTCCACTGCCCACCCCATTGTGTTCCATGGTGTGTTGCCAAGCCTCCACTCCTTCTGCTCCTGCTGCCATCTACAACTTTGCGGGGCAGTCCCTCTGCAGTAATCTTGTTACTCCTGCTCCCAAACTCAGCAAGAGCAACCCTCAGCCCCCCTGAGTGCCGGCTACATGCTCCACTCCCAGGGTCATAGTCCTGTCTGCCTGCTTTGTCCCATCTTACACTGGCTCTCTCTCACTCATTCACTCACTCCTGCCTCCTTCTGTCTCTCTCTCCATTAACATCTGTGCTTTATTTTTCATTTAATTTTCTTTTTCTGATCACCCTCCTTCCATGCAGGCTGCCCTTATATAATAATAATAATAATAATAATAATAATAATAATAATAATAATAAT
>JANRMT010062791.1:157350033-157365278 GCA_026402145.1 Polypterus bichir lapradei | reverse complement strand
ATAATAATAATAATAATAATAATAATAATAATAATAATAATAATAATAATTTACATTTATACAGCACTTTTCTCAGTACTCAAAGTGCTTTATAGTGAGTGGGGAGCCACATCAACCTCCACCAACATGCAGCATCCACCTAGTTGATTCATCAGCACCCATTTGCACCAGTACGCTCGCCACACATTAGCTGTTAAGTGGTGAGAGACAGCCAGTTAGAGATGAGGGATGATTAAGGGGGCAGAATGACTAGCTATGACATCAGGATACACCCTACTCTTTACGAAGGATGCCTAGGGATCTTTATTCCTATCATTAAGCAAGTTAAACTTTGGACCCCAGAGAATGAGAGCACCCTGCAGGACTGTTTTGCTCAGACAGACTGTTATGTGTTTAGGGTTGCAACCACTTTAGAGGACTCTTCTATCAGCATACAGGACTATGCTGAGTATGTGACTGGGTACATTAGCACCTATATTGACAACATCGTGCCTACAATACCAGTCAGGAAGTTCCCCAACCAGAAGCCCTGGATAAATAGTCAGGTATGCCACATGCTGCATGCCCACTCTCTTGCATTTAGATCAGGCACTGAGACGAAGTACAAAGCTGCAAAGTACGGACTAAGAAAAGCCATCGTAGCAGCCAAGAGGCAGTACAGAGAGAAGCTGAAGGGCTTCTATTCTACTGCTGACTCTGGACGTATGTGGCAGGGCCTACAGCACATCACAGACTACAGGACCACCACCAGCACAATTAGCTCCACAGACAGTCTGCCAGATGATCTCAACACTTTCTACACACGCTTTGAGACATCCAGCAACAGCACAGAGTGGAGGCACACACACACTTGGACCACACAACCCGCTCCCCTCTCCTCCCCCAACAGTCTCTTCAGGTCAGGTACACAAAGCACTAAGGAAGATCAGCCCCCGTAAAGCAGCAGGAACAGACAACATCCCTGGGCGAGCTCTCAAAGCAAGTGCTAATGAGCTGGCTGATATTCTCTGCTCCATCTTCAACCTTTGTCAGAGCATCATTCCAGCCTGCTTTAAGACTACGATCATCGTCCCCCTTGCTAAAAAAGCCCACCCACCTGCCTGAATGATTACAGGCTGATAGCACTCACTCCAATCATCATGAAGTGTTTTGAGAGAGTGGTGTTGGCCCACATTCAGAGCAGCATACCGGACACTCTGGACCTCCTGCAGTATGCCTACCGGCCAAACAGGTCCACCTCAGATACCATCGTGGCCGCACTACATTATTCCCTCTCCCATCCGGAGAACAAAGACTCCTACATCAGGATGCTTCTTTGTTGACTACTGCTCCACCTTTAACACGGTTACCCCCCATAAACTCAACCATAAATTGTCTGCACTTGGCCTGCACCCCACCCTCTGTGACTGGCTCCTAGACTTTCTCACTGGCAGGCTCCAGTCTGTCAGGATTGGTAATAGGATTTCAGCCACCATTATCACAAACACAGGCACCCCACAGGGATGCATCCTCAGCCCCATCGTCTACACCCTGTTCACCCAACTGTGTCGCCGCCCACAAAGATAACAGCATCCTAAAGTTTGCAGACAACACCACAGTGATTGGACACATCACTGGTGGGGATGAAGTGGCCTACAGGAGGGAGATGGACAGTCTGGCGTCATGGTGTGAGGACAACAACAACACCCTCAACACAGACAAGACAAAGATGATAGTGGACATCAGGAAGGACAGGAACCTCACCAGCCACAGTTCATCTGAGGGCTTGAAGTGGAGAGGGTGAGCAGCATTAAATACCTGGGCGTCTACATCAGTGAGGACCTCACTTGGACACTTAACACCACACAGCTGGTCAAGAGGGCTCAACAGTGGCTGCACTTTCTGAGGAGGCTGAGGAAGTTTGGTATGTCAACTAAGATCCTCGGCAACTTTTACAGTTGCATTGTTGAGAGCACCTTGACCAGCTGCATCAAAGTGTGGTACGGCAACACTACTGCTATGGGCCGCAAACGCCTGCAGAGAGTGGTAAAGACTGCTGAGAAGATCACCAGGACCCCACTGCCCTCTTTGCAGAGCATCTACAACTGCAGAGTCCACAGGAGAACTGCCTCGATCCTCAGGGACACCCCCCAGCATGAACTGTTCACACTTCTACCCTCAGGCAGGAGGTACAGAAGTATGAAATGCAGGACTTCCAGGCTAAAGAACTTTTTCTTTCCCAAGGCCATTAGACTCCTAAATAGCTGAATGGAGTTTATAACCATGGTTCACCTCATTTTATCTACCTGACACAACTGTATTTGACTTGTCCATCACACACCTACTTGCACATTACACTTTATACTTCTATTCTGTTTTAATACTTTATGTTGCCTCTGTTACTTATTATCTATCTGCTACTTATTATTTAGGTTTATCCTTGTACGTTGGTTTTGGCATTTGGTGTGGACAGCAAAGAAAGAATTTCATTGCACAGGGAAATGTGTTTCCTTACTGTGCACATGACAATAAACTTTGAACTTGAACTTAATGCCCTCAGAGAGTCAGGACCTCTGTTTTATGTGGCATCTGCCATTTTTACAGCACAGTTTCCCTATCACTGCACTGGGGCATTGGGATCCACATTTAAGAGGCCCCCTGCTGACCTTGCCAACACACCTCTATCATTTACTGGCTAGGCCAGAACATGCCTAGCTTCAGGTACTGTAGATGATCTCTTCTGAAGTGAAATGTTTTTTCACAGTGAAGTGAAAGAAAATTATAGTGAGTCGTTGCATACATATGAGATTTAGCTCTAGATATTAACTTATTCAGATACATGTTAAACAAATGAAAAGAAAGACAATTGGTATTTTGGCATTTTTTCTAAAAAGATGAGAGACAAGTGAATATGAGGTAAATGTAGAAAATGAGGCAGAGGGAAAAAATCAAAAGACAGAGCAGAGAACACTTCAGTGTGTGGAGATGTGTACTCTACCTGAGAGTTTTAGCTTTGTAAAAAAGTCCCAACGTGTTTTTTAAACTTGGAAGACCGCACTTACTTACCTGTTAGCGCTGCTGTACTTGAGCCTACACTCTCAAAAATGCTGGTTCCTTAATGGAACTTTTCTAAGTTTGGTAATTTCTCATTGTACCACTGCTTGTCAGTGAACTACATTTTTTTGATTCTGTTCTCAAAATGTGTGACAGTCTGGTTTCCTGCAGTTGCCACAACATTCTTGAACCCAGGATCGCGGATATTAATAATCGAGGATAAGCCAGGCAATGAGGACGCAAAACACGGGTTGTGTGAAAGTGCAAATAGTGCTGTTATTTGACACAGGTCAAACAAAACAGGGGAAATAGTGCTGTGATCTTGATAAATAAATAAATAATTGTTCATCAAAACAAGAGCTCCGTGGAGGTAAAAAGCAGCAATAAGCCATCAAAACAGGTAAAAAAATTCCAGGTTAAAACATATAGAATCATACTAGCCTCTGTGCTTCTTTCAACACCTAACGTCTACACTGCTTCCCATTTATGGCTCCCTCAATATGAGATGTGCACCGATAGTCATTCCTCTAATGTTTTTGCAACCCATCCACCTTATCCTGGCAACATTGATGTGCCCCAAGCCTGAATCGTGTTCATTGCTTCCAGACCTCCACTCCGAGTGGTGGGGCTCTTATGTTTTTTGTAGATGTTTCTGTTTTTTGTTACTGTTTTTTTTTTTTTTAATCTTCTCTCTGTGGGTTTTCTCTATTATGATCAAAAACTTGTAGGGTAGCTTGACGAGCAATTTTAAACGAATGTGGGTGAGTGTTAATATTTACATAAGCATGCCCTGGAATTAAAATGTTTTATAATGTTCTTAAATCTGGGCCATAGAGGGACGGAGTCTATCCAGGTAGCATCAGGTGGCAGGCAAGAATTAACCATGGAAAGGTCACTAGTCTATTGCAGGGTCAACTTCTGCATAAACCTAAACTCACACAGAAATAATGTATAATCTATACATGTCTGTTACTTCTTCTCTGAATACTCCATTTTTTTCCCACATCCAAAATGCTGGATTAATTGGAGAACAACCAAACTTGACACAGATAACAATCAGGAATGGGAGTCAAACCAACAATAGTGTGTTTTCCATCAGATAGCAAACTAAACCAGAGCTGCTCTAAACTTGATATCTTTTTCTTCTGTAAACTAAACTTAAACAAAAAAACAAAACTCCAGCATAATGTGAATTCTCAATGAAAACATATTCTTAAGAAAGTCCAGTAGAGAAAGTAGAACAGAAGTAGCAAAAATTGTCTCTCCATTGAACATTAAAGAAATAGCTAAACTTCACTCTTTTTGCCCTGAACTTAATGGAAAAGGAAAAGGTTTTTATATGGTTCACTCTGGGAAGTTGTGACTGACAGCTCTTTCTGCTATTTCAGGTCCTCTTCAAAATGACCAAGACTCAGATCTTCCTTCTGATGAAGGTTCTTGCTCTGGCTGAATCCCTAAAAGGCCTATTTCCATACTCTGTTGACTTCCACAACTGCGCCTATCTGAATCACCATGGCTCCAAGATGCTCCAGCTACCCTCACTTGAAGAAAAGATAAAGACGGACGGAGGGTGGGATGGTGCCTTCGATTCATTCACTGTACGTGGGGGTTGTATGCTAACCATTTGGCCAGGGCAAGAGAAGCCAATTGAATACCAAAGCGGTACTTTTCAGATAATCTTCAACATGACTGCATTTTTGTGCAGCTGCTCGGAGACTGATTATGAAAAATTTTTACGACAGCATGTAGACAATGGTGTTAGAAATGGCAATTATGAATATTGTGCCAAAATGATGAAAAAGAGGAAGATGACCAGACCAGTCTGCAAAACTTTAAATACTTTCATCCATGCAAAAAAGAATGATGTAGTAGCTGTCTGCCTTGAAAACAGTCCAATACAAAACGGCATACGCACCAGCAAGAATCAATTTAGAGTTACAACTTGCAAAAATAAGAAAGGAACTAAGAGATCCCCATGCAAGTACAAAGCAGACAATGCTCATGGCTACATTAAAATTGCATGTGATAATAATAAGCCTGTGCATTTTCAGGGGTTTGTGCCTGCTCCTGTTCCTGCCTCTGAATTCCTGTTAGATTAGATTTGTTGACTTGTTGAGCTCTTGCTTCAACAATTTAGTTTAAACTTCACTTAATACTGCATTTCTAGAGAGTCAGATATTACATTTCTGTACTTTGATATTTCCTTTTTTCATTTCTTTAAAGCAATAAAGATCTGCTTTCATTAAAGTTTGCAAGTGAGTAGTATCCTTCTATATAAAAGCGGTCGGGATTGTCCTTCCGTCCTGTGAGTGCTACGCAGGCGCGGAGTTTCACACACGCCCCGTCCATTTTGCAATGCACGATGGGATTTGTAGTTTCGTTTTTCCAGGTAAAAGATGATTTTCTACTCCAGACTGTGCGATATCTTCTTCTTCTTTCTTACTATATAAAAGCGGTCGGGATTGTCCTTCCGTCCCGTGAGTGGAAAGCGTAGCGGTATTCCGCTTACCACAGACTTACGACTTGCAGCTTGCGGTACGAAGCGACATGATGTGAGCAGAGTTCTGGTGCTCCCATTGTTCCCTTTCTTTTGTGCGCGATGCACTGAAAAAATAGACAAAATTATGTCTCTGGAAATAATTAATGTTGATAGAGTACAAATGCCTCACCGCGTAGTAAATATCAGGGGGGTTCAAAAGGGCGACCTCAATATAGAAAAAAAGTTTAAATTTCATCACAAAAATAACAGAAACTACGAGTATTAAAGTAATACCGCTCAAATGCAATATAACCAAATTAATGACTTTGTATAAAATATCAAATTGATCTACATATTGAATTGCCTTAAGAAGTGGTCAACTTAAAAGTCGGTCACCTTAAAAGGCGGGTCAGCCTAGTATTTATTAAAAGGCTGTTATTCTTATTCACAGTGGCAAAGTATCTGTGGCTGATGACTCGCAGCTCCAAAATCACATGTTTTTCGTGTAGCATTGGCTTGATTTTCCTCATGTCTTTATGATTTTTCTCTTTATATTTACATTTTCTTGCAGCATTCTCATTTTATTAAGTCTGCTTAATTTAGTTCAAGATCAGACAGACAAGGGACATTACAGACATGGGCTACACATACAGTAGATAGGGTGGTCATTAGATCTTAGTTCACACAAACACATACTCACAGTACATAATTATCACCTCATATTTTCTGTAATAATCAGGATAGAATTGAGGGTGTAGAGGTGATTGAATCACTAGGGTCAAGTGACCATAATGTAATACAGTTCTCAGTATTTTGTAATAGTACGGATGCAAAGACTAAAATTGTTAAGTTGAACTTTGGTAGGGCTAATTTTGAGAAGATGCGACAAAGTCTAAGTAGGATAGACTGGGATAAGCTTTTAAATGTGGAGACAGTCGAGGAGCAGTGGAACAGGTTTAAAAATGTTTTACATGTAATGCAGGACAGATCCATACCTAAATTTGGAATTAATAGGAAACTAAAAAAAACTCCACGATGGATTAATAAAGATTTAAAAAAGAAGTTGCAAAGGAAAAAACTGCTGTATAAGGCATGTAAGACTAATGACTGCAAAGTGAATCGTAGAGCGTATGAAAATATGAGAGCAACCATTAAGAAGGATATCAGGGAGGCTAAAAGACAGTTGGAGAGGAATATAGCAGATAAGGCGAAAGAAGACCCCAAGAGATTCTTTCAGTATTTTAGTAGTAAAAGAACAGTCAAGGAGGAGGTCAAGTTCATCAGGAATAGTAAAGGGGAATTAAAAGATACAGACAATGAAATAGCAGATGCCCTAAACTTACATTTTTCAGAGGTGTTTACAAGTGAGCAAGTGGATAACCTCCCAGAGGTAAACGCAACTACTAAGGAGGTACTGAGGGATTTGGAAATTGAAGAGGGAGAAGTGCTGCTCAGATTAAATAGGCTGAAATCAAACAAATCACCAGGCCCAGATAATATTTATCCTCGTGTTCTTAAGGAGGCTAGTGAGTACATATATAAACCCTTGACACATATTTTTAGGAAGTCACTGAGCACTGGAGAGATTCCGAAGGACTGGAAAATGGCAAATATCATCCCATTATATAAAAAAGGTGACAGGGCAGATCCAAGCAACTATAGGCCAGTAAGCTTAACATGCATCACAGGAAAATTAATGGAAGGAATTATTAAGGATAAGATTGAGCAACACATGGCAAGGACAGGAGTTATTCTGACCAGTCAGCATGGGTTCAGAAGAGGGAGGTCGTGCTTTACTAACATGTTGGAATTCTATGAGGAGGCAACAAAAGCATACGATCAAAGTGGAGCATATGATATTATTTATCTGGACTTACAGAAAGCATTTGATAAGGTGCTACATGAGAGGTTGGGCATCAAGTTAAAAGAAGTGGGAGTTCAGGGTGATGTTTTTAGATGGGTGCAGAATTGGCTCAGACACAGGAAGCAGAGGGTGATGGTGCGAGGAACCTCATCAGAACTGGCCGATGTTAAGAGTGGTGTTCCACAGGGGTCAGTGCTAGGGCCGCTGCTATTTTTAATATATATAAATGATTTAGATAGGAATACAAGTAACAAGCTGGTTAAGTTTGCAGATGATACCAAGATAGGTGGATTAGCAGATAATTTGGAATCCGTTATATCATTACAGAAGGACTTGGATAGCATACAGGCTTGGGCAGATTTGTGGCAGATGAAATTTAATGTCAGTAAATGTAAAGTATTACACATAGGAAGTAAAAATATTGGGTTTGAATACACAATGGGCGGTCGGAAAATCGAGAGTACACCTTATGAGAAGGATTTAGGAGTCATAGTGGACTCTAAGCTATCAACTTCCCAACAGTGTTCAGAAGGCTAACAGAATGTTAGGTTATATAGCACGATGTGTGGAGTACAAGTCCAAGGAGGTTATGCTCAACCTTTATAATGCACTGGTTAGGCCTCATCTTGAGTACTGTGTGCAGTTTTGGTCTCCAGGCTACAAAAAGGACATAGCAGCGCTAGAAAAGGTCCAGAGAAGAGCGACTAGGCTGATTCCAGGACTACAGGGGTTGAATTATGAGGAAAGATTAAAAGAGCTGAGCCTTTACAGTTTAAGCAAAAGAAGATTAAGAGGTGACATGATTGAAGTGTTTAAAATTATGAAGGGAATTAGTACAGTGGATCGAGACTTGTATTTTAAAATGAGTTCATCAAGAACACGGGGACACAGTTGGAAACTTGTTAAGGGTAAATTTCGCACAAACATTAGGAAGTTTTTCTTTACACAAAGAACGATAGACACTTGGAATAAGCTACCAAGTAGTGTGGTAGACAGTAAGACGTTAGGGACTTTCAAAACTCGACTTGATGTTTTCTTGGAGGAAACAAGTGGATAGGACTGGCGAGCTTTGTTGGGCTGAATGGCCTGTTCTCGTCTAGAATGTTCTAATATTCTAATATTTAAAACAAACGTAAATACCATAAAGACATGAGGAACTATCATTTCAAATTAACAAAAACAACAATAAAACATAAAACACTTGTAACTGTAGCCCAAAACAACAAACTAAATAAAATCCTACACTTCAAAAGAATCCCAAAATCACCTGACAAATTCAAATACTTTTTTTTTCCAACAGCTTGGTGTAGTTGGCAGGATTTCTCAAGTTTGAAAGGATTTCTGCCAGAAGACCTTACATCTTTTTTATATCAGTGTCATAAATCAACCAATTTAACTTCACCTTCTATTGTATTTGAGCACTATTACAGAGATCAGGGAAGGAATTAATGACATGTTAGCATAGGTAAGTGGTCTGTGTATGTTTTAAGGGGGAAAAGATACAGATGAACTAGACAGAAGAAATAGATACAAGTCAAAAAAAAGAGCAAAGAAAAACCAAACACCAGAGTCAGAACAAAGATGAGAATCAAAATTAATAAACAAATATAATGTTCTCCACTAAATTCTTCTTGGAACCACTATTTAGCTTCCTTCACACTAACAAAAAGTTGAAAAACAAAGGATAAAAAACCACAAAGGAAGGATGCCCCGAGATGTGATCCACCATCTTTTATTATGGTGTACTGTTGACGTCACATATAACACAAACTCTATTAACAAGGCAGCAATAGGAAACTGTTATCTCTCTATAATAAAAAAAAAATCTTGGTGGAAGGGAGACCAGGGAGACGAGACGTGATCCTCATGGAAGACACTTTAAAGACCTGCGAGATGAAAGAGATTGGCCACGGAGCGTCTCACGGGGACCTTAAACATGAGACTTGGTGCCAAGAGATTGCAATTTGACGTTCCGCGACAGACACTTTAACGTCACGCGAGACAAGGCAGTGAGACAACATTCAAAACAAGTTCATGGACATCTAACCTAGCAGTTGTTGGAATGCTTTTGGCAGACAGACATCATGTGCTCCCAGCTCTTAAAACAGTAACAAGCGAGAAGCAGAACACGCAGCTCACCAGCAGCAGGAAGCCAGCAGATGATCTGACCACTTCTTCTTAGCGTGCGTTCAGCACCCATTTCACAACAAGAGCAGCAGAGACGCAAACTGGCAAAAGGACAGCTGCTGTACAGGATTTGAAATTATCTACGCAAAACGCGACAAGCAGAAAATGCAGCTTGCCAGCAGATGATCCGACTGCAACTTCTTACCATGTAATGCGAGCAGCATTATACGTCTGTGAGAAAGAGATTTAACCATGCCCAGGGCTGGAAATAAAGAATAAGTATTGTTTTCATAAAAGTTTTAAAGTAAAAGTGAAAATAATGCATATGTAACAATTCCCATGAAAATAACAATCTCTTTAAATTGTATATCCAGTAAAGCAAACCCGGGGGTGGGTGAGCGAAGCAAGCAGGGGGCAGAGCCCCCTAGTTATAAACAATAAGTCCATAGCAATGGAAGAACAACACAATATGGTGTCATCTGCAAAAAATAAAATTGATGTCATGATAATGTCACCAAATGTAATGATAAAATAAGTAAAAATCAAAGCAGCAAATAGAAATGAAACAAAACCCACATGGTAGAATAGAGTAAGGCAAGATAGGGAGATCATGACAGGTACATGGCTGTCAATATAAACTTTACTGTGAAACTATCCAAATATCTATTAATAGTAGTAACCAAATTGTCATATGTACAAAGTTTAATGAGAGTGTTGCTTGAATATCCAACCAACATTCAACATGTAGGCACTTCTGGGCTCAAGATAAATAAGAGTGCATTAAAATTGGTTTACCTGAAAATCTCCTTACTCCTATCGCTACTATCCTTTAGCATCAGTAATTGGCTACTAATTTAGAAACTGACAAAATTCTATCCACTTCGAGACCCCTTACTTTGTATTTTCAAAATAGAAGACTCAACTATAAACTTTGCCACATGACTTACAATGTTTTATTGCCTGTTCCTATGGTGAACATTATAGAGTACGTTTCAGTCTTACCAGTTATTTTGAAGGGACCGCTGCTATTTTTGATATACAGTACCCTCCATAATGTTTGGAACAAATGCACCTTTTCCTTGATTTACCCCTCTGCTCCAAAGTTTAAAGTTACAAATCAAGAAATGTCTGCACACTATAATTTAATGGCATTTGCATACATTTCGGTTACACCATGTAGAGACGACAACACTGTTTAAACACGTTCCCCCCATTTCAGGGCACCACAATGTTTGGAATATAGTAATGGCAGGTCTATTAAAGCAGTCATATTTAGAACTTTGTCACATGTCCCTTGCATGCAATGACTGCTTAAAGTCTGTGATCTGGCTTTTTCGTAGCTATATTTTAGTTGTATTCCTAATAGACTATATGGGCATAAAATCATCATATTGCTCAGGGATCTGCAATCTTTATTAACCTCTACTTTTCTCTGCTGTCTTTTTGGTTCTTCTTTGGGGAGATCTGTGCCACCACCACATGACCAAGGCACCATGCAGCCACCTGTGATGATGGAATGAATGCGGGCACACTAGCTGTCCACAAGACCAACTTCATCAAGTCCTATCTTATGAAACCTGAAAAGGAGGAATGAAGTATGAACATTTATGTTAGGTACAATGCCCAGTGGATGCTGGAACCACGGCAGATTTCTTTTTTTGTTTTTCTATCCTCCTTATTGCCAAACTCATATATATGAGTATATAAGGACACTAATATTCTACTTTATATTTATCTGTTTTTAAGATTCATTTTTCTTTCCTTTCTTCTTTAATATCATTGTCTTATTTGTTTGTACAAAAATGTGCTATATAAATAAATGTTATTGTTATTATTCATAGTCTCACCAAGTGCCGAGGATCTTCTTTAAAGATGCTGTGAGAATCCACTAATGCAGCCATATTTAGTTACTGCTTGTTTTGGGGACTTAAGTTTTCTCTTCAGCATATGGAAGGCATGCTCATTTGGATTTAAATCGTTTGACTGGCATGACCATTCAAGAATATTCCGTTTTTTAACGTTAAAAAAATCTCCTGTGTTGCCTTAGAAGTATGTTTGGGATCATTATCCTGTTGTAGGATGCAGTGCTTAATTTTGAAGGCATTTACTGGAACCTGAGCAGATCAGATGTTTCTCTACACCTCAGAATTGATTGTGCCACACCTGTCAACAATTCAATCATTAATGAAGATAAATGTGCCAGTACCTGTGACAGCCATACATACCCTGGCCATAACACCCTCACCACGTTTAACAGATGAGGTGGTATGCTTTGGATCTTGGGTAGTTCTTTTTCATCTCCACATTTTACTCTTGCCATCACTCTGATACAGGTTCATAAGTCTGGCCATCCTGTTGTGGCTGACTAGTGGTTTGCATCTTGCAGTATGGCCTCTGTGTTCGTGTTCATGATGTCTTCTGCTGATAATTGCCTCTGTCCCACACATATCTGCTTCTTGAAGACTGTTTCTGATATGTCTGACAGGCATTTGTGGCGATTCATTACCACAGTGAGGATTCTTCCATTATCAGCAGTGGATGTCTTCCTTGGCTTACCAATCCCTTTACAATTACAGAGCTCACCAGTACGTTATTTCTTTCTAATGATATTTCAGACAATTGATTTAAGTAATCCTAAAGTTTTACTGATTTCTCGATTGGTTTTATTCTCGTTTTTCAGCTTCAGAATGGCTTCTTTGACTTTCATTGACACAGCTGTTGCTGTCATGTTGTACAATGACAACTAAAGACTCAATAGGGTTAGAAGCAAGCTGAATTATCTTACGAAGAAATGAAACTCACCTGAGGAATCACAACCACGTGTGAGGCCAATCAAACGTTATGGGGCCCTGAAATGGGGAGACGAGGTAGAAAAAGTGTTGTCATTTATAGATGCTGTGACCGAAATGTATGAAAATTCCCTTAAATGAATGTCATCAATGTGCACTTTAATCGCATCACAATTGTCTGATTTGATATTTTAAATTGTGGAGCATAGGGGTAAATCAATGAAAAAGTGTCTTCGTCCCAAACATTATGGAGGACTCTGTATATAAATTATCTGGAAAGGAATGTAAAAAACTGGTTTAAGTTTGCAGATGATACCAAACTAGGTGGAATGAGCAGCTCAGCTAGAATAAGTCATGTCATTAAATAGGGATTTGGACAGATTAAATTTAATTTAAGTAAATGTAAGGTATTACACTTAGGAAGTAGAAAAATGAGATCTTGGAATCATCACTATCAATATCCAGTGCACAAAAGCAATCATCAAGGCTAAAATTATATTACATTATAGAGCACAAGGTGTGGAGTACAAGTCAAGGGAAGTTATGCTTAAGCTACATAATGCACTAATGATGTCTTACTTAAGGCCATGTCACATCACACAACTATTCCAGCAATTTGCTGTCATAGCCTTCATTTTCATTGAGTGGGAGGCAGTCAGCAGCATGCTCCCATAAAGTTAATCGTTTAATGCGACATCCCCGGTAACTCATGCCAACTAATCTGCAAGTCACTCTGATAAAATCAAACAGGTCTTTAGTTGTAGGGTCAAGCTCTGTGTGCATGAGAGCTGAAAATAAATGAATACTTATCCAAACGTACAAAGCAACAACAAGGAATAAGGAACACAGGTGATTTTCACCTTACAAACAATAGAGAAGCTTGTCTGTCTGATATCTCATGTTTTGTGTTCCACAACAGAATGGGGAAAAGAAAATAAAAGGGTAGAGATTGCAGCTGAACACACCATAGCTGTTAACCCTTTATACAGCACTGGCTCCATCAAGCAGCCTGTCACAAAAAGGGTCAAGAAAAACTGGAAAGTCATGTGACATGAGCAGCAATTTTCAGTCATTTACACGGACAGGATCCAGCAATGGGATAAGCAACTGGGGTTGGTAAACCTGAGAAACTTAAAGCCACATTGTCTTTGGAGTAATGCATGCAGGCTTGGTCTAAAGTCTTGCAGCAGTAGAAAGAGTTCATAAAAGAGCGACTAAATAGATTTCTAAACATTGAACTCTTTAGGCTATTTTTAAAGTTTTATTTGAGTTCAGGTCTACTGAATAACTTATGTTCAGCATTATATTTTCTTTACAAACAGTATAGAAGCAGGGCACCTTAAGGTGTAACTACACCTTCTAGCCTCAACTTAGTGCAACAAGCCTGTTTTGTCAGTTTCATCTCATATATGACAACAGTAGACTTGGCTCTATTAACAAAGGAAATTTGTTTTTCACTAAGCTTTTTTTCAGTTATTCCAAACACTGCTCAGTGTTTCATGTAGGTAATGCTGCAGTCTTTATAAAATTTACTTTAAATCTAATTGAAATTTATTTAAAGTTTAAAAAAAAAAACCTATCTACATGAAAAGCACACATCAAATGAGCTAAACACAGCTCGAGCACCTTTACCACTTTTGCATCAGCAAAGTTAAAATGACCACACTGACTAATGATAAACCACAGCTCGAGGAGACCTTAGTAGTCATCCTGCCCCAAAGACATAAAACCTTCCTTTTCTACAGAAACCTTTTTAGCTTACTGGAAACTCACACACACCTGTGACCATGGTGGGTTGCCCAACAAACAAGAAATGTTCAGAAAAATGTAATCGTCACAACTGAACAGAAGTTGTCTGACATCTTTAAATGTTAACTAATGCTTAACTATTGTTGGACTATTTAGTTTTCAAAGTGAAGCAATGCACACTTGAATCCAGAACTCAGAAGCTACGAGGCAGCACCCAGTGTGCCGTCTTGCCATTAATTACTTCATACATGCATGCTAAACAGATACATTTCATAATCAAAGAAGAAACAAAAAGATACCCTGACAAAAGAAAAATTTTATTATTTAATTGACAATGGGCTTATCTGGCAAATAATGTTGCATTTTTACTTTTCTATTTTCTTTGCACGTGTAAACATATTAAATACAAGGCAAACTTTAATGAAGAACTGTTTCAATGGATAGCTGATTCAGAAGTGACATAATATGCATTTAAGAAAAAAATATTTTATATTTATTTGGCTTTCTGTGCCTCCCACTGATCTGGCGTTAGTGTTTTTTGTTCAAAGGCATGAATCTCCTTCAGCTCTTCTGCCAGACAGGAATTCACCATCCTAGAAAAGAAAAATAAATAAAAATAAAAAAGACATTATAACAAACCTCGCGAAACAACTGTAACCAGGCAAGGGGTAATTTTGCTTTATAAGACATTTTATTATTTTTAACTACCATTACATGTTTATTAAGCTTGTTGCTGTCCTATTTCTATTTTAAATCATAACACTGTGGACTTATTGCCAAGATATTAAAGAAATCTGTGTAATATTTATAAAGTTTACCATAGCAGGTTAAGACTTTTGCAGTCTTACTTCTCTAAATAAAATAAGCACTAGCTTTCAAAAGTTTGAAATCACCCAAAAATTGTGTTTTTGATAAAAAAAAAATATTTTTTAAAACCAAGGTACCATTAAAAGGATGTTTAACACTAGAATCCCTGAAACCTATGAAAATATTTGTAATGCCAGGCCACCTTAAATTCCCATGCACCTCCTTAACAGCATCTTTGTTTTGCAAATGTGTCAATCAGCACAAGCAGCTTGTTATCCCACCCGCCACCAAGGCAGCTGAAGTCAGACGCAAAATTCTCACAGCTTAAGTTGCTTTACCTTGGAGTAGGGTATCTGGAATTGTATAGGGTAAATAATATATTGTTATATGTAATACA
>JANRMT010062791.1:157311728-157347517 GCA_026402145.1 Polypterus bichir lapradei | reverse complement strand
CAGACTCTGGGACTGGCTACATCTCCAAATGCATAGAGGATGTTACTGTTACCAAGGATGGTACCACAAGAGCCAACCAAAAGCCCTGGATGATGAGAGAAGTGCGCACGCTGCTCAAGATTAGAAATGCAGCCTTCAGATCTGGAGACAAGGCTGCCCTCAGGGTGGCCAGAGCCAACCTGTCTTGTGCTATGAGGAGAGCTAAGCAGGCCTACATGCAGAGGATTAGCAAACACTTCAACAGCACCAGAGACACACGTCGTATGTGGCAGGGCGTTCAGATAATTACAAACTACAAGCCCAACCCACACAGCAGTGATGCTGATGCCTACCTACCGGATGAGCTGAACAACTTCTTTGCACGGTTTGAGGCACAGAACAAAGAGCCTGAGAGAAAGGCAACACATTCCTCCACTGACCAGGTACTCTGTCTCACCACAACTGACGTGAAGAGGACTCTATCCAGAGTCAATCCACACAAGGCTGCAGGACCTGACAACATACTTGGCCGTGTACACAAAGAATGCGCCAGTCAACTGGCTGGCGTCCTCACAGACATCTTGAACACATCTCTGAGGCAGTCGTCAGACACAGCATGCTTCAAGTCGACCACCATCATACCAGTGCCGAAGAAGTCATCAGTGACATGCTTGAATGACTACCGACCAGCTGCAGTCACGCCAATCATCATGAAGTGCTTCAAAAGGTTAGTCATGTCACACATAAAGACGAATCTCCCTGCCTCCCTTGACCCTCTTCAGTTTGCATACCGTTCAAACAGGTCAACTGAGGATGCCATATGCTCTGCCCTTCACCTCTCCCTGACACATCTGGATAAAAAAGACACATATGTCAGGATGCTATTTATAGACTTTAGCTCTGCCTTCAACACAATTATCCCTCAAAAGCTGGTTGTAAAACTGAGCAGGTTGGGCCTGAACACCACCCTCTGCAATTGTATCCTCGACTTCTTGACAGAGAGCCCCCCAGTCAGTTTGGATGGGCTGCAACACTTCCAGCATCATCACACTGTGCACTGGAGCGCTGCAGGGCTGCGTGCTTAGTCCACTGCTCTTCACCCTGCTGACTCACAACTGCACAGCCATGCACAACACCAACCACATCATCAAGTTTGCAGATGATACAATGGTGCTGGGACTGAAAAGCTGGGATGAGGAAACAGCATACAGAGATGAGGTGGAACGACTGTCGGCATGGTGTGAAGACAACAATCTATCTCTCAATGTCGACATGACAAAAGAGATAATTGTGGACTTCAGAAAATCACATCCTGCCCACATCCCACTCATCATCAACGGTTTAGATGTGGAGACTGTTAAGAATACCAAGTTCCTCGGTGTGCGCATAACTGAGGAACTTACGTGGATGCATAACACCTCATCAGTAATCAAGAAAGCCCAGCAGAGACTACACTTCCTTAGGTAGCTGAAGGGAGCAAGTCTTCTCCCTTCCATCTTCACCATATTCTACAGAGGCACCATTGAGAGTGTCCTGACCAGCTGCATCACAGTCTCGTATGGCAACTGAAACATATCTGACCACAAGCACCTGCAAAGGATAGTGAAGACAGCAGAGAACATTATTGGGGTGCCTCTCCCTTCACTACAGGACATATTTTACAAACGCAGTGTCTGCAAGGCCTGCAGCATTGTGCAGGACCCCTTACACCCCTCATATGGACTTTTCACACTTCTGCCATCCAAGAGAAGATGCTGCAGCATCAAAGCCAGATCTGCCAGGCTGCAGGAGAGTTTTTACCCCCAAGCTGTCAGACTCCTTAACACCATGCTGCCCCCTGGGATCTTCCACACTGCCTCAACCACCTCTAAAAACAGAACTTTTATATATGCAAGTCACTTTCCTGCAAAGACGAGTGTGCATGTAGAAAAGAACTGAAAATCTCATACTGACCTTGAAGTATTTCACAAATTGCACTTTGACATTCTTTGATATCCTTCTGCTGTGAAACATTCTGACCTGTCATTGTTTACACATGTCTTAAACAACTATAATTTCTGTATTATCTATATCTATTATGTATGTATTATATTACATATTTATTGACTATATTTATGTATCCATATTGCATAATACCATACAGTGCATCAATGTTCATATTGCTTACTACACGTCAATATTGCTGATACTTCTTTGTTTTTTCTTTGCACAATGTCTTGTTTGTGTTTTAATTTTATATCTTAATTTTAATTTTAAATTTTACTTTTAATTCTAATTTAATTTACATTTTTTATTTGCACTTCATGTTGTTGCACTGTGGACCCTGAGCTTCGCAATTTCGTCTATCTGTATACTTGTATGTGGTTGAGACGACAATAAAGTTCGCTTTGACTTTGATATAAGAAGTGTTATTTCTTCTCACCAGATATTCACCTATGACTCTTAATTAGGAAAAAGTTTGGGATTTTGCATAATACCTAATAATACAGGTGTATTTCTGGACTATACCATGCATCTGTATGCCGACTGGTGTGTTTCCGTTGCCTCATAGTCGTTATATGTAAATGAACCTAGCAGATTAGAAGAAACTTTCTGTTAGATTTTTTCAGGCTGCCATGATGCTTTAAACTTGTTACGGGGGGGGGGGGGGCTCCATCAGCTGGTGTAAATAAAGGATGTCCATGTTTGGACTTCATATATAATGATGGCTTTATTTGCTAAAGTATTTTCTACAACACTTACCTATAGGATTATCTCCTTCCAGTCTGTTTTTTTCTGTCCGCTTTAAAGCTTAATTCTGACAAAATGAACTATGTTGCCAGTTGGCTACAGAATAATAATTAATTAATGGATAGATATTGCTAGGCTACATTTATGTCTCAGACTACTTTGCTTTCCTGTCCGTTTTATAAATCTTTATTTGTATCATTCTTTGTTTAGTAATTTGAAATAGTTGCTTGTTACAATACTCTGCACCTACAAAAAAAAACAAGCTTGTTTTTTCCATGAATTTATTTTTTGTTTATTTTTTTAAACCACAGCTCTAAGTTCTATAGAAGATGTTAAATACATCATAAATGTACAGTAATCCCTCCTCGATCGCGGGGGTTGCGTTCCAGACCCCCCCGCGATAGGTGAAAATCCGCGAAGTAGAAACCATATGTTTGTATGGTTATTTTTATATATTTTAAGCCCTTATAAACTCTCCCGCACTGTTTAAAAATATTCCCCGCAGAGTTATACAGCATAATCCCTTTGTATTCTCTTAGATATTAGGTAAGATTCATTGAAATTATGTATATAAACACACTGTTTATATACAGTAAAACCTAAATATTATTTTAAAGATATTGAGTGTCTCCGATATCACATATGTTACAGCCATTACGATAGACAGGTCACCAGCAATAAATACGTACAATGCAAGAAAAATAGTATACAGTAAATGTGTGTATAGTGACACTAAACATACGTACATGTACTAAGCACTGTAAGAAGAAAATTAATTATGGTTACTCACCAACAATGACACGATGACTTGTCCGATAACAATGAGTTTAATTTTACTGCACAACAAAGGAGAGCGTTACAGCCCTTGTAAAGGAGCCACTTCCAGGCGATTGTGTAGCACTGCCGTTGTTCTTCTTCTGGCAGTCTTCAATCCAAATCCCTAAAGCAGATTCCATCCAGACTACTGCCTTATTACATCCACTTACAACTCGTTTTGCACTCTGGTTAAAAGGACACTGCAGCCGTAGATCTTATATTCCTTTCCTACTTTTTAAATAAAAAGAATCGTAGCCTTCAACAAATCCAAAACGTTTACCTTTTCGGCAATCATTAACATCTTCTTCTTGCGCTTGGGCACGACCCCTGAAGCAGTAGCAGATTGTTTTGGAGCCATAATGAAGGGCTTGACTATGCACAAAGATAAACACTAAAGAGCACAACTCTTTACACAGCGAAACACGTTGATACTGAATGAGCGAGATGAGACTTCCTGGTTAACACTGCATTCAGCACGCAGGAGCTCAACTGCGTGCTCTGATTGGTTAGCTTCTCAGTCAGGAGAACTTAACTGCGTGCTCTGATTGGTTAGCTTCTCAGCCATCCGCCAATAGCGTCCCTTGTATGAAATCAACTGGGCAAACCAACTGAGGAAGCATATACAGGAAGTAAAAAGACACATTGTCCGCAGAACCCGCGAAGCAGCGAAAAATCCGCGTTATATATTTAGTTATGCTTTCATATAAAATCCGCGATAGAGTGAAGCCGCGAAAGTCGAAGTGCGATATAGCGAGGGATTACTGTATTTCCTTACTTCTATTTTTTTAAGACAATGGCCATTATGGGAGAAGTAGGCTAACATACAACCTGTTTGCAACTCTAGGTGTGGATCTACATAAAGCACATTAATCATTTGTTTAATTAACAAACAATTAATATTCGTGGTGTTGTAAGAGTATCATCTGTATCCTACATTTGTTCATTGTACTTAAATTTGAACTGTCAGGAAAAACGTTCTATATCACTTAAGTCACATAAAAATGGAGTGGATTTAGGTTGGATCTATATACTGTTAGAATGCTTTAAGTTGAAGACAGGAATTTATTCAGTAAATCTACTCAAATTTTTGGAATCCATCAATGCTAATAAACCTCCTTTTTATTAATCAATAGTGTGGCTTACTTTTCTACCTAAGCTATGATTAGGAGATACAAAAGCAAATCATGGGAATCCAATACAGTTAAAAACAAACAAAAAAAAAAAAAAAAAAAAAATGGCCTACATGTTTTGTATTTGGATACAATATTTTATACTGACATCTGTTTAATATTGATATTAACTGATATTATTGAATTAGAAAGGGGTACTTCACACAGACTGCTGTGGCTTCTTGTATAACTAAACTCCATCTTACCAATCCTACGGCCATGGCTAAAAATTCTGGAGACTATTAGCAAAATAAATCAATGTCTAGTTCTCATTTTAAAATACTGAGTACTTTATTTTTCTTTTCTCTTACCTATGTCTTTGAAGAAGAGGCTTTCCATTAAACTGTGGTGACACAACAAGAACCTTGAAACTGGTGGCACATCGATTAGCAGAGGTATCTTCTACTTCCTGCTCATCCAGAAGAAAGAAAATAAAATAAAAAAGAAACAGTATTGAGACATAACCTTCATGAGTTGTAAACGGAAAACTGTTTTAACTATACTTTAATCAATGATGATAACCTACTAATAAATTTAAATTTGTGCTCTTACATTTATCAGAAATGTTGTAACAAATGGCCAATCACACCCAGTATTTGTCCAATCTTACATATTCCATTAAAACATTAAAAGAGGTAATAAATACTCCACAAGTGGACTAGGCAAGGCACTAGTGATGTAATTTGCTATTTTTTTAAAACAATTTAATGAAACTTTCAATACTTAACACCATAGTTTTATATGTATATCAAAGGCACTGAAGATGTATGCTTGATATCATTTTCATGATGAAATTCATTAAATAGCACAGTGGTAAAGATGATCTGGCGCCCCATCCACAATGCTTACTGGAATTGGTGCAACCCTATATGGATTAATTTATTGCAGCAGTACCGTCTCTGTCAAATATACCAACCCCTAATAACTGTCCTTCCGTTTACTTTCTCCACGTAACCAATTGCCACACAATAAGCATCTGTAATAAAACCAGCTCTAAGCTCAGAACATTGATTCTTCAAAACTTTTAAGGAACATTGAAAAATCTTCATTATAAATGTTTAAATATTCCATCCATCCACCCAGCAAGCATCAAACATGAGGCAGGAACAATCCTAGGAAGGGGTGCCAGATCATCGTAGCGTGAATGCAAGCACTCACATACGCTAGTAACGTCAATTTCGAATCATCAGATTCCCTAAGCCTTCTGCTTTTGGAAGGAAACTGATGCACACAGAAAAAAACCACCAGGAAAACATGAAAACTCCAGGCAGGACATGCCAGGGATGTGACCCACCTACTGAGAGGTAGCAATGCTCCACCACACCACCGCGCACACACATATTTAATCATTAACAATATACATTATTTAATTGAACAATTTATCTCTCTAATATACATACTTTAATGAATTTCATTATAAAATATCAAGTATACATCCTAGTATTCTAACAGCACACAGCTCCAAGAGAACAGGTCTTGAAAATCTAAATTTGACTAAATAAGCTCTCGCTTTTAGTTCTTCCATTTGTGACATCTTCTAACAATGCTAAAGCAGCCATGATATTTGGAATAGTTTGGACATTCTGTGTACGATTATACTGTTACAGAATGACTACAATTAAGTGAATTTGCAAATGATATGCAATTCATTTTGGTTTATTTAATAAAGCCCAAAGTAAAAGTGAACAAACTGAAGTTACTGCGTAATCATATGATAATTATACCTCAGATTTTCAAAAAGCTTTACTTTCCCTATCCACATTGACATAAGAGACCAAGCACACTATAGCGAGTGTTTTCAAGACAATGTTTTTCCGTGGTTACAAACACTATTTCAATGTGGACAGAAGGCCAAAACAAATATATAAAAAAAAAAAGATGCATTTTCAAATTTATCCACATTAGCATCATAGCGGTGCACATTGTTTGCCAACGCTGATCCTAATGGATTCCTGCTCATTTTATTCTCTTTTAGCTTGCTATCCTTAAAAGGACCACTACCTTTAAGCCACAGAAAGACAAAAAGGCATGCAACTTTGTAGGCTTGACGCCTTTGGAGATGTAATGCCATTTTATAAGTGCCCATGCAAATGGTGATGTAATGCCAACTCACACTTCTCGTGAATCATCACTGGCTAATGTAATGTGTCCAGCACTACTACACCGCCCACCCATCAAAGTCGCTCTCCGCAGCAACTACTTCCAACTCGCACAAAATCCTTGAAACAGCGAGGTGGTCTTCTTTCTTGCTTTGGTCATGCTGCCAGTGAGAAGGGCACATCAGCAGGGTTAATGAGCGTATTGTTATCAAATGGCGCAGTATGGGTGTTCAACGCTGCACTGCTAGACTGTGAATTTGACTCCCCTTTTTGATGGTAAGGGGCCAATTGGTTGCAGTGCACCACCACTGCCCAGCATACTACTTTTACACGGTACACTACTTCAGACATCTGGGCCAGGATAGAACAAGGGGCCATGTCAGCTGCTGCCCAATTTAAAGCAGAATCCCATTGCATTCACTATAATTTTATGCTCTTATAATATCTTCTTATCCTTAATGGGACTGCTGGCTTTAAGCCAAACAAAGATTTAATAAAATAAAAAAAAAACCCTTGTGACTACACAGGTTTACTGTTTTTATAGGTGTCCCCGCTACTAGTGATGTGATGCCAGCTCATACTTCTGGTGATTCATCCCTAGATGAAATGAATTGTCCAGGGCTGCTACAGTATTAGCAATGGGAATGTCATTTGCTAGGAAATGGAATCCCATACTGATGAGAAGCTTTTATGTTAAGCTGGCATGGTAGTGCAGTCTTTATTTATTTATTTATTTATAAAGCACATTAAAAACAACATCAGGGCTGACCAAAGGCTGTATAATGAAACTGAACATATAAGACACACAATAACCAAAGGGTAAAAGAAACAAACACATAAGAGCTAAAGAAATTCATAATAAAAAAAAAAGTACACAGATAGTCAACATCTCACACTGGGTGAAAGGTTAGGGAGTAAACATGTGCTTTTAAATAAGATTTAAAGACAGCAAGTGAGGCAGCCTGCCTAACACACAATGGCAAATCGTTCCAGAGCTTTGGAGCTGCAACTGTAAAAGCCTGATCACCACAAAGTTTGCATCCTGTCTTAGGAACAAGTAAAAGCATCTGGTCTGCTGACCTGAGAGAGCAAGATGGTACATATGGGTGCAGCAGTTCTGACAGATAAAATGGGGCACAACCATTAATGGATTTAAAAACAAATACAAGAATCTTAAAAGTGATTCAAAAATAAACTGGAAGCCAAAATTGGGGTAATGTGCTCTTGCTTGCTTGTACCAGTTAAAATCAGGCAGTGGCATTTGGCACCAGCTGTAGGCAAGCAATGGAGGCCTTGTTAATTCCAAAAAGAAGCGCATTTCAGTAATCTAGATAAGAGGTTATAAAAGCACGTATCACTGTTTCATGGTTACGTTTAGACAAAACAGGCTTGATTTTTGAGAGCCTCAACTGGAAAAAGCAAGATTTTATCACTGCATTCACATGGCTATCAAGTTTAAAGTAGAATCCATTTTCACACCTAAATTTGTGATCATGGACTTCACATATTGAGCCACAGTGGAAAGGTCGATGCAGGGGGTCCCGCTGGTGCCATTGGGTCTAAACAACATGAATTCTGTCTTGTTCTCATCAAAATTTAGAAAATCTAATGCCATCCAACTCCTGATGTCAATAAAGCAATCAAGGAGGGGCTGGACAGGGTATGGACCAAGGCGCTTCAGTGGGAAATAAACCTGATAGTCATCCGCATAAAGATGAAAGGAAATACCAGGTTTCCGGAAAATAGCGCCGAGTGGCAGAAGGTACAAGGAGAACAGAAGAGGTCCCAGGATGGACCACTGTGGTACCTTAGCGCTACTGCTTTGCGAATCTAGCCTCTACAGTAGGCATACAGTCATATGAAAAAGTTTGGGAACCCCTTTCAGCCTGCATAATAATTGACACTACTTTCAACAAAAAAGAACAGTGGTATGTCTTTCATTTCCTAGGAACATCTGAGTACTGGGGTGCTTTCTAAAAAAAGATTTCTAGTGAAGCAGTATTTAGTTGTATGAAATTAAATCAAATGTGAAAAACTGGCTGTGCAAAAATGTGGGTCCGCTTGTAATTTTGCTGATTTGAATGCATGTAACTGCTCAATACTGATTACTTGCTACACCAAATTGGTTGGATTAGCTCGTTAAGTCTTAAACTTCATAGACAGGTGTGTCCAATCATGAGTGGTTAAAGGTATTTAAGGTGGTCAACTGCAAGTTGTGCTTCCCTTTGACTCTCCTCTGAAGAGTGACAACATGGGATCCTCAAAGCAACTCTCAAAAGATCTGAAAACAAAGATTGTTCAGTATGATGGTTTAGGGAAAGGCTACAAAAAGCTACCTCAGAGGTTTAAACTGTCAGTTTCAACTGTAAGAAATGTAATCAGGAAATGGAAGGCCACAGGCACAGTTGCTGTTAAAACTAGGTCTGGCAGACCAAGAAAAATACAGGAGCGGCATATGTGCAGGATTGTGAGAATGGTTACAGACAACCCACAGATCATCTCCAAAGACCTGCAAGAACATCTCGCTGCAGACGTTGTATCTGTACATCATTCTACAATTCCGCACAATTTGCACAAAGAACATCTGTATGGCAGGGTGATGAGAAAGAAGCCCTTTCTGTACTCACGCCACAAACAGAGTCACTTGTTGTATGCAAATGCTCATTTAGACAAGCCAGATTCATTTTGGAACAAAGTGCTTTGGACTGATGAGACAAAAATTGAGTTATTTGGTCATAACAAAAAGCGCTTTGCATGGCGGAAGAACACCGCATTCCAAGAAAAAACACCTGCTCCTTACTGTCAAATGTGGTGGAGGTTCCATAATGCTGTGGGGCTGTGTGGCTAGTTCAGGGACTGGGGCCCTTGTTAAAGTCGAGGGTCGGATGAATTCAACCCAATATCAACAAACTGAAGTTACACAGGGGTTGGATATTCCAACAAGACAATGATCCAAAACACAGTTTGAAATCTACAAAGGCGTTCATGCAGAGGGAGAAGTACAATGTTCTGGAATGGCCGTCACAATCCCCTGACTTGAATATCATCGAAAATCTATGGAATGATTTGAAGCAGGCTGTCCATGCTCGGCAGCCATCAAATTTAACTGAACTGGAGAGATTTGGTATGGAAGAATGGTCAATAATACCTCCATCCAGAATCCAGACACTTATCAAAGGCTATAGGAGGCGTCTAGAGGCTGTTATATTTGCAAAAGGAGGCTCAACTAAGTATTGATGTCATATCTCTGTTGGGGTGCCCAAATTTATGCACCTGTCTAATTTTGTTATGATGCATATTGCATATTTTGTGTTAACCCAATAAACTTAATGTTACTGCTGAAATACTACTGTTTCCATAAGGCATGTCATATATTAAAAGGAAGATGCTACTTTGAAAGCTCAGCCAATGATACACAAAAATCCAAAGAATTAAGAGGGCGTTCCCAAACCTTTTCATATGACTGTACATACTGTGCCTGGTTGTTGTTGGTGTGGAGTTGGCATGATTTTTAAAATTTTTGCTTTTTCATATGGACTTATATCTCATAAGTACTGTTTTAAACTGCATGAACAGGTACAGTATTTTTTTTTTACATTCATATGAAAAATTAATCACTTAAGAACCCAATTTACTGTGACAAATTAATGTTTTCCAAGTGTGCACAATTCCCTGCTAGCATTCAAGCTGGGAAAGACAAGCCTAGCAGGTCTACTGCATATGCATAGCACTTGATGTTCCATGTGTACTGCGTACTCATAAGACTCCATACATATTTGTGCTTTCTGTTCAGTGTTTGATTCTAGACCCTCTAATTGTGTGTTGCTGACAAAGTAAGCTTTCTGTTGCCTTTAATAATCAACATGCTCAGTGTACTTTAAGTATATAACCAGCACTTTAACTTCTAATAACATTTAGTTCTCATATATGTAAAGGCATCATGATTACCACATTTCTGTTTGCAAATGAGCAGATTATTAATATTATTCAATGTTAACATTCAAGGGCACAATTGCATTAAAAGTAAGGTATTTTCCTTTTTGTAAACAATCACAGTCTTCAGCCTCACACAGTGCCTGTATTTGGAAATTGGGTTAATGGTGCCATCTATTGGTTGGCTTAAAGAATAACATTTCAAATTTAAAGGAACCGAAATTTTGGAGGTTTCAATTACTCTTCCTGGGTAATCTATAATGTTTCAGTTTTGCCATTTTGATTGTTTGCTTGATACACACTCCATTGGTACTTATTATGTACTTACTGTATTTATTTAGTTCTGTTTAGATACCACACATATATGTACATACAGTATCTATCAAAGTGTTTGCTGCAAAGCCTGAAAGGGTGTTCAAATGACTCTCTGGTGTGGCTTGCTATTCTTTCTGATAGAAGAATTAGGCCAGCTGGTGTACGATCAGCCCAGTAACTTTCAACTATCCCTCACACCAAGAATCTAAAAAATAACTTCAACTTGAAAAACAATGAATGTATCCTTTAAAGCACATTATTATCACATATTGAAACCTTCATTTGCCAAAAATGACACTGAGCATGGCAACAACTGAGCATCAACTTCAATTCTCATCTAGTCGATAACAGAGATCAGTGTCTGCCATGAATACCGCTTCTTCCAGAGAAAAAAATTGAAACTGTAAACTGTCTAGGATTATTTAATGGCTTTAATTTTCTGCTTTATAGCAATAACTGAGGCTGAATATGTAAACTCAGAATTAAAACAAGCGGAATACAGAAAGTAAAACAACTGTGATAAGATTTATAAAAAGGGTGAGACTGGAATCATCGTTCAGAGGGCGCTTAAATAAAAAAAAATGACATTTTCAGTAAAGTTAAGCTTTCTGTTTCTAAAATAAAGTTCAAACAAAGCATTCTCCATAACCCCTCATCTTTAAATAGCCTGGCATTTATTAAAGAACTCATTAGCACTAGTCCTCACAACAGCATCGCTGCAGGGATGCATTCATGGAGACCAGAGGGACACTACATTTCATGATGTCATCAATCCCTGACCAAAAGAATGTGATAACGTAAATTAAAAAAAAAAAAAAAAACTAAAAAATTTTATAAAAACCCAACTTGTCATGCATAATGGAAATCATGCCAAAAAAACACATTTATATTAAAAAATAGACTAATGCAGATTTTAATTAGATTTTAAACATCCATTTTCTTCCATTGCTATATAGCTACACTTTAAGGAAGCGCGAGAATGTTAAAAAATATGTATGGAAGGAAGAAAGCCCCCAACAAAAGGAAAACAGGACCACATTTTCTCCAAAAATGTGGCTTAATTGATTACATCTCTTTATATTAAACCAATTAACCATGGGCTCTCCTCTTATGCAGTAAAGATGAGCAAAAATGTTATTTGGAGAATACTGATACGAGAAAAAAAGAACATAAGAACATCAGAAAACAGTTATTCATCGGGATCATTTAGTCAGGCAGTAACTAAGTTATTCCATTATCTTATTTACAGTCATGGCCGAAATTATCGGCACCCCTGGAATTTTCCCAGAAAATGCACAATTTCTCCCAGAAAATTGTTGCAATTACAAATGTTTTGGTATACAGTACACATGTTTATTTCCTTTATGTGCATTGGAACAACACAAAAAACAGAAAAAAAAAAAAAGCCAAATCTGACATCATGAAACTTATTTCAAGCATATGATGCTCATTTCAACTCACCTGTGGCAAGAAACAGGTGCTGGCAATCTAGCAATCACACCTGAAGCCAGTTAAAATGGAGAAAAGTTGACTCAACC
The DNA here is from genome assembly GCA_026402145.1 of Polypterus bichir lapradei. Taxonomy (NCBI): domain Eukaryota; kingdom Metazoa; phylum Chordata; class Cladistia; order Polypteriformes; family Polypteridae; genus Polypterus; species Polypterus bichir. Next base: position 157,334,938 of record JANRMT010062791.1, on the reverse strand, counting down.
TTTCTGTTGTGTGTCTGAGTGTGCCACAGTAAGCATGGAGAACAGAAAGAACAGCAGAGAATTGTCTGAGGACTTGAGAACAAAAATTGATAAAAGACTGCAACGAAGGATAGTCCGAATGGTGGATAAACAGCCCCAATCAACTTCAAAACATATTCAAGCTGTTCTGCAGACTCAGGGTGCAACAGGGTCGGCTCGAACTATCTGTCGACATCTGAATGAAATGAAACGCTATGGCAGGAGAGCCAGGAGGACCCCACAGCTGACACAGAAACATAAAAAAGCCAGACTGGAGTATGCCAAAATGTACTTGAGGAAGCCAAAATCCTTCTGGGCGAACGTCTTGTGGACAGATGACACCAAGGTAGAGGTTTTTGGTAAAGCTCATCATTCTACTGTTTACAGAAAACGGAATGAGGCCTATGAAGAAAAGAACGCAGTACCTACAGCCAAACATGGTGGAGGTTCTGAGATGTTTTGGGGATGTTTTGCTGCCTCTGGCACTGGATGCCTTGACTGTGTGCTAGGCATCATGAAATCTGAAGACTACCAAAAGATATTGGGGCGCAAAGTAGGGCCCAGTGTCAGAAAGCTGGGTCTGCATCAGAGGTCATGGGTGTTCCAGCAGGACAATGACCCCAAACATACCTCTAAAAGCATCCAGAAATGGTTGATGACAAAGCACTGGAGAGTTCTGATGGCCAGCAATGAGTCCGGATCTAAATCCGATTGAACACTTATGGAGACATCTCAAAATTGCTGTTGGGAGAAGGCGCCCTTCAAAATCTGAGAGACTTTGAGCAGTTTGCAAAAGAAGAGTGATCGGAAATTCCAGTTGAGAGGTGTAATAAGCTTGTTGATGGTTATAGGAAGCACTTGATTTCAGTTATTTTTTCCCAAAGGGCGTGCAACCAAATATTAAGTTGAGGGTGTCAATAATTTTGTCCAGCCCGGTTTTTAAGTTTTGTGTGAAATGATGTCAGATTTTGCTTTTTTTCTCTGTTTTTTTTTGTTGTTCCAATGCACATAAATGAAATAAATATGTGTATACCAAAAAATTTGTAATTGCAACAATTTTCTGGGAGAAATGGTGCATTTTCTGGGAAAATTCCAGGGGTGGCGATAATTTCGGCCATGACTGTCAACTTTTATAAGCTGTTAAAGTTTCCACTTAACCTACATGATAAACCAGTTTATTACAGATATCCTCAACCCTTTTGTGTCATAAGCAAAAGCAATACTTGCTTAGTTAGCCTCAATGGGCTGAATATTTCTATTTTCTACTCATTTCTTAAACTTAGGCTTTACATCCCTTAATGAAACTGAGACGATTGGAAGTTCAGAATTATTAGCTTTTTTTTTTAAAAAATTATGAATAGTTATATTATTAGTTTGCCATCAACTTCAGACTCTCAAAACTACAGCTGAAGTCCGGACAGCACAAACTGTCACTGAAAAAAAATGTCCTGCAAATCCGAAACCTTTACTGGCCGAAAGATGCTTATTCTCATAAGTAAATTAATCACTGTAATACAATTTTCAAATTGGTAATACTTTTTGTAGTCTATTGCACAATGTATTATACAAATGTATTTTTCCTTCGCTACAATCAAATATTACTTCTCATTACTTCACATTTTATACTAAACATTGACGTTCTGAAAACTACAAAATGTAACAATCCAATTCATTGTAATACGGGACGGCAGCCAATTCAGGAAGCATCGGGCACTGGGCAAGAGGCAAACCGGGACAGAGCGGCAGACCATCGCAGACCCTACTTAAAAGGAAAACGCTATACAAAGTAAAAGGAGATGTTTGCTGAATTTCAGGGCTGACACTTTGATCGTGAATATTATAAGTTACCTAATACAAATGAAGTACAAACATGTAAAAACATACATTTACAAGTTCTAACAACTGTCAAAAAACATACATAATTCAATGTTTGTCATCTACGTCAATGGGTTTTAAACAAAGTCCGGCTGGGTAAATCTCACCCTAATTTTAAGGATTGTTCTTATTATTGTAGACCCCAATGATTATTCCTGCAGCACTTACCACATGTATAGCACCGACTGATTTTGTAAGTTTGTCTTTAATATATTCCGCAGTGATAGCCATTACTTTATATGCTAAAACAAATTCAGATTATTTTAGATTTTTTAAGTGAGTTATAATCAAAGATAATAAAATAATAATACTAAAACAGAAACTCAGTGATATTTTGCTGTGCCGGTATCATCGGATGTCGTCTTCCGGTTAAGACTGCAATCCCAGCTGTACTGGGTAAACCCGCCTTACTTCGCATTATCCAATAAAATTATACGAAATTCAAAGTCTTCCGTGACGTATAGTACCAAATACGTCACTCTTAATAAACTATCCAATCAATGGCGGATTTCATTTGAGTTGGTGTTATACTGCGACTCGTGTACTGTAAGGAGGGGCTGACTTCGAAGAAAAAGGACAAATTACATTTTAGAAATTCAAAATTGGCTAATAGATTGGCCAATCACAGTTTAGAACGGAAAAGCTTTGCCAAGACACCCAGCATCGTAGTTTGAATCCCATCGCCTTTCTGTGTTACGAGAGAAAATAGACAATGTTCGAGTTAACGTGAGAGATTACTTGTAAGTATTAAAAATATTTAATTGTGGATTATTGATATATGATGTAGTGTAAGTAAAATCATTGGTAAATTAGGCACAAATGCAAAGAACACGGAGCACAGTTTTTTAAAGGTGCAGAATACAACTCATACGGTCTGCAAGGATAGTACTATTTTTATTACAGTTTCTTACTAATGAAAAAGGAATAATAAAATATGATAAGATAATTTCCTATAGAGTGTATAGTGTGTTAAAAATAGCGTAAGATTAGTCGTAGATTAGAATATCGTTCCGCAGTTTATGAAAGTTTAATTTTATGGGATCACCCAAATATATATGTTGAAATTAACAGCAGTGTTTTGACAATTTAAGGATGTACAAGTACATAGCGTTTCAGCAACATTTGGACAGAGTTCGACGTTTTCTCTCCAAACTTAATTTCTTTTTCATTGTGGTAATAACCTTTATTAACCATTCCTTATCCTAAAAATGTAATATGTATCTAATATTTCCATTCAACATATAGCAGTTGATCTTAGTGCATAAGTAAATGTATAATGAGTAGATGTCGTCTGCTTTGAATTGCAAATCAGGGTTTAAATATTCATATCATACAGTGTGTTCTGAAACCAAACGATTAATGTTTGCCACATTACAATACAATACACAATTTACCTAATGATGCATTATTAGGCATGAATTAACACATGGCACGTTTAAGAAATACACTATTGGTAGACAGCTTGAAAGCACATCCAAGAGATTTTATACGTTAAGTTTCAAGAAAAGCTGTGGTATAAAATAACAGGACAGAGAAAACAGGAATACTGAGAAAAAAGGTAAAACAAAAATCTAAAGCGATTAACAAATGAAAGGGGAATACAATAACTGTATGAGAAACTGCAAAAAATAAATAAATAAAGCATGTGTCAAGAAAAGCAGACAGTTAATATCATATACCCGGGCAATGACAAATTAATTACTTTCAATATCATTGACCCTAGAAATCTGTAGATGAAGGCTCGGCAATCAAATCTTCAGAAATAGCTGATTGGGTTTGCAGTTTGGGTTTGAAGGTCAAGAATACTGGAACCTTGTCAAGGAAGTATTTGCCAAGATATAAGGAGTACCAAGATTAGAAAATCTCAGCTCTTTGATAGGTTTTTGTGGTGCAGGAAACACCGACACATATTGTAGAGTGTTGGAACAACAGCTTTGTAAGCCAGTTTTAGGGTTTTGAAAACTGTCTGGTGTTTGAGAGGAAGTCAGTGTGGATGAGTACCCTTGGGGCTCATGTGGTTACACTATTTTTATGAGATCAAGACTAATTGCATTTTATTAGTAGTTAGCCACAGCATGTTTTCCATCAAAAGGCAAATTTTGTTTAATATGTTACTTGGCAACACGTGAGGGGTAATATTGCAGGTAATTACTTAGAGTAAATTTGACACAGTTTCTGTTTATATGATGTTTACACAGCAGAATCTACATATATACACACACACGAGGTATGTCTATTAAATAACGAGACTGTGATTCCACCTAGTAAACAAAGCAGTCAGAACTGGTTATAACTGCACGAGTGGTGACCTTGAACATGTCTGAACCTGCATGACAAGCAGCAACACTCTATGACATTCAGTTGATCGTGAGACGCCATTTAGTTTGGTTGTGTTTTCTGTAGTGTGCCGAAAAAATGCTAAGTTTAAAAGTTGAACAACGTGTCAGTTTGAAATTTTTGCACAAAACACCAACAGAATATTTTCAAATGCTTACTACAGCTTATGGGAATGCCTGCCTGTCTCGTGCGCGTATGTTTGAGTGGCACAAAAGATTCAGCGAGGGATGTGAGAATATTGAAGATGATGAGCGCTCTGGACCAAGAATGAAAAAAGCTCATCAAAGCAAGTCAAAATTCAAAGCCATGCTCATTGTGTTTTTCGATATCAAGGGTGTAATTTTGGAAGAATGGGTTCCAGATGGCATAACAGTTAACCAGGATTATTATAAGGAAGTTTGGATAAAGCTGAGAGAAAAGTCAGAAAAAAGCAGCCGCAACCATGGGAAAATGGTTTCATTCTTCACCAGGACAATGCGCCTGCTCACACAGCACTTTCTGTAAAGCAGTTTTTGACTGAAAAGCACATTACTACACTTGAACATCCTCCATATTAGATCAATTTAGCACCGTGCGACTTTTATCTTTTCCCAAAAGTTAAATCGGTGCTTAAAGGGACATATTTTGAGTCAGTTGATTATGTAAAGAAGAAAACGGTGTATTTGTTAAAACAGCTGGCAGAAATTGATTGCTCCATGCTTTTGACCAGTGGAAAAGACTGCAGCAATATATTAGTGCAAATGGGGAGTATATTGAAGGGGACAAGCATTAAATTTGTTATACATATAAATAAAGGTGAGTTATTTAATCAGTCTCGTTATTTAATAGACACACCTCGTATACTAGGGGGCTTTGCCCCCTGCTTGCTTCGCTTGCACACCTCAGGGGCAAGCTACACGCCTGCCACTTCGTGTCTCTGCCTCTCGCGTTGTGAAGAGGGAGGCTGAACGCACGCTAAGGAGATGTGGTCACTCCTCTAAAATCCCCTCTTAAATGGTGATACAATGGGAAACAAATACATTTTTTTTGCCTCCTCTATGCTCGATCAGCTGGCTTGCTACTGCTGCTTATGCCGTGCTATGTGATCTGCATGTCGCTCTTCGCTTTGATAATTGAAAAGCCTGTACAGCAGGTATCCTCCTTGTCTCATGGGACATCTCTATGCTCGATCAGCTGGCTTGCTGCTGTTGCTGTTGCTTGTGCCATGCTGCGTGATCTGCATGTTGCGCTGCACTTCGAACACTTAAAAGCCTGTACAGCAGCTGTCCTCCTTGTCTCGCGGGATGTTAAAGTGTCTCTGAGAAAATCACGTCTTGACCCAAGATTTTTTTTATAATAGAGAATCATCTACTGTACATGTGGACACACTGTTGGAATTTAAGGAGAAGTTAGTTTAAGACAGAAGGAAGCATGGGGACACTTGTTTGCACAAGCAGTCCTATTAATCTGAAACAAACTAATGAGGCTATGTCCACACTACCACATTTTCATTTAAAAAGTGTTTCCAAATAAAAAGTGACCTCCATCCACACTAGTGTTTTCACATAATTTCTAAGAGTATCTCTGTCCACACTAAAATGACAGAAAACACATACAGTATGATGTAGCCATTTTCCAACACTAGGCTTGAGCGCATTGACGGAAAAAGTCTTTGAAGGGACGGTAATACCGCAGGTCACTGGGTTTGTTGTAATACTGTAGTGACAAGGAAGTTATTTGCCTTTTGCACATGTAAGCAACATTCATACTATGCAAAATGTAGTTTAAATGCTTACAGGTAAGCACCACAACACACGCCATGGAAAGCAGCTCTTTTATGTCCACCGTGCTGGAATATGTTTTTCTTCCCCGAAAGGTAAACAAACAGGGAATGAGACATTGTAATGAGCAGGATCCAATCAGGGAATGGGTCCGTAATAAGCATAGGCAAATCGGAACACAGTTAGAGTCTGTGTTTTCAAAAGTCTATGTTTTCAACCGTTCACATTGCAAATCCAAGCTGACATTTTTTGAAGTACAGTAGAACCTCGAGATACGAGTTTAATTCGTTCCAGCACTGAGCTTGTATAGCGAATTTCTCGTATCTAGAACAAACTTCCCCATTGAAAATAATGGAAATCCAGTTAATCCGTTCCGCATCCCCAAAAATATCAACATAAAAATCAATTTTCCTAACAAATAACACTGATAAATAATATATACAAGTGGAACCTCGGTTTACGAGTGTTTTGCAAGACGAGCTAAATTTTTAAATTAATTTTTACTTGATAAAACATGCGATGTCTTGCAATACGAGTAGTATGGATACACTTTGTCTGCTGAGAGTCATGTGATCATAACTGAGCTGATGGTTCTTCTCTCTCATGCGCTCTCTCTCTCTCTCTCCTCTTGAGGGCAATCGTCTCCTATTCTCCGTCTGCATGTCCATGATATTTTTGGATACGCTTATACGGCGAACTGCTACAGAGAAACAATGAAATCACAAGAGCACAAACGCGTAGATCCTCACGCTATGGGAGAACAAGGAACACTGAGTGAGCTAACAAGCTGGCAACGTCAGCTTGGGTGAATCCCCGAGTCGAAGCGGATCGGGAAACGCGTCACGCATACCCACAGGCCTGGCTCGTGGCTCGTTACACGAGCCAATGCTCGCATTTAGATCCGAATTTTTCGCTCATACTTTCATCGTATCTTGAATTTCTTGTATACAGAGCTGTTCGTATCTTGAGGTTCCACTGTATAAGGTTAGAGAATATTTTCAAAAGTTTCTACTGTCAGGGGTTAAAAACACCAGGGTGGTGTGGATGAAAGCCAAAAATAGAGACTAACATTGAAAACAAAGTAGTGTGGACGTAGCCTGAGTCGTGTAATTCAAGCAGAAATCTGTACAGCATTTAATGTGTCAGGATGAGAGTTAGGGAAACTTAGCTATTAACTAACTAAACAAGGAGTCTGAATGGTTCCCCTCTTTTGTCAGATATCTTTTATTTTTTACATTTTGAGGAAGTTACAATTTAACAAAAAAAAAAGTTAAAATGAAAATAGACAAAAAATGCAACACTGCATTCCCAAATAATTATATTCTGTAAATTACTTTCATCCAAACATTAGCTTTAATAAGCACTTTGAACACATAAGTTTAAAATCGGTGATTTAATAATAAAATCTTGCAGGTTTTATACATGTTAGCAAAAATTATTTTCTTCTGTTGTGTTTACTAACAAATAAATGGGAACATGGACACTGCTCTTCAAGTCATATCTAATATTCAGCAGAAGTTTTTGCCAACAAAATTACAAGTCAACTGATAATGCAGAACCTGGCAGTAATAATTGAGTCTGAATAAATGTTGATTATTTTAATTGAAATATATTTCAGCTTTCCTATTCTGCAGAAAAACAAATTAACATACAAGACTATATTAAACAGAGTGTATTGGGCTATGCTCACAGTACAAACGTAATCTTGACCTTTCAATGCATGACCTGTTCGTTAATGTAGACTGTAGAACAACTTAACCAGAATCAGATGCAAAATACTGTTAATAGCAAAGGGGAAATCCAGAGTTGTTTGAAGCTCCATTTAAAGTAAAATGTGAGTGGTGCTAGTTGTGTTGCTGTGTCTGTCTGTCTGTGTATCTGTGCCCTTAATATTTCCTTTAACTTTTATTAGTAGTAGTATTGTCACATTTACAATGTTCTATGGAATCCTTAATTTCATGTCCTAGAATTAAAAGGGTTTTTATTTTCATTCTTCATGACTTCTAGTCAGCAGTAGGTTAATGGCTTGTTTACATTATAAAACTTACAACATGAAACAATGCCTTATATTTACAAAGTTAGTTTGTTCCTGTTTGTTATAACATCATGTAATATACTGAATAATATAACAATAACACTGACTTTCATCAGTGCTCTGAAGATGGTGGTGGAAGTGGAGAATTTCTTTGGTGTATATATGCTGTACTGCACCAACCCTAAATTCAAAGGGCGGATCTACATTGGTTTCACTGTGAATCCTGAGCGTCGCATTGGACAGCACAATGGGGGGCGCCATAGAGGAGGAGCCAAGAGAACAAGTGGCCGTGGACCTTGGTGAGTCTAGTTTACATAAAATCATCATTTAATTAAATTTGAAACGATTTTGTAAATGTTATGAATTTGATATTTATTATGTCCCATTTGTATGAAGTGTCATATTTCATTCTGTGATTTGTTGCAAATTACTTTTCAATCATTTTTTTTTTTTTGTTTTAAGTTCACGTGTGTTTTTAAATATATTAAACATGCTACTTCTGTTTATATAACTGAGCACTTTTCAGTAAGGATTGATTTTGCAGTCATTGAGCTACTTTTAAATCCGATGATTCCTTTTGAATTCTTTTCAGATTTTAATGTGCAATATTAAATGAGCAGGCCTTTTGGCTTATATAGGCATACTATGTATTATCCTGCTAAGTATTAATCTGGTAATTGTGATTCAGATATCGCCAGTAGACCAGGATTTTAAAAAAAAAAAAAATGGACAAAAGAAATAGGTCTAGATAATTTAAAAAAATTCATTGATTCAGGAAATTCCAGCGGTTACCCACTGTCAACATTAAATTTTATGCTGTATTGATTTTAGACATACAAGTGCATTTATTCACTTTAAATCAGAAAAACACAAAATTAGTTCAAGAGAATATTTTTGTCTGTTCATTTTTAAAACATCCATTATCCAACCCGCTATATCCGAACATTTTTTTTTTCAAATTATCCAAATCTACACCTGTATTTATCAAGCGTATCAGAATAGGAAAACAGTCCTAACTGTTTGTGTGATAAACATATTATGTGGTATCATCTATTGTTAAATTCTGCTCCATACTTGTAATTTTTTATTTTTTTTACTGTATTGAGGATTTTTTCTGTTCTGTGTATTGTATTGTGTTGACTCCCTTCTTTTTGACACCCATTGCACACCCAACCTACCTGGAAAGGGGCCTCTTTTTGAATTGTCTTTCCCAAGGTTTCGTCCATTTTCTTCTCTACAAGGGTTTTTTTTTGGGAGTTTTTCCTTGTCTTCTTCAAGAGTCAAGGCTGGGGGTCTGTCAAAAGGAAGGGCCTGTTAAAGGCCATTGTGGCACTTCTTGTGTGGTTTTGGGCTATACAAAAATAAATTGTATTGTATTGTAACTGCCTCAAAAATGTCAGAGTGATGTAAATTTATAGAAGTAGAGTAGAAGTAAAAGCATTTTATCCATTTTCCTAATTTAGAAAACTACTGATAACTTGACCAGGAAATAAGAGAACTCTTGAGCAGACCTAATTCACTTGGGTCTGCTAGAAGATGACATTCAGGCATAGACTGGAACACACATTTGAGAAAAAGCAGAATATTTTAGGTACACTAGACAACATTGAGCTCCTAAACAAACCAACAAAAAAACCCAGAAAATATTGATATGACAGAGATGGAATAATATTACATGTGATGAAGACCATGGAGCGGCTGCTGCTTCACCACCTGAGGCCACAGGTCCGCCATGCCCTTGACCCTCTGCAGTTCGCATACTAGGAGAAGGTGGGAGCAGAGGATGCCATCATCTATATGCTACACCGATCCCTCTACCACTTGGACAGAGGCAGTGGTGCAGTAAGAATTATGTTTCTGGTCTTCACTAGCACCTTCAACACCATTCACCCTCTGCTCCTTAGGGACAATCTGACAGAGATGGGAGTAGATTCATACCTGAACTATCTTATAGACAGACCTCAGTATGTGCGTCTCGGGAACTGCAGGTCTGACATTGTGGTCAGCAGCACAGGAGCGCCGCAGGGGACTGTACTTTCTCGGGTTCTGTTCAGCCTATATACATCGGACTTCTAATACAACTCGGAGTCCTGCCACGTGCAAAAGTTCGCTGACAACACTGCTATCGTAGGCTGCATCAGGAGGGGGAGTATAGGAACCTAATCAAGAAATTTGTTAAATGGTGCGACTCAAACCACCTACAAATGAACACCAGCAAAACCAAGGAGCTGGTGGTGGATTTTAGGAGGCCCAGGCCCCTCATGGACCCCGTGATCATCAGAGGTGACTGTGTGCAGAGGGTGCAGACCTATAAATACCTGGGAGTGCAGCTGGATGATAAATTGGACTAGACTGCCAATACTAATGCTCTGTGCAAGAGAGGACAGAGTTGACTATACTTCCTTAGAAGACTGGTATCTTTTAGCATCTGCAGTAAGATGCTGCAGATGTTCTATCAGACGGTTGTGGCAAGCGCCCTCTTCTATGCGGTGGTGTGCTGGGGAAGCAGCATAAAGAAGGGGGACACCTCACGCCTGGACAAACTGGTGTGGAAGGCAAGGCTCTATTGTAGGCACGGAGCTGGACAGTTTGACATCCGTGGCAGAGTGACAGATGCTGAGCAGGCTCCTGTCAATCATGGAGAATCCACTGCATCCACTGAACAGTATCATTTCCAGACAGAGGAGCAGCTTCAGCGACAGACTGCTGTCACCGTCCTGCTCTACTGACAGACTGAGGAGATCATTCCTCCCCCACACTATGCGACTCTTCAATTCCACCCGAGGGGGTAAACGTTAACACTATACAATATTCTTGTCTGTTATACCTGCCTCGCATTGTCCACCTTGCATTTTTTAAGTTGCACTGCATTTTTATCACTCTTTAATTAATATTGTTTTTATCAGTATGCTGCTGCTGGAGTATGTGAATTTCCCCTTGGGGGATTAATAAAGTATCTATCTATATAACAAAGTTACGGAAAAGGCATGCGCTGTCAGCTGAAATTAAGATGTTGGTAACGCTACATGTAAAATGCAGCTTTGCAATAACAATGATTTGTATATGTCACAGCTAACCATTTCTCGATTTTTGCACCAAATTTTGAATGCCCTTATAACAAATGAGGTAATATTTATACGTTTCTTCACCACTCCATGTGCGGTAATGTTAAAACAATGCTGCATTCATGCAAATCCGCATGTACATAACAATCATTGCTCCAAGTGTGGATGAGCATGCATATGTGAATCACAAATAATATCACAGTATCAACACCCATGTGATCATGGAGGCAAACTGTACTGTAGTAGCCAGAATATTACCCTAATATAAGCAGGGCTGAATGGGTGGTTGACAGTGAAATGACAAACAGGGACACAGAGCTCTGCATTCCATGAACCCCTGAAACATTACCGTTATACTTCGTAAGCCCAGCATAATTCAAGAAGGCAGACATAGACTACCAGAGCCTTGCAGAAGATAAGTGGGGATCACAGAGGTAAAGAGATGCATCATACAACAGTGGAAGATGACAATGGAAAAGTGAATATGACTTCAGAAACATCATAAGAATAGCTGTGGCTACTTTCATAAACTGTTACTTCACAAGGCATTTCCTGTGGCCATAACTGTGGTAAGGTGATTCTTTGTAAAGTATGGCTATGGATCATTCATTTTTAAGTAAAGGTGCCTTAGTCTTTCCATAGCGGTGCTAATTACAGTATTATTCTTGATGCGTTTTGTGAAGCAGCAACAATTGGGTGCAGCTTAGCGCAGTATCCCACCTTGTTATGTTTTTCTTCTTCTCCTCCTCCTCCTCCTCCTACTACTACTACTACTACTACTACTACTTTAAATGTTATTATTTGTGATGAAGCCCTAGTATTAGTTTTAGAAAACTATGAAATGATTTCCAAGGAAAGTACAAAACATCTTAATGAACACCATTTTGCGGTCTGGGTGTCGTAAACTGTAACATCATTCATTCTCAAATTTGAACCTTGACTATTAGCTGGGACTGGGTGTAGAGCACTTCAAAAATAGTTCTCATGTCCTACTCAGAGGTAGGAGAAATTTTTGCTCTAGTCAGACTTTTAGTGCAATTCCTAGTAGTAATTCTGAGGCTCTTGATAAATACGGGCACTTATTTTTACGTTAAATTTCTGTCCATATTTTGGCATTAGTTTTGATGGAATCTTCATTCTGTATAGTGAATATCGAGCAATCACTATTTGATGTGGTGACTTAGCCGATTCAAAAATGTATTCAAAGGCATTTAACTTCCTAAAGAGTATTGGAGAAGTGGATGCTGAAGATATGGCCTTGTGCTTCCACATCCAGAGTCCAGATTAAGTAATTTTTTGCCAGATAAAGGTTAAACCAAACCTCTGTAATATGAGTCTTTGTGCTATTTCTAGAATTAAACAGGTTACAAATCTTTTTGTGATTTTTTTTTTTTTTTTTTTTTTTTTTTTGACTGGATTTAATTAATTTAAGGAATATTTGAATAGGTAGACAGACAGCCAAATGTGAAATGCACCATATCATTTACAGATAGATAGTACTTTATTGATCCCTAATGGGAAACATGTAACTTTCATCCTAGAGATACATTTTTAGGATTCTTAAAAATACACACTGTTTTCTAAATGAAAATACATATAAGAGAGTTAATGTAATCAATTGCTGTACTTTCTGTCTTGCAGGGAAATGATTTTAATTATTCATGGATTCCCTTCAGATATTTCTGCCCTTCGTGTAAGTCATCAATTTTATGACTTTATGACTATAATTTATTCTTTATGCCTGTGCATTTCAGTTCAAAATTAATGACAGTTGAGTTTATGGTTTGACTTTTTAAAACATCACTGATGTTCATTTAGTTTTAACTGTCATAATTGTCTAATATATACATTATTTAATAGTTTGGATCAATTTACTGTTATTATTCTTTACAGTACAATGCCAATTATTTATTACTACTCTTCCTGAACCACAAATATAAAAAATACCATAGCATTACAGAAAAGGAATGACATAGTATAACAGATGTGGCTCATTAAATAAGGCAATGGATATTCTAAGTTAGCTTTTCCCTGAGTCATTTGTCAGTTTCCTTGAAACTATGGACAGTAGTTTATGAGTGATGCTGAAAAAAATGCATTAACATACTTACATACGAGGTGTGGCAGAAAAGGAATGAGACTGGCAACACTGCAAGCGATCTGGCAACGCTGCGCTGTTGTCCTTGATAGAGCACGTGTATCAGTACCCTCCCATAGCTCAGTGCGAGTTTCAACTCCTTCCGTTAACTACGTGATTTTTGTGACTGCTATTAGCGAAGTTGCGTTTTTGGTTGTGCGTCACGCAAAATGGAACAGCGGAATTTGGAGCAACGTTGTGCCATTAAATTTTGTGTTAAGCTTGGAGAATTGGCAAGTGTGACGTTTGAAAAGTTAACACTTTGGCACAAATCATTTTTGGAAGGCAGAAAACACGTTGAAGATGAATACTGTTCAAGGAGGCCTTCAACTTCGGAAACCAATGAAAACATCGAACGGGTGAACACTCTTGTGAGATCAGACCGTCGTTTAACACTAAGAATGTTGAGTGAACAATGAAAGGCTCAGAAAAAGGGTCATTCGTGCGAGACCAGACATTGCAGACAAATGGATGCTCCATCATGACAACGCCCCATGTCACACTGCCCTCTCCATAACAGAATTTTTGACCTCAAAAGGCATTCCTGTGGTTCCCCAGCCCCCTTATTCACCTGACCTCAGTCCGTGTGACTTTTTCCTTTTTCCTAAACTGAAAAATGTCCTCAAAGGACGTCATTTCGGGACTTTAGAAAACATCCAAAAGAGTGTAACGGACATGCTGAAGACCATACCGGTTGAAGACTTCCAGCGCTGCTACCAACAGTGGGAACAACGTCTCCATCGGTGTGTAGCTGCCCAAGGGAACTACTTTGAAGGGGATAACATTGATGTTTGAAAAAAATAAAAACTTTGGTAAATAAAAAATCAGTCTCATTACTTTTCTGCCACACCTCGTATGTACATACCATGCTTCCTCGAAAAAAAGACAGGGTCTTCTATTAATTTTTGCTCCAAACGATGCACTAGGGATTATTTTTGGGGGGATATTTTATATTTATTCATGTACAACAATATACATTTATCCAAATACTGTCATGTCATCTTCTTCTGGAATATAGTCATAACTCTCTACATCCAAACCCTGAATTTCAGCCTGAATTTCTTGCTACTCCAGTCGCTTTTAGGATATTCCAGGGTCGAGGTGCGCGCTTCGATGTTTCATGAATGGTTCGATGTTGTGAAGCAAAATGCCGACATACAAATGCATTCATGGTGCTTTTATATTTAAGTGTCTCCGTAAAGTAATACTCCGTAAAGTAATGACACGATGCATTTTAAAAGTCTCACATACCATCTTCTGTGCCGTCTTTTTATTTATTTATTTATTTATTTATTTGCACCTTTACAATACCATCACAATGTACAGCGGCGTATTTGAGCCACAGAGAAAATAAAATAAGGACACAATAAAATGTCTATTTTGTGATTAAAGTGGAAATTTCGGCTTCAACCTCGTAGTTTACTTTATCATTAAAGCAGACCGTCATAAACGTCATCTTAAAACCGACCCAGTTCTTAAATCGCTAAATGCTTCTGGGGGTTCCTCCTGACCTGACAGCAGCGGCAAGCAGCATCGCCACACAGAACACATTAAATTTACAATATTCCAGCTCTCTGCACATTTAGAATTCTCAGATTTATACTTGATATCACTTTCATGACGAAATGCATTAAAAATATGTATGTTACATTTGACAGATAAATCGTTAACTTTTTTTAAATAATGAATACTGCTAATAGTTACACATATGGGGTGGTACGGTGGCAGTGCGGTAACCCTGCTGTCTCGCAGGGAGTCACGTCCCTTGTGATCCCTGCCTGGAGTTTGCCTGTTTTACTGGTGGGTTTCCACAGTTTGCTCAGTTTTCCATCCAGACATGAATGTTTGGGGATTTGGTGAAGCTACAATGACATGTGTGCTTGTGTTCACCTTGCAATGAGCTGATGCCCCGTCCAGAGATTTTGTTTCTGTCTTACGCCAATACTACTGGAATGGGCGCATCCCTGAATTGATGGATGTAATCATTAAACATCCTTTTCAGAGATATTGTGGAAAGGTGTCCTCTGAATTTAATTGATGTTTTGGGCACACGCGTCACATCGCGTGAAGTATAAACCTGGCCTTAGGCGCCTTACTTTTCAGCTGATGATCTTGACTAGGGCTTATTTTTGGGGTAGGGCTTATATTACAGAGCAGCCTGAAAATCATGCTAAGGCTTATTTTTGGAGTAGGTCTTATTTTCAGAGAAACACGGTATCAACAGACTCCAAATCAGCTTTATTAATGCAGTAATGGCAAATAATGCAGCACTGTTGATCTTCGCCATAACAATTTGAATCATTTTGTTGGTGTGGGGGAGTGTATTCTTTTCTGTTCTTTGAAATGTTACTTAAGGTGTATGTTGGATGCAAAGGATCAAATCAAGTCGTAAGAGGACAGTAGTCAACAGCACACACAGGCATGTTTCTGAGAGATCCTTACTTTTATTATACTGCTCCTACAAAATAATTTCCATTTATTTTTTGTCAGAGTTATAAGTCTTAGATTCAGTAGTTGCATAACACTAGACTTTACTTCAGTTTATACATGCGTGGCTTTTAGCATGTGCTTATGATACTGTAGAATCGTCAGGAGTGGGAGGGAGGCCAACTGACCTAGGTCATTACAACTTCCATTTCTTTCTGCTCTCTGTATTTGAGATTTATTTTCTTCACTAGTGATAACTGGAATTTTGTTCTTTTCCTCTTTTCTGTTATCAACAAGCTTAATCTCAATTCCTTTGTTAAAGGGACCTTATTACTGTATATTTTCAGTATGTTCAATATTTGATACATTTTATATACAGTATGCAAATGTTGCAAAGTTGAATTCTTTGTTATATTGTAGTTATACAATTGTGTATGACCTGTGATCCTGTATTCAGAGAAAAGTGAAATGAAAGAATACATTTAATGACATTCCATTTTGAGTGATTCAGTAGATGGCTTCAGTTTGTAAGGCACGTCTTGCTTACTGCTGTTACATAATGTGACAAGTGTAATGATCCAAGACAACCACATTTTTGTAAAATAATTCAGCCTGGGAGGTCAGTATTTAACAAGAAAATAAATAAGTCAAATAAAAGTCTGATAGTACATGCATGTCACTGTTTCAGTAAATTCTGTGGAAATTCTTTGTTTGTTAATGTACTGATATAACAGTTCTTTTCAAAAATTTGATTCAATAGCTGGGAAGTAGTAACACCTTTACCTGAAATTGGCAGCTTTCATCCACATATAGATGCCTGGAGTGAATGGAGAACATTCTGCTCTTGTCCCACACTGAAAGTGACTTCACTTTCTCTGGGGACCTTATGGATTGTGATTTCTTTCCCTTCTCTTCTGGAGACCCCTTTCCTTTGAAGACTTTAGTTTTCTTCTGTAAGGGAAGCAAAACATGCTATAAGGCATCTGGAGTTGCTTACTATTTACCTATAAGGTTTTTATTTTGTTCCCTTTTTTGACCTGAGGAGATGGTATAGCAAACTGTGACAATTTTATTATGAGTACAATTTTTTTTTTCCAAACCAAAATACAAAGATTTATGACCTGTATCAGCACTGTATCACTTATACTTTACCTGAGAATTTTAACAGGATAGCCCATAATTGTTTTTTCTCCAAAAATCTGAGGTCTTCCACTTCTACCCCATTAATCAGTGGTATTGGTTTTAGTGCATCTGTCTGTAAGATCTGTATTTTGCTTTAAAAGGGGCAGTTTTAAGTAGGCTAACCAAAGTGTACAATGGCTACCTATTTGTAGTATTGATTTAAAATATATATATATTTTGTGCAGAGTTTAGTCAGATGTCTTACTTTATCTTCTAAAAAATATTCAACATTTATTGGGTGCTAAGCTTTTTCCAGCTTAATAGGTTGTTCTGGCTCCACCCACTAATAAAGAGATTAACCCCTCCCCAAAGTAAATAAGCAGATTAACATATTCATTGCAGTACTAAAAAGATGAAACATCACAACTTATTAATTTGCTGCATTTTGATTTAATAGTAAGAGGGTCCATGTAGCCTAATTGCTGTATAAGCATGTCAATGTTAAATGTAGTAAAAAGGGAACACCCCTTATGATACACATTAAAATCTTAAATTTAAGCACATGTAATTTCTTAAGGGGCAGCATTGTGGTGCAGTGTTTAGCTCTGGGACCAAAATCCTGGGTGTCTGTGTGAAGTCTGCGTATTCTGTGATGTGTCTCCCTTGTTTTTTCTCTAGTTTTCCTCCTAAGGCCTCAAAAGACATGGGTGTGTATCGGGTGGACTAGTGATTCTCAACTGGCCCCATGTGTAGATATGTGCATGACTGGGTCCTGCAACAGCCTAGGGCCCTCTTCAGGGATAGTTGAAATCTTGCACCGTATGCAGCCATGGAGCGGGTTTAAGAATGTTCGGTTATGTTTCACTTTATTTGAGCATTTCCCCAACACTTTCCAAGCACTTTCTTTATTTCCATGTACTATGCACTGTGAAGAAGACAGAAGTGGAAAAATCTTCTTCTGCACTTGTCCCAACAACTTAATTGTAACACTCCTGCTGATGATATAAAAGCCTTCCATATACAGTGATCCCTCCTCGATCGCGGGGGTTGCGTTCCAGAACCCCCCGCGAAAGGTGAAAATCCGCGAAGTAAAAACCATACGTTTATATTGTTATTTTTCTATTGTCACGCTTGGGTCACAGATTTGCACAGAAACACAGGAGGTAGTAGAGACAGTGACTTTAAAACACTGCAAACAAACATTTGTCTCTTTTTCAAAAGTTTAAACTGTGCTCCATGACAAGACAGAGATGACGGTTCCGTCTCACAATTAAAAGAATGCAAACATATCTTCCTCTTCAGAGGAGTGTGTGTCAGGAGCAGAGAATGTCAGAGAGAGAGTGAGAGATACAGAGAGAGAAAAGCAAACAATCAAAAATCAATAGGTGCTTTTCGGGCTTTTAAGTATGCAAAGCACCTCCTGACAAAGCAGCCGCAGTCTTTCAGCATTTTTTAGAGGAGCGGCCGTATCCTCTAGGCCAGTGTGCGAACAGCCCCTCTGCTCACACCCCTTCCGTCAGGAGCAGAGAATGTCAGAGAGAGAGAGACAGAGAGAGAAAAGCAAACAATCAAAAATCAATACGTGCTGTTCGGGCTTTGCGGGAAGCATATCATATATCATTGAGGAGTTTTATTTAATACGTAATACGTGCTCTGATTGGGTAGCTTCTCAGCCATCCGCCAATAGCATCCCTTGTATGAAATCAACTGAGCAAACCAACTGAGGAAGCATGTACCATAAATTAAAAGACCCATTGTCCGCAGAAATCCACGAACCAGCAAAAAATCAGAGTTATATATTTAGATATGCTTACATATAAAGTCCGCAATGGAGTGAAACCGCGAAAATCAAAGCGTGATATAGCGAGGGATCACTGTAGTAACACTGATGTGAAATTATATGTTCAACACGGTACTGTTCTGTAGAGCCTCCTTTTGGAATGATGTATCAAGCCCATTGCCATTTTCGGTACACATCTACCAGCCAAACTTAAGGAAACCTTTAACATTATGTAAAGGAGCCCAGCTTTACTTATTTGATTAGTTTTCTATGTTTTTATGGAAGCATTTGGTTAATTTCAAATATCTGTGATATACAAGTACAAAATTAGTTACAAATGGCCACTCCTGAATTATTTTTTGCTTCCACAGTTTGAGTGGGCTTGGCAACATCCACATTCTTCACGACGCCTTGGCCATGTGTCCCGGAAAACCAGGAAGGAGTCTAGCTTTGATTTTCACTGGCGGGTCGTTTCACATATGTTACGAGTGGCACCTTGGAAACGACTGCCTCTCACTGTGAGATGGTTGCGCCAGGAATATCGCCGTGATTTTGATCCAGCACTCCAGCCACCTCTGCACATGCCAATAGCATTTGGAAGCGTCAGGGCCAAGAGGAACAAAACTTCAAGCCAAAGTGAAGATCAACAAGAAATGCAGGCAGACAGGGGAAGGTGTTACCTGTGTAAAGAAAAAATACAGGTGAGTTCAAGGTTAAGTAATGCTTCCAGCTTTTATCAAAAAAGCTTAAAGTGGTGTACGTTCTGTTTTGACATCTTAAAACATTTATCAAGCAGTTATGTTAATGAAAAAAGAAAATTCTAAACCTATTATTATGTTACACACTGAGCTATCCGGTTGTTAGGCAAACTTGCTTATTTGCGAATTGCATATTTGACTTTCAGAACAGCACAAACTTATGTAGTCAAGGATTCTACGAGGTGCTATTTAGGAATGTTGTACCATGTGAAAATCATTATGTTGCTCAGTTGCTGCACATTAGACAGTTGCAGTTTTGCTGTGAATGACCCTTTGCAGCTCATCCCATCAGATCCCAATAAAGCCCGATAAATTTAAGATCCAGTGCAGGCCACTGAAGTAATGAAATTTTGCAGTCATGTTCCCAGGATCATTTATTGATGACATGTGACTAATGACATTGTGCATTGTAACAATAGCAATATCCATCTGAGGGTTTATAAACTGTAGCAAATAATTGATTAACTTTGTTAGCAACAGTGATCAGATATGCTTTGCATTTTATAAAAACACAAGCAATTTGACAAAGGAGGAGAGGAGATCATCCAGTCCACCAAGCTTGTGGTAATCTGTTCCAAAATTTCATCCAGGTACTTCTTAAAGATTCTCAATGTTTCTTCTTCCCTTTCATGGCTTGGTAGATTGTTCCAGATTCAGATGTCCTTCAGTGAGTATCAGGGACCCTAATATGTACCAGAAAAACATTCCATACACCATCACACTACTACAACCAGGACTACTGGCACCAAATAGGGTAACTCAGTAGACTCATGTTGTTTAGACAAAATTCTGATCCTTCCATCAGCATGATGAGGGAGATAGTGAGCTGTGCAAATCATTCAAGACTGATATTGTGGGTTACTTCAACTGCTGACCCAGCCATTAATGACCTATTGGACATGGACTCACTCATGGATTCAAGATTTAGAGCCATATATAACATAACTACATAAATACATCATCTGTTTATGTCTTTCCCTGTTTTCCCACTCCATCCAGCTCTTTCTCTGTTCTCACCAGTTACATCTGCTTTTGTTAAAGACCTGCTTTGTAAGATGAGGCCGACTACTTGTGTACTGGACCCCATCCCCACCACACTACTTAAATCTTGCCTTCATGCCATAATCCCGACAACAATAATAAGCTCATCCCTTGACACTGGCTTTGTGCCGCTCACTTTTAAAACCGCTTCTGTAACCCCAGTGTTAAAAAGGTGTGGTCTTGATGCTGACAATCTTAACAATTTTCGGCCTATTTCCAACTTACCTTTTCTGTCAAAAGTTCTTGAGCATGTTGTAGCTTCCCAACTCACCAACTACTTAACTTCTAATAATTTGATGGAACCCTTTCAGTCTGGTTTCAGAGTGCAGCACAGCTGTGAAACTGCTCGGCTACAGGAAACCAATGATTTGCTTATGGCAGCAGACTCTGGACAAACCAGCATATTAATTCTGTTAGATCTCAGTGCAGCATTTGACACTGTCAGACATGACATTCTGTTGTCCAGAATGGAGGACATGCTGGGTATCTCTGGCACTGCCCTCCAGTGGTTCAAGTCAAGTGACTGATAGGAAAGAGTTTGTTAGTTTTGGCAGCAGCAGATCCAGGTCAGCGCCAGTCACACAAGGAGTTCCTCAGGGCTCTGTCCTCGGCCCTCTGCTTTTCTGTATTTATATGCTTCCCCTTGACCATATTATTTGTAGCTATGGACTGGGTTATCATTTTTATGGAGACAATACTCAACTCTATTTCAATGTTAAAAGTGGAACTTCATCAGAGGTTTCTCAGCTCACAACTTGCCTCAGTGAAATTAAAACCTGGATGGAGCAGAGCTCTTTAAATTTAAATTGCAACAAAACTCCTGCAAATTGGGACTAAAGTGCAACTTAATAAAATGAGCTCCTTCCCAGTCCATCTTGGCGGTGATCTCATCAGACCTGTCTCTACTGCAAAGAATCTTGGTGTCATTTTTGATTCCTCCCTTTTTGTTATTCCACCCACATAGATCACATAAAGAAATATTCTTACTTTCACCTCTGTAACATATCCCGTGTTCGCTCCTTCCTCTCCTTTTCTATATTGCTGAAAAACTTGTCCATGCTTTTATCACATCTCACATCGATTATTGTAATTCCCTACTGGTAGGCGCCCCTTCTAATCTTATATCACAGATCCAGCTTATTCAAAACTCGGCTGCAAGAGTCCTTACTCGAACCAGCAGCAGCAAGCACATCACACCTATCCTGCTCCGTCTTCATTGGCTCCCTGTGTCTTACAGAATTGAATATAAAATTCTACTAATAACCTACAAAGCCTTAAACAACCTTGCGCCAAACTACATCAGTGACCTTCTCCATTACTATGTGCCTGTCCGCCCACTAAGGTCCTCTGATTCTGGCAATCTTGTTGTACCCCACACTAATCTACACTCCATGGGTGACAGGGCCTTCAGCTGTATAGCACCCAGACTCTGGAATGACCTACCGAAATTAATCAGGTCAGCTGACTCCATGAATTCTTTAATTCTTTTAAAAAACAACTCAAAACTCATCTGTTTAGGAAGGCTTTTAGCTCTATCTGACTTTATTACCCTTCTTTCAGTTTACCCCTCTGTCAAGATGCTCATGTAACCTGTGTGTGTGTGCTAGACCATCAATTATGTTGTCTGTTAGTAAATTCAGAGAAAGCCTATCTTACTTTTCTTTATTTATTTATCTATCTGGTTTAGTACAATGCTATATACTGTATACCCTGCCGTTCTTTCTTAAACTCTGTGAAGTGCCTTGAGCATGGGAAAGGTGCTTTATAAAATGTATTAATAATAATAAGTGACACGATTAACACATTGAAACACAATGCTGTCTTGGAAGCAGAATCTCTGCTGGCTGATCAGGGCAGCTTTAAGCCTTACACAGCTGTGCCCACTGTGCCTAAGCCTGTAGTCCAAGAAGGAGCAGAATTTGTGCCACAGACAGTTAAAAAGAAGTTACTTGCAAGCTTTATCAAGGAGAGCACAGCCACCAGCACCACACTGACACAGAAGGAGGCAATTAAAAATAAACTTTCCAGCTACCTGCAGTGTTAGTGTAGAGAGTGATACAGATCCTGTGAAATGGTAGAAAGAACATGAGGTTGTCTTCCCAGTGCTGAGCCAGCCTGCAAAGAAGTATCTTTGTGCACCAGCCCTCTGTTCCCGTTTTGAAAGGGTTTTCAGTTGCAGTGCTAACTTTGTAACCTGCCACAGGGCATCTCTTAAGCCTGAAACTGTTGATTGGCTAGTGTTTCTTGCACAAAACCTGTAAGAGATGAAAAGGGCTATATCCATCTTAGTAGAAAACTTAATTTGTCAGAGCAAATTGGCCTGTTTTTTTTTTTTTTTTTTTACATTTTTATTGTTAATTTGCACAGTTATATATTTTGTTAAGCAGGAGAGGAAATCCTGTAAGTGCACAATATTTTAATCAGTGTTAATTTGTTAAACAACTAAAAGAGCATTTTCAAAGGTAAGAGTATTTTTTATTTAATACAGGAAATTTATGTTCTATTTTTTCATGTACTCGTACATGTTGATACCTTGTGAACCTGTATGCTTTCTAACAGGTGAGGAAACCCTGTCAGCCTGCTTGCATTTTATTTTGATCTCAGTGTAGTTTCATAAAAATTTTTGTGACATCTCATGTGTGGCTTTCACATACAACTGAACATTTAGCCAACTTCATAGAAGATATCAAGATATATATGGTGTATTGCTATTCAGTCTAAAAATACTAAGGTATAGTTTTTGTAAAAGTTTGTGAAATTTGCGAATTTGTGAAATTTCACATATTTGTCTGCTGGTGCAGTAGGATATTGCAATGAGTCCAAGCCTAGTTCTGTTGCTTTGGATGCAGATGTTT
>JANRMT010062791.1:157263000-157291728 GCA_026402145.1 Polypterus bichir lapradei | reverse complement strand
ATCTATCTATAAAGCTCTGCTGAGCTCAGCAACTCCCAAAGGGTCCAGTGGATAAAGACAGATATCCACTGCTGACTAGAGGAAATGGTAAAGAAATGCCTGTCCAACAAAGTAGAGAAGAGAGAGGGGGGGAAAAAAAAAAAAAAAAACCCACCCCAAACACCCACATATAACCTTCAGGAGACCAGTGTGGAGGTGTCAGACTTCTGTCCACAGAAGCCTTCAAACAGAAATCCAGAATGACCATATTAGTTTGCAAAATTTTGAAAAAGGTCCTGGACAGAAGAGACACATGAACCAGCATCAGGGATGGGCCATGTGGAGATGAAAATAACTGGCAAAAATTCAAAGCAGACCACTGGCACAGGCCCTCTTCATTGCTGGAACTGCTGACAACAGTAGTACAATGGAGGTGTATAGAAACATCTGCTCAATTCCAGTCAGTTCCTCCAAATGCTTTGGATAGTTTTATCCAACAATAATTTTTAACAGCAGTTCAAGTTCCCACCCCATTTTTTTTTTTTTTTTTTTTTTTTTTTTATAAATAAACCCTACTCACCATCTAAGTTCTCCAGCACATGGAAGTCCTGTTCACTTGGATTTAAAGGGAACAACCCCACCCACCAATCAAGCAAGGATTGCATTATGGGCTTCGTAGACCTTGGCATGGGCAGAGGAACTTCTGATGCTCAATAAATCAGACTTCAAGTGATATGTAACAATGACCTTAATCTTTAACACAGAACTGTCATTGCTATTATGGGGCCCTAAAATGGGATAAGGGGATTTGCATACATTTTGCACACACCATATGGCACTTAAGTTTGAAATGGGCACTTTGCTCCACCCTCTTCAAATTCAGACAGGATTAGAAGAGTTAATTGAGAAAAACAAAAATCCATTGCCCAGAAGGGTGTGGATAAAAAGTTTACCTTTAAAATGTTTGGGACAGAGTGTTTAAGGTTTAGGCCCTGTTGGCTGAAGTGTACCACACTTAAAATTAGCCACAACCCAGAAGTCAGAATTAGGCAACCTTTGTCATTAGGTTGACATTACAATAAAACAGACTTCCATTAAGTTTCTATCCATAGTTTATAGCACAAGTCAAAGCTGTAAGTAATTCTTGGATAGTGCAGGTTGGCACCCCCACAATGCATTTGAGCAAAACAAAATCCTTAGACCTACAGTAGACCATGAAGTATACATTTGAACAGGACAATTCCAGTTTTGCTTTATAGCTTGGGGCACCTAAAGCCTTTACAGCAGTATATAGACTTGGGCTCAAAAATACCAAAAAACAAAGACCATTTATTCAAAATCTTTATTTGCAACATTCAGGCACATTAACAGGTTTGATCTTAACGCTTGTGATATGTGACCCAAGCAAAGGCAACCAGACATGCAATGATCACCATGAGTGTCCCAGTCACTCCAACAGCAAGACCAGAAACAGCAAGGCCTGCAACAAAAACCCACAAAGTCAATTCACTTCCGATAATGCAAGTAAATGACCGAAATACATGCCTAGATGTACAAAGGAATTAGTTTCTGGTCTATTTCTCTAGATCGAAAATGCTCATACCTTGGTCAGTTTGTTCATGGAGCTCAGATGTTGAAAGTTGAGGTCCCATACCAACAAAACCCTTTTTTGGAAAATCTTTGATGGTAATGGGCCCAACTGAAACATCAAGTTCAGTTTTATCTAGTTGGGGGGAAAAAAAAAATAAAAAATTCAGGGCTCACATTCTACATCCCATTTTCACAAATACTTCAATATGAACCCCAATAGTTAGAGCAATGGCACTGCAATCTTCCCTTTGGGTCTAATGGTGACAAAACCGGGAGGTCATTATGGGACATTTCCATAAGGCACACTGTCAGGCTATTCCACAATACTATGGAAAGTGCCTCTAGGGATCTTCTCTGCCCACTACTCAGGCAACTCAAAGTTGATGCACTGAAGAAACTAACTATCCTATTAATGCAACCTAAATCTGGACAATAGACCCATGTTTCTGCCGTTTGCATCAAAACCTTCCTTGGCATTACCAATGTTTGACTTTTGACACATTTATGGTTTGAACAGAACCCTAGAAGTCTTCAGTACAGACTGAAGATTTGGGAGGAGCAATATTAGCTGCCAAATGTGCAGATTAGACCATTCAGCTTGTTTAGTTTTGTCCCATTGGCCAGTCTTGTCAACATCTGGACAAATGCATTTAATCTTCTCATTTCCAATTTATAGAAAAGGTTACTAAAACTTGATATTAAAAAGCTTGTTATTCTTGTATAGCTGCTTTGAACACTGTTTTAAACAGTGGTGCAAGATCAAATCAATGACATTTGCCAAGAGGAATCCACCAAGGTTGCACAAAAAGCAGCCAGGAGTCTGCTTAAATCGCAAGCTGTAGCCAGCCTGCTAGCTGGTCCATCCGACTCTTATCTGTTTCCCAGAAAATAAACTGGATTATATCCAAATTCAGCAGATTAGTCTGCAATAGTTGAGACTTGCGTCCTTGTTTTCGTGCAGCCACGTCTGAGATAGTTCAGAATGTTAACACACTGCTGTAAGCATTACTGCACTTGGTAGCATTTAGCACAGTACCATAGTGGTGTCTAGTTACTGCTCACCACTGGTGAATTTTGACCATTAATGCTTCCTTAGATTTGCTGGTGGAATGTAAACCCCATCTAATCATAATGGTGAATTCCTATGGTAAAGAAAGAAAGGTCTGCCATTAACTGCAGAATGCTTACCCAGAAACTGTTGAACCACCACCATGTAAATCTCAAGTCAGTGCTCTTTAAATTCCAGCAACTATCAGGTGGAGCCCAGTCCCCACCTGGGATATTCAGACCACCTGTTATGCCAATTACAGCATACAGACCACTTGTCAAGTGACCCAAACCAGCACAGCCATCTCTGCTCTTCAAGATGGTTTCAAGCACACCAGCTGGGCATGTTCAGAGAAGCTACAACCAAGAGCAATGGCTCTAACTTGCTGATATAGCTGGTCACTGCTGTCTACTCCAAGTGCTTTGAACTTGCAATCACCACCCCTCAGCCAGAAGCCATGCTTTACTGTACAGATGGCCCAGCACTCTTTAGAGCAGGAGTCAAGTCAGCCCTAACAGACAGCCAAACCAACCCATCAGAAAACCACACCCATAGAATCCAGCTGCTTCAAGGCAGTGGTGACACTGCACACTGGCAGGGCACCCAGGCCATTTACAGAACACCAAAGGCCTGCAACAGTGATGTCTCCCTCCCTGTGTTGGTCATCGCTGCCATGTATAGTTCAACTGCTAAAGCAAACATGAGGAAAACTGGAGTCAACACACAAGGCTGCTGGAACAGAATGTGCAGACCAGTTGGCAGATGTTCAACATCTTCTCAAGCAATACCATTCCAACATGCCTCAAGATTACCAACATCATTACCATGCTAAAGTCCTCAGTGTCCTGCCTTGACTATTGTCTGGTTGTACTCAATCATGAAGTGTTGAGGCTGGTCATTAAGCACAGCAAGACCCTGCTGCCCCTTCATGGGGGCCCTTGCAGACCACTGAAACCATTCCATAGATGCCACCCTTCATCTGGGCAAGGACACATGAGCAAGTGCTATTCATAGACTTTAGTTCAGCATTCAACACAATCATTCCTTAGCCTTAAATTGTTAAATGCCTGAGAGGTGATCAGGCTCAGCAGAGGTCTAGGTCAAGAAGTTAAAAATTGCAGTCAGGATCTGAAACTGCATCTTCAGCACAACCACAGTGAGCAACAATGCTCCACAAGATTGTGCCTAGTCCACTTTACTGACTTGCTACTGTGCATCAATGGACAATCAACCACAAGTTCCTTAACATGACTGGTGGGCCTCAGCAAGGATGAGTCTGGATACTAAGTGCAACAGCTAACTGGTGGAGTGTGTTTATGTTCATATGGTTTGTTGGCTTTGCTAGGAACATTGTTCACACTATGTACTGCAAGAACTGTATATGGCTAAAATGACAAAAGCTACTTGAATCAAGTGTCATGTTCAATCAAGTTTGCTAATCTTTGGGTACATCTACTTGCACCAACAGCAATGCATAATTAGTCAAGTTTGCCTCTAAATACTACAAATTTGATTAACCTCTATAAAATGGTAAATTTATCCCAACAGGGTGAATATTGCTTACCAAGTCGCTGGAGATCCCGGCGATACCTCAGATAGGCAGATTCTGCACAATTACTACTCTGACAACAAGCACAGACGACAGGATCTCCCTCTACAGCATACCAACTAATCAGTGGGGGAGAAAAAAAAAAAAATTAAGCCTCCGTTTTTTTCAATGTTAACAAACTAAGCAGCCACTCACCTATTATTGGCCTGGCTAAAGAAGCAGGCTTTATACAAGCCGTCAGGGGTCTGGTCCAGAGTGGTCACTTTCAGATGGCATGTAATGTACATCTACAAAAATGTACCAATACAGGTCAGGGTTTATATTCAAAGCCTCCAGCTCTTCACATTGCTTAAAGCAAACAGCTTTACAAATTAGTTTTAAGGAGGTACAATTTAAACAGGCAAGTGTTGATACTTTACCAGGTTCTGAGGATTTGCATAAAACCTAAAAGCCTGGAAAGAAAACAGCAGCTTATTTGGTTGGCTTCTTGGGGTTATGAAGGCAGAGGTGGAATCAAGATAGGTACTATCAAGCAGACATCTAGAAGATTATACAGGGTTGCATTACCTTATAGAAGCTGCCATGCAGATTTAACATGATCTTTCATATCCCTCACAGGTTTACAAGCAAGAACTCACCCATTATTCCCAATTACTGAATAACTTGGACTGGAGATGGTACCATTGGATAGTGTAGCCACACAACTGTCAATGAACAACCTTAAGGGAGTCTGGTTTTCTGTTGAAACTGATGCTTCAATGAGTACCTGATCATTCAGGTAGTACACATTGGAGGTTCTTTTAGTAGAGGAATCTGCAACAAAAGCCCAGATTGATGTAAAAAGCACAAGTGTCAGGAAGTGTCTTTAGCCATGGCACCTGTGGTTAAAATTGAGGCTCCCAAGATATCCAAATGTGAAAAATTCTAATGACAATATTCACCAAGTTTAATGTTAAACCATTCCAGCTCTAATCAAGCGCCTATGTAAATTATGCACAGTAGTAGGCTAAAGGCTTAACACTCAGATCATGTACAATCTATTTAATACACCTAGTCCACAAATCCAGTTAAACTCCATTAGGATTTGAAAATCTTGCATACAAGTAGTGAAGATCCAAGTACAGTGATCCTTTCATATGGGGGAATGATTCTCATTGCAAAATTTCACTGTTCCCTTAAGTACTGGCTTTGGTGCCATAGGCTTGTAAAACTGTCCATCATGTATCCTTAAACCAAGCTGTCCTAAAATAATCCAGATACTTAAAGTGCATTTGTTATGGTGCTAGAAATTTGGGCTAAAATGACAAATTGAGCTTCAAACAGTTGCAGCTTCAACTACATTACCCAGAAAGCTTCCACTGAAGCCAGGAATCACTGCTCCCCTTTATTCCTAAATGCTTTTCACTCAGTTGTGGGAATCTGAAATTATGCCTTCATTAGATAAGGTGAGCAGTATCCATCTCAGAGGGAAGTTAGAGCTCATTCTGGCAGTTTCTAGGTAAAATACTTCAAGCTAGAAATTTGAATCTAGGATATGGCCCACTTTAATTCTAACTTCTTATAACCTAGAGGTCCTAGTTTCCTCATGGAACTTTCCAATCAAATAATCTAAATTCTTAGCTTTTAGTACTTACCACTCATTAGCTGCAATGAAAAAGACAAGACATCTGTTGCAGATTCTGTGGACGTGAATGGCACCCAGGTTGGCTTAATAGCATTGCTACTAACATTCTGCAGCCTAGAAGCAAGAGTGTCAGTCAAGACCGACAAGTTTAAAATAGTTCATTTTATATAATGTACAAGTGACACCCTGCTTCCACCAACCTCAAAGTAAAAGCCAGTTTAAAAATCTGGTTGGGCCTAATCCCTTCAAGCTTCAACCAAGAGCATGTCATTTTAACTAATTTCTTCACTTAAATGGGCAAGGTGCTCCAACTTAATACTAATGGACATTTTAGGCTTTGCTCATCTGCATTGCAAGGCACTGAATACAAAGCCTTTCTGGCTACTGTGAAAGAATTAAGTGCCTAGTCAAGTTGGCAATCCCTCCATTGGAGAATATGAGCATTGTATTTTAAGACAAGTGTTAGCTACTGCCTTAAAAGCATTGACCAAGAACCTTTCACTCATGAACTTCAAGGCTGCTGTAACAAAGGGTAGTCTCTACAAAAGGATGACCAGATATCAAAAACAAACTTAAAGGATTCTATATTGATATGAAAGATCTGAGGATAAAGATATAAAAGTACTAATCAGTTATGGGCTTTAGCTCACTGTTTCAATTGGAAAAAAACTCAATACTTCACAGGTTAGCGTGAACACCTTACCTCATATAGCGACATTCAATAGGAACTACTGCACCATTACTTCTCACGATGACCCCATCACCAGGAGGAGTATACACAAGCTGGTTAGTATAAACCAATGAATCATTGGTCATCTACAATTGAGAGACATGGTTAGGCTTGATTTTCAGACAAGGAAAGTCAACTACAGTTCGTTATCCTTTACAGCTAAATTTAAAGCCAACATGAATATGCCAGTATTGTTTTCAGACCACCAACAGAATACCACTAAAGCTCTTAATATGCCATAAAATCATTTATAAGTCCAAATCTAGTCTCAGCTTAAAAGGGGTATATTCAAAAAACAATGCTTTAACAGCCAATGTTTGGCTACCACCGTGTTTCTCAACCTTTAAGTATTCGCATCCCAAGTTTTCAAACAGTTTTAATCATGCCCCAACCTTTTTGAAATGTAGATGCATTTTATTATACCTACTTAAGTTACTTCCTGATACTAGAATATAGTTGATTAAAAAAAGTTAAGTTTGTTTTGGTTTCAACAGATGTTTTTTACATTTGATTGTTTTTTTTCACATCACACCCCCCTTTGTTACTTCACACCCCCTTAGGGGGCCCCACCCCACAAGTTGAGAACCACTGGGCTACCAGAAAAATAAGTTTCTTCTCAATCCAAAAGCAATTGCCTTCCCACCTTATACTTCCATAAAGCAAATCAACCTTAATGTATCAAAAGATTGAGCTTCACATCAACTAACAAGCACCAAGATTTCATTAAGGCTCATCCAAAAGAAAAACCATATCAACTAGGCTCAATTGTGTGGCTAACAGTCCAGTAAAGATTAGCATTTACTGCAAGACATGAGCAACTCCTCCTGTAAGCAGTTTTAGCAAGCATTCTTAAACTCTGCTTTTGTATTTAAAAGCTCTTCTAATCAACAGAGCATACACAAGAGCATTTTAAGCTCGGAGGCAATCACACCTAAAAACCCTTCCAGCTCTCACTTAAGACACCACATGGGGTTCCATTAAATTAGTGCCTTTCCACCCGCACTAGCAAGTCACTTTAAAATACACAATCTACTTCAAATCACAAGCCATCTGGCAAAAACAGCCTACTTACCATCACACTGCTCCCACATGCTTCTAGAGCAACCACAAGGATAAATTCAGACGGATTAGAAGCGTTTGTTATTGGGGTGCAGGCGCTACTTGCTGGTGGAGGACCCAAGAGGAGAGCATATTGGGACACGAAGTGGCCATTACTAAAAAAGTCTCTATTAATCGAAATAACCATATCAGATTCTCCACAGTTTACGGACACAGATCCAAAAGAAGACTTGACGACAATGCCAGGGGCTTTAGGAGCTTTCTGTAATGAAGATTGGGCTTTAATGCTAGGAACTTTATAAGCTTTTCGCAGTGAATATTTAGCCCCAACGCCAGTAGCCTTGTAAGGAGATTTGTATAGCAAAAATTGCTTATCGGATTGAGCCACTTTCGGATTAAATTGCTTTTCGCCCCACTTCCTCCGTTCACTAAAAGCTGGCTCAAAATAAAATAGCAACAAACTAAAACAAACGGATACTGGTAACCAATGCATCTTGTATTTGAAATCACCACCCAAAAACAAACTCAGAAACCCACCCCAAAATGACGTAATATATACCTCCTAATGGCAGTCCTGGAGCCAAGCTAATTAATCACCGGCCAGGTTCTATTCATTAAAACGATCAGTTAATTATAATTAAACCAACTAATTGACAAGCAACATTAAAAGTAAAAACTTTTAATGTGAAAATATCGAATCTCATTTTAAACGATCAGTTATTGCGTTTTTCGAACCCATCGTAACTAAAATAGCAAGTTAAATCCTTTGTAATCTACGTGCTCCCCCACCAGGTCGTTATCGTTAAGAATACTGGTTGTTTAATGGCATTTTACGGGCTTGTTCATTTAGGTAAGGGTTCTTTGCATATGAAGTTGGACGTTTGTGAGTTGGAAACCTTTCTATAATGCAGAAAAAAATAAAAAAAATAAATAAGTCTTAAATTTATGGTAGTATACAATTGACAGATTAAGAAAACCTGGACGTAGCCTGTGTTACATACGTACATAGAAAGAGTTCTTATTTTAGAGATCGTATATTTATGGTTGTTTACTGCAGTCTGTTACAGATCTAAAAAAAAAAAAAAAAGTTTTTTTTGGCAATTTCAAGTGGAAGTGTAATTTTGAAAAAAAAAAAAAAAGGTTACCATGTGGCTTCATCGCTCTGAAGAACCACCCGGGCCCCTTTATTTTTAAGAGTGCACGTGCTTCAGACGGGCTTCGTCTTGCACATACCGTAGCCATTGACAGTGATCGCCACACAGAATACATTTCATTCAAATAATGAAAGCTCTCTGAACATTTGGAATACTAAGATTTATAACGAGATTACGGAAGAAGAAGAAGAACAAGAAGAAAAAAGTGAGATTATGATAATATTTTAATGATGTAATGCAATAAATCATTTATACGACGTTTTATGCGTAAATTGTTAAACTAACTTGAGTAAATCGAACTGTTAATAATTACAAATTCACAAGTCAATATTTCTTTGCAATTTATTAGTTTTCAGCGTTCAGTGTGTTAAGGTTGCAGCTCGTTATATTATGTTACAATCGGTCACGCGCAGAAGCAGGAAGAGAGAAAAAGGATGGGCAGGAATTGGGGTTGACACGTTTGGGAAGCGAGAATACGGCTGCAATACATAAAGTCCATCCATCCATCCATTATCCAACCCGCTATATCCTAACACAGTGTCTGCTGGAGCCAATCCCAGCCCACACAGGGTGCAAGGCATGCAGGAACAAAACCCGGGCAGGGCGCCAGCCCACCGCAGGACACACACCAAGCACACACTAGGGACAATTTGGTATCGCCAATGCACCTAACCTACATGTCTTTGGACTGTGGGAGGTAACCGGAGCACCCGGAGGAAACCCATGCAGACATGGGGAGAACATTCAAAATCCTACAGAAAGTCTATACCTAAAATAACATCCATTGAAACATATATTTTATCTGACCACCAACTCACGAACTGCAGCGCTTATACGCAATATTTAATTTAACCCAGTCGGCTGCAGTCGATATACTCATTGATAGATCCAGCCCCATTACACCTGACATGAAGGTTGTCTGCATTTAACGTTCAGGCGAGTCGCTAAGGTTTTTTTTTTAAATAGATTATGTGGCAAAATAGCCTAGAAGTATATGTCTTCATTTGAGCCAACAGTGTGAAAAGAGAAGAAATGGTGATTTTGTTGGAAGACAGCAACTGGGTGTTTGCAAGTATCCTCTTTTACTTGACTTTTCATTTATATATATATATATATATATACACTTAGGTCCATAAATATTTGGACAGAGACAATTTTCTTCTAATTTTGGTTCTGTACATTACCACAATGAATTTTAAATGAAACAACTCAGATGCAGTTGAAGTGCAAACTTTCAGCTTTAATTCAGTGGGTTCAACAAAAAGATTGCATAAAAATGTGAGGCAACTAAAGCATTTTTTAACACAATCCCTTTATTTCAGGGGCTCAAAAGTAATTGGACAAATTAAATAACTGGAAATAAAATGTTCATTTCTAATACTTGATAGAAAACCCTTTGCTGGCAATGACAGCCTGAAGTCTTGAACTCATGGACATCACCAGATGCTGGGTTTCCTCCTTTTTAATGCTCTGCCAGACCTTTACTGTAGCGGCTTTCAGTTGATGTTTGTTTGTGGGCCTTTCTGTCTGAAGTTTAGTCTTCAACAAGTGAAATGCATGCTCAATTGGGTTAAGATCAGGTGACTGACTTGGCCATTCAAGAATTTTCCACTTCTTTGCTTTAATAAACTCCTGGGTTGCTTTGGCTGTATGTATTGGGTCATTGTCCATCTGTATCATGAAACGCCGCCCAATCAATTTGAATGCATTTAGCTGGATTTGAGCAGACAGTATGTCTCTGAACACCTCAGAATTCATTTGGCTGCTTCTGTCCTGTGTCACATCATCAATAAACACTAGTGTCCCAGTGCCACTGGCAGCCATCACACTGCCTCCACCGTGTTTTACAGATGATGTGCTATGCTTTGGATAATGACCTGTTCCAAACCTTCTCCATATTTTTTTCTTGCCATCATTCTGGTAGATGTTGATCTCAGTCTCATCTGTCCAAAGAATGTTTTTCCAGAACTGTGCTGGCATTTTTAGATGTTCTTTAGCAAAGTCCAATCTAGCCTTTCTATTCTTGAGGCTTATGAGTGGCTTGCACCTTGCAGTGCACCCTCTGTATTTACTTTCACGGAGTCTTCACTTTATGGTAGACTTGGATATCGATATGCCTACCCCCTGGAGAGTGTTGTTCACTTGGTTGGCTGTTGTGAAGGGGTTTCTCTTCACCATGGAAATGATTCTGCGATCATCCACCACTGTTGCCTTCCGTGGACGTCCAGGTCTTTTTGCGTTGCTGTGTTCACCAGTGCTTGCTTTCTTTCTCAGGATGTACCAAACTGTAGATTTTGACACTCGTAATATTGTAGCAATTTCTCGGATGGGTTTTTTCTGTTTTCGCAGCTTAAGGATGGCCTCTTTCACCTGCGTGGAGAGCTCCTTTGACCGCATGTTGTCTGTTCACAGCAAAATCTTCTACATGCAAGCACCACACCTCAAATCAACTCCAGGCATAGAATTTCGAAATGAAACCTGCCTAACTTTTGTAAGTAAACTGTAAGGAATGAGCCTGCCAAATTTCAGCCTTCTACCTACACGGTAAGTTGGAGAATTAGTGATGAGTCAGTGAGTCAGTCAGTCAGTCAGTGAGGGCTTTGCCTTTTATTAGTATAGATATATATAACTACCCCAATCTACATGCTGTCAAATAAACGAACCACATACCATGGCACAACGCAAGAGGCTTTGTCTCTAGCCTGATGTCTGAGGTTTGATTCCCCGACGGGGGGTGCAGTGATTGTGTACGCCTGATGAGCCCAGAATTAGGGCGAAACACGTGTCACGTACTCTTTGCATTATTTGACAGTAAAACTATTCAACCATATATGTATGTATATATGTACTGTATGTATGTATGTATTCAAGTCTGAAACAGAACAAATTAGGTTGTGTTGTGCAGGCTTATTGACTCCATTGTATCAATTCCATCCATCCATCCAGTCATTCTGTCATCTTCTTAACCCATTTATGCAGGACATTTTCATGGGACGGCTCGAGTATATCTCAGCAAACATAGGGCACATTTCAGGAAGCAGTCCTGGGCAGGATGTCATTGAACTGCAGGGTACTCACACACACCCACACAAACAGAGAATATGGCCAATTTAGCATCGCCAATTCACCTAACTTGCATGACTTTGGACAGAATGTGATAGAACAAAGTCCAAATAAAGAATGATATTAAGAATAATGCTAATTTATGAATGATATTAAATACTACTTTAGCTGGGAAACATTTTGGGGAACACTTTGCAAATTTATGATCAATCTTAAGCATTAGATAACGAGGTACTTGGTGTTAGGAAGCTTTTGGGAAATTAATCCTCTGACATTTTCTTCTAACTTGTTATTCATGCGGTGGGCTGACACCCTGCCCGGGGTTTGATTCCTGCCTTGCGCCCTGTGTTGGCTGTTATTGGCTCCAGCAAACCCCTGTGACCCTGTAGTTAGGATATAGCGGGTTGGATAATGGATGGATGGACTTGTTATTCAGGTCTGATTGGATAGGTTAGGTGAATAGGTAATGCTAAACTGGCACTAGTATGTGTATGTGTGTGTGTATTTTCCCTGTGATAGACTGCTGCCCTGTCCAGGGTTTCTTCCTGCTATGCACCCTATGCTAGCTGAGACGGGCTACAGCACTCCACTGTGACCCTAAGCAGGTTAGAAAATGACAAAAATACCTGTAATTCCATGCAGCATGGTGGAACAGTTGGTGATGCTGCTGCTCTGTGGATCTAGCAGTCTTTGTTTGAATCCTGTGCCTTCATATATGCAGTAGCCTACTTAAAGCCAGTCAATCCAGTAGAGTGTTAAGAGTGCTGGAGTGTATTCTGAAATCGCCAGTTCACCTAACTTACCTGACTTTGGACAGAATGTGACAGAGTAAAGACTGGATAGGTCTTTAAGTACATGTGTATGGGTGTGGGCTGGAAAGCAGATTGCTTTTAGGGCCTTTGGTAAGTTCAGTCATTGTATTCTATCAGGTACATTTTTCTTAGTAAATATTATGAATTAAATTACTAGATTTAAAAATAATAATAATAATAACATACATGTAAATGTAACTGGTTGTGCTTAGCTATTTGACTTTATATGACAATGTTTCGTACACTGAATTTCTTACTGTGTATTTTACCAGTAATAATAAAATAACAAGAAATAACAATATTTTGTTACATTTGCACATAAACTTTTTAATTAAACAACAACAATTTAAAGACATCGAAGTATTCTTCCAGGATAATACCAGCACTTGCCATTTACAGAAACTCTCAGATGATTCCTTCATTAATAATAAAGACAAGTTGGAATACTGGAGACTTGTGGAGGACATCATCTTGTGGTGCAGGACAAATCACATTCAGCTCAACATCAGCAAGACAAAAGAGCTGATGGTGCACTTCCAGTCTGCCAAGAGTCTCTGAGACCAGTCACCATCCAGGGAGAGAATGTGGAAGTGGTGCAGAGGTAGAAGTACCTGAGGGTTCACATAAACAACAAACTGGACTGGTCTGACAACACAATGGCACTGTACAAGAAGGGCCTGTGCACACTATACTTCCCGAGGAGGTACAGGCATTTGGATGTGTGTAGCGAGCGGCTGAAGATGTTTTACCAGTCCATTGTAGCCAGTGTGGTGTTGCAATCCCCTGAGGAAGTAACTTGGGTTCAAAATGCCTGAACAAACTTATCAGGAAAGCCTGCTCCATCACAGGGTTAACACTGAACACACTGGAAACATTTTCTGACTAATAAAGTCTATATAATTTAGTCTAATTCCAGTTTAATGGCATCTCCAACTCCACATCTATCTAATTTTGACTAGTCATATATATGTCTTTTTTTTTTGTTCTTCAAACTTTAATACTTTTTAGAATATTTCTGTATTCTAATCAGGCAGACAATTGAGTAAAAGTCATTTAACAATTATTGCTTCACTTCCCCAAGCTCAAAAGTCTTTATATATCAAATTTTCCTGTGAAATTGTCTCAGCACTATAAGCCTACACTCAGTGAAAAGCGCTATACAAAAATAAATTGAATTGAGTAATTAGCCTCTGTGTGTGTGTGTGTTTACCCCATGATGTACTGGCTCCCTATCCAGGGTTTGTTCTTGCCTTGTATCCCACGTGAATCTGGACTGCATTAAGCAGGTTACAAAATAACATGCCTGAAATGTAAGTTATTTACAGTACATTTATGAAAATTCCAAATGACGATTAGAAATATCTACAATTCAGTGTCGACTAGCCAAAGGGGGCAAAAGATATTGGTAACATATTTGGAGGCATACACAAATGAGGGACTTTTCCCAATTATTTCTTTAGATCCTTAAAACTGAGCATCTGTCATTCCTTTCTGATCATTTAAATTCCATTTTGAGATTTGTGAATTTATGTGCTGATTAGACAGTGTCACAAAAACAACCATCAAACATTGCAAAGGTTTGGGGCAGCCACCTGTATAATTGTTCCCGGCTGCAAAACTGATTAAATAACAAAGACATGTTCATTCAATAGAGTGCAAAACAGAACTGATTCTATGGAGACAAGATGGTGGCTTTAAAGGTAAGTACAGGAAGTGATGTCATCAATACCGGAACCGGAAGTGACGTCATTGGCTGCCCCAGAGCCGGGTGGGATTTCCCTAGAATGGTCTGCAAAAGATTGAGAGGGAAAATTAGTGCACTTCGCCACCCCCTGGTCTGGCATGGAATTACATGTATTCAAGCCCTTTAGCTGTCTCTTAAACACACGTGTGTGACAACAGATTATGTAACATAACATACCACGCGTACTGCTTAACACAATGGAGTGTCTTGGGAGGTCAGGAACCTAAACCTGGCGACACTGACCTCAAAGCAGACACAAATCCTGGATGGACCCCATTCTCAAATATATTTTGAGTACCTACAATTTAATTTCAGGTGTGTGAAATCACATTTTTGATCTCTTTGATAAAACATTAAAAATAAAAATATCTGTGAAATAAAGCATCTCTGTGTGGAATTTGCATGCTCTCCCTCATGTTCTACTCATGTCTGCATGGGTTTCCTTTAGGTGCTCTGATTTCCTCCCATAGTTCTAAGATATTCAGGTTAGGTGAATAGGTAATGTTAAACTGGCACTAGTATGTGTGTGTATTTGCCTTGTGATAGGCTGTTGCCCTGTCCAAGGTTTGTTCCTGCCTTGCACCCCTGTGCTAGATGAGATGGGCTGCAGGACCCCACTGCTTCCCTGTTCAGTACTAAACGGGTTAGAAAATGACAAAAACACTTGTAATTCCATGCAGCATGGTGGCACAGTGGGTGATGCGGTTCCTCTGTGGATCTAGCAGTCTTTGTTTGAATCCTGTGCCTTCATAGCATGTATAAGAAGCCAGTCAATCCAATAGAGTGTTAAGAGTGCTGGAGTATATTCTGGAAAGGTCAGATCAAAAGCAGAAACCAGGCCAGGACAAGGTGCCAGTCTTTTGCGGGGCTCATATTCAAACAGAGCAATTTAGAATTGTCCATTAACCTAACCTGACTATCACTGAGGAGATGGAAAGAAACCTGGAGTATGTAAAGGGAAATTCAGACATATGGAGAACACACCTAAAATTAAACCAGTAAGAGTTTATTTTTGCTTGAAATTCATATTTTTGTTAAAATGTAAATTAAAAACATATCTAATTGAAGCTTTTTATAGAGAAACCAATGGAGGAATGCTCCTCAGTTTTCAATTGTCAGAGAACTCTAAGTTGAATGTCAGGTGCTAATTGTACAGCAGATCTCGAGACTTGTACCTTGACATTGATCTTGGCCACAAACTGCATATGACTTTCTCAAAGTCACAAGTCAAGTCAAGTCAAGTTAAGTTGGGAAGCATGCACTGGTACAGTGCGTTGCTGCACCCACTACACGACGAAACAACTCGGGATCCCAGTTGGCAACCTCCCAGGCAGACATGCGGTCCAGTCACACCCTCCGGAAATGACCATCTATCTGCCTCAGCCAAGTGTTACATGGGCAACCCCATGGCATGGTCCAGCCACTCGGGTCCTCAACAATGAGGATCTTACGAGCCGCATCACCCTCGGGGAAACGCGTCACATGGCCATAGTGCCGTAACTGACGCTCCCTCACAATGCAGGTAATGTGCCTCATTTCGGGCTCCATAAGCAACTGCTTATTCGACACAAAGTCAAACCAACGGTACCCAAAGATTTTCCGGAGAGGCACAGTAACAAAGGAGTCCAATCTTCATCTCAGATCACTGGATAGCATCCATGTCTTGCAACCATATAGAAAGACAGGAAGCACCATTACTCTAAAGACTTGGAACTTTGTCCTTTTGCAAAGATATCGTGAGCACCACACACCAGCGACCTCATGACCCCTCCATGCTCTCCCAATCTGTCTACTGACTTCATAGGAAAAGTAACCAGAGATATGAATGTCACTGCCAAGGTAAGTAAACCTCTCGAAAGTCACCAAAAGCTGAAAAACATTTAACAATGTGATTGCGTGAGGTGATATAATTAAATAAATGTTTCACGTGAGGGATGTACTTTATAACATCGCAACACTTGGGGCATCAGCCCAGTGTAGCTTGTCAATATCAATTCACATAATTCTTGCAAAAGAAAATCAGCTTAAGTTTTAAATGTCTCTGACTGTCAACCACTCTACTGTACCCTTGATTATCTGAGAAAAAAAATAATGTTTATGAAAAATATCCCGCTAACATGTGCTCATGTTGATGATGTCATTTTAATGTAACAGCCAGTGTTGTTGCTTACTAAGAGTAAACTCCTCATAATCCCTTTATATTTAATTTGTTACATAACATAAATGTCACACACGTGTGCTTGTGAGTCAACCAAAGATAACAGAAAACACCAATTCCACGCCAGGCCGGGGGTGGCAGGTTGCACTGAATCTCTCTCTTTTCTCTCCGCAGACCACACATGAGAAATCCTGCCTGTATTCCATTACGCTCCGAAGACGTCACTTCCTGTCCCGGCCACAAGGACATCACTTCCTGTCCCGGCCGCAAGGACATCACTTCCTTTGAACCACCTGTAAAAACCCCTCATCCTCCATACTTGATCAGTTCTGTTTTGGACTCTAACCTGTACACATT
The DNA here is from genome assembly GCA_026402145.1 of Polypterus bichir lapradei. Taxonomy (NCBI): domain Eukaryota; kingdom Metazoa; phylum Chordata; class Cladistia; order Polypteriformes; family Polypteridae; genus Polypterus; species Polypterus bichir. The sequence continues at coordinate 157,274,861 of JANRMT010062791.1, read as the reverse complement.
GTACGTAAACTTAAGCCTTTTACAGCCAGGGTAACTATACTGGTGGTTGCCCCAATCCTTTGTCATGTGTCCGGCTGTTTATTTCACAATGTCCATTCTCAAAATTTACTTAAAACCGGTTCAAGGTCAGGGATAGGGCAGAGCTTAACCTGGCAAAAAACAGACCTGGACAGGGCAAAAGTCCATCTCAGGGTCTAGCCACTTCATGCACACACCCACATTGGGGTCAATTCAAATTCACCAGTTATCTTAAGGTTTATATCTTTCAGAGGAAACCTAAATAGATGGGGGGGGGGAAGGGGGGTTGGATGTGCAAATTCCATGGAGACAATGATCAACCTCTGGGTTCTAAACCACGGTGCTTCTTCTTTCATGCAGCAATCCTGCCGACTGCTCGATCCTGCTGCCAGCTATTAGCTTTTGAACTTCTATGTTTAAAACTAGCAGTATTAACTGTCTAAGATGGGTTGAAATCTAAGTAATCAATATAGACCTCAGTGTTAATGTCTGCAGTGCACCATGCAATGCATAACTGAGGAATTTACTTGGACGAATAACACCTCATTACTAATCAAGAAATCCCAGCAGAGACTATACTTTCTGAGGCGGCTGAAGGGAGCAAGTCTTCTCCCTTCCATCTTCACCATGTTCTACAGAGGCACCATTGAGAGTGTCCTGACCAGCTGCATCACAGTCTCGTATGGCAACTGCAACATAATCTGACCACAAGCACCTGCAAAGGATAGTGAAGACAGCAGAGAACATTATTGGGGTGCCTCTCCCTTCACTACAGGACATATTTTACAAACGCAGTGTCTGCAAGGCCTGCAGCATTGTGCAGGACCCCTTACACCCCTCACATGGACTTTTCACACTTCTGCCATCCAAGAGAAGATGCTGCAGCATCAGGGTCAGATCTGCCAGGCTGCAGGAGAGTTTTTACCCCCAAGTTGTCAGACTCCTTAACACCATGCTGCCATCTGGGATCTTCCACATGGCCTCAACCACCTCTAAAAACAGAACTTTTCTACATGCAAGCTACTTTCCTGCAAAGACGGGTGTGCATGTAGAAAAAGAACTGAAAATCTCATACTGACCTTTAAGGATTTTGACACTCCTGATATCCTTCTGCTGAGAAACATTCTGACCTGTCATTGTTTACACATCTTAAACAACTATTATCATACACTGATAATTTCTGTATTATCTATATCTATTATTTATTTATTACATTACATATTTATTGATTATATTTATGTATCTAGATTGCATAATACCATACATTGCATCAATGTTCATATTGCTTACTACACGTCAATATTGCTGCTACTTCTTTGTCTTGTCTTTGCACAATGTCTTGTCTTGTTTGTATTTTAATTTTAAAATTTAATTTTAAATTTTAATTTACATTTTAATTCTATTTTTAATTTAATCTTAATTTTTATTTGCACTTCATGTTGTTACACTGTGGACCCTGAGCTTCGCAATTTTGCCTATCTGTATACTTGTATATGGTTAAGATGACAATAAAGATTGCTTTGACTTTGACTTTGATATGGCTCTGTTATGTATCATTTTGCATGGGATTCATAAAAGAAGGGTTAATGTCTGTAATGCCCATCTGTTGGAATGACAAATGCAATACACATGTCTCTGTTATATGGCATTTGGTGTGGGATGTGTAAAAACTGTGTTAATGTTTGTGGTGCACCATCTGTTGGAATGATAAATGCAATGCTCAATGCTTATTAAGATATCCACATAAGCAGTGTTAACACTTGTGATACACAGTCTTTTGGAATGTCAGAGACATAGCAACTGGATGGACAGACAGACAGACACACAAACACTTGCCCTTTTATTAAGGTGGATGAAATGGATGTTTTCTAAAGTATATATTTTTTTAAATGAATGTATGCCTTTGAACAAATAACACATCAAACCAATGACAAAAGTGTGAAACATGGGCAGAGTTAATGAGGTGTGAAAGAAGTCTGGGGGACTCAAACACCCTATCTGATGCAATACATGTATTACTAAAATAATTATTATATTAGTTGATTGTAACACATTTACAATAGCTGTGGCCTTTATAATTTAAAGAGGAAGAAAATATTTATTTGAGATTTGTGCCCTTTCAGCCCTAAGCAACCCTCTCATGCACATTGCCCATCCTTTAAACAAAGAAACATTTTCTTCAATATAATTACAGATTAGTTAACTGTTTCAAATTTATCTTATGAAAATCAAAAGTTTTTTCAAAGAAGTATCTGCCATGCTAATTGATAGTGTGCTTGGCATAGTAAATTCATCATTAGATACGAGGGTCTTCCCAGACTGTGTTGAGACTGCTGTTATTAAGTTCAAGAAAAATAATCCTGACTCCAATGTTTTTGGCAATTTTAGACCTATTTCTAACCTGCCTTTCTTAAGTAAAATCCTAGAAAAGTCAGTTACTATGCACCTGAATGATCACTTGAATAAACATTCATTTCTTGACAAGTTTCAGTCGGGTTTCAGAACAAATCACAGTACAGAAACTGCACTCATTAAAGTAGCAAATGACTTGTGGGTTAATGCAGATAGAGGCTGTTTATCTGTTCTCATCCTCTCATATCTGAGTGCAGCATTTGATACCATTGATCACGATATTCTTATAAATCACCTTAATCAGTGGGTGGGCCTCTCTGGCAGTGTCTTAAATTGATTTGAGTCCCACCTGGCAGGCAGAAAATTCTTTGTTAGTTGTGGTAATTATGCTTCGAAGACACATGATATTCTATATGGTGTTCCACAAGGCTCTATCCTGGGTCCGCTGCTCTTTTTGATCTACATGCTTCCATGAGGTCAGATTATCTCTAGGCATAGCGTGAGCTGCCACAGCTATGCTGTTGACACCCAACTGTATTTATCAATAGTGCCTGATGACCCCGACTCTCTTGGTTCACTGACCTAATGTCTTACTTGTGTCTCTGAATGGATGAGTAGTAATTTTCTCAAACTAAATAAGGAGAAAGCAGAAATCTTAGTGATTAGCAAAAATGGATAAAGTGAGGGTATTAGAAATAAACTTGATCCATTAGGCTTAGAAGTCAAGACAGAGGTGAAGAATTTAGTGGTAATTATTGACTCTGACCTGAATTTTAAATCACATATTAATCAGATTACTAGGACAGCATTTCTTTTTACTTAAGAAATATAGTAAATATATTTGAATTGCCCTGTCCCCCAAAGCAATCTGATTGGTCAGTTTGGCTTTGGTGATGCAACAAAAGAGGAAGTGTGAAATACATGAGGAGGAGTAAAGGTGGATGCTGAGTGAATCACCTACAAAGATGGAAGGAATGAAAGCAAACTGAAGGAGGGAAAAGTGAGAAGCAGGCCATGAAGGAGATCAAGAGAGATTCAGATACATGTGAATACAGAGGAAAGGAGCTGAAAGTACATATAGGGCAAGAGATGTGGCATCAAGATGATTACTATGACTAATAAAAGGATAGGTGTCTGTCTGTGTGTCAGTCTGGTTGCTATGTCTCTGTCATTGCAAAAGATGACACATCACAAACATTCTTATAAAGTGCACATCATTTGTCATTCCAACAGTTGGCACATCATAAACATTGACACCGCTTTTAGAAATCTACCAATTACCATATTACAGAGACATGATTGCCTGGTGCACTGCAAACATTAACGCTGAGGTCTATGTCGATTATTTAGATTTCAATCTGTCTTAGACTTATAACACAGTTACAGTATAATGAGGTAAAACTATTTTGAACTACATAAATATGTGAAATTTGTAAACTTAAAAACGTATATTCCTACTTAAATTTACAAAATGTATGATCCATTAAGAGATGACCTGGTGGTGCAGTGGTATCACTCTTGCCTAACACTGAGGAGATCTGGGTTTGCAGCCTGCTGGGAGGGACAGATGATGGTAATTAAAAATTGAAAAAGGAGTACTTTGGAATAACTTTGTGTGGCCAACTTAAAAAGTAGGGTATTTAATGCCAATTATTAAATACAGTACAAGGTAATTAATAAATAGGGTGAGTTAATTTTTTCTTTACATGCAAAAGTATTTTTAAAGTCTGTTAGATCTACTTAATTAAACCAAAGTTTACATAACAAAAAATATGATGCAAACTTTTGTGTAATTTTTTTTTCTTTTGGCTTACCTAAAACATTTCTTTTTGAGTGTACTGACAGATTATTCAAAAGGACACACCAGAAGAAATCAAATGACGGACCACAAAAAAAAAGTAACAACATCTAAAAACGTTACATGTAACTCAATGAATATCAATATCAATATCATTTGTTTCTTTACATACTTAAAAATAGTAATTTGACTAAATATCATAATGTTAAATTGATTTAGAACAATATTGTATACATAAATAATTGGTGTAATTTGTAAAATTTTACCTTTTTACTTAAATGTGATGTGAAGGAAACATTCTAATTGTATTTTTTTATTGTGTTCATGAATCCAAATCAAGATACTTATTCACAATTAAAACAATTTTTATGAGATTAACTTTACAGACTGGGCAGCACGTTGGCACAGTAGGTAGTGCTTCTGCCTCGCAGTAAAGAGACCTGGGTTCACTTCCCGGGTCCTCCCTGTGTAGAGGTAGAGTTTGCATGTTCTCCCCGTGTCTGCGTGGGTTTCCTCCCACAGTCCAAAGACATGCAGGTTAGGTGCATTGGCGATCCTAAATTGTCCCAAGTGTGTGCTTGGTGTGTGTGTGTGTGTGTGCGTGCCCTGCGGTGGGCTGGCGCCCTGCCCAGGGTCTGTTTCCTGCCTTGTGCCCTGTGTTGGTAGGGATTGGCTCCAGCATACCCCTGTGACCCTGTAGTTAGGATATATTGGGTTGGATAATGGATGGATGGAATTTTACAGACCTGTGTTATTGACATATTTACATCAAAAGTAGTCTTAAAAAAATACCCTTTATTTGAGATTTTAGTCAATCCTGCCCAAGTACCCGTTTTTTTCATGTCACCAAATCCTACAAACCGAGGAACATTCTTTCCAATGCAGTTAGTAGAGATTAGTTTACTGTTTCAAATTGTCCTGAGGGAGGTTATTTCAGCTCAGGCTGTATATTCTGTATTCAGCATTTTCACCTTAATATCCTGAAAGGGGTTATTTTAACTTATATATTTTGTATTCATTATTTTCCTGTTTCTACCTTGAGAGGGGTTATTTCAACTTAGACATTTAGTATTTAGTATTTTCCTTTTTCTAGCTTGAGAAAGGATTTTCAACTTAATATTTTGTATTTAGTATTGTCCTGTTTCTAGTTTGGTTATTTCAACGTATCCATTATATTCAGTATTTTCTTATTTCTTGCTTGAAAAGTTATTTCAATATATATTTTATAGATTTAGTATTTCCGTCTTTCTAGCTTGAGATATTTCTTCAATTTACATATTTTATATTCAGTGTTGTTCCCCTTTCTTGCTTAAGATATGTTTTTCAAATTACATTATATTCAGCATTTTACTCTTTCTTACATGAGAGAGGTTATTTCAACATATATTTTGTATTCGGTATTTTTCTCTTTATAGCCTGAGAGAAGGTTTTTCAACGTACGTATTTATTTTGTAGTAACTGTTTTTCTCTCTCCAGCTTGAGAGAGATAATTCCGACGCCTGATAGCAGCTTCTGACAGCAACGCAGTACAAGCTATTGAACCTCAGTGAAGTGGGCGGCTTGTCTGAGCAAAATTCCATCACACACGTCATATACACCTCTGCGACAAAACATTTTATAAACGAAAAGGTGATCTCTGTCTCTTTGAGGATGTAACTAAAATTTGAATAACGTTCCAACTTTAAAAACGGTTAACCCCATCCCTAAAAAGTCACGCCATGCAAATACATTATTTAATTTGTCACAATTACAATAGACGGACAAATTAAAAGAAAAAGTCAATGAGATTTAATTCATAATGCAACTTTACGTTAAAAACAATTTACGATATTTGCCACGGGATGTGCAGTACAGTTGCGACTCTGAAACAGTTTCGATCATTTTTAATGGTTCGTCTGGCCACCCTAAGCCTAAATGTCAGACTCCTTTCATGGTGTGAACATTCATTTTTATTAAATGAATTATTTGAATGCGTTACTCTTCGATTGTTTCTGCACGCAGACAACGCATGTCTGGCTTAATGTATCTGACTTTTGAGAATATACTCAAAAGAAATAACATGAATTATTTTTAAGCATTGCCTGGGTTTCCGCCCCAGTTTACACGCACATCCTGATTGAGATGCAGCCTGAGCGCTAATTAGGGTCCATGTGCGGCCGGCCGAATGCCTCAGCGCTTGTGTGATATAAAACGGACGGCTTTTGCGCGCCTCTTGACTAGTTGGTTGGTGAGTAATCTTGTGCACAATGACGGTCATGGGCATAATCGGACATTGGGTAGCCCTTCTGATTATTTTAGCCGGCGTGGTTCGTTGTTTAAAGTATCATGACCTTATTTCAGACCCGCAGGCTGCTGACAAACGTGTAGTTAAACCCTTGGGGTTGCAAAAAACAGTACAGTTTAGTGACTTCGGCAGGGGTCGTGGCATCGCATTCAAAGCCCTTCCTGTCTCGCAAGGTGCCCGATCGGCTGTTCTAAATACCGTGACTGTAGACTGTGGGGAATCAAATATGGTCGTCTTTGTCAACCCAGACTTTTTCGGTAAAGGTATCCTGGTCAACGCTAACGACTTGCGGCTGGGACCCAGTGCTGTACCACCCTGCCTTCCAGTAGCCAATGCAACTGGCTTTGTCATCACAGCAGGGCTTCAAGACTGTGGAAGCTCTCTTGCGGTCAGTGTTTTCTTTATAAATGTCACGTTAATAATGCAGTTCTATGTGTGCTCTTTAAATCAAGCATGATAGCATCCAAGCATGTTTCTGGCATATATTAATTTTTCAAAATATTCCTATTTTTCTGTGTGGGATTTAACAGATGATGACCGATGCCATGGTCTACACTAATCAACTTATTTATGCTCCTTCTCCTTTGCCAAATGGAATAATAAGAACAAATGGGGCTGTTATCCCCATTGAGTGCACCTATGAGAGGTGAGCTGTTAATTTACTTTTAACAGTAAGTATGAAACGTCTGAGGAAGGTGTGAATTGTTTCTCTTCTTTGCAGGCAGAAGAATGTCAGTAGCAATGCCTTCCAGCCAACCTGGGTTCCTTTCACCTCCACAATAGCTGCAGGCAGCAATCTGGAATTCTCGCTTCAGCTCATGAGTGGTAAGAATTGGGCAATGTAGCTAAATCGATGTCCAATTAAGGATAAACTTTTATATTTTTTCCTCCTCAGCTGATTGGTCCTCCTCTGTGCCACCAACTGTTTACTACCTGGATGACATGGTCAATATTCAGGCATCTGTCATTTCCATGGAGAAAACCCCTGTTATGCTGTTTGTGGACAGCTGTGTAGCAACTCTGTCTCCTGATGCCTCCTCCACTCCCCGTTACATGGTGATTGACTTTAGTGGGTGAGTCTAAGAATTGCTTATGCTCTGCCCTAGATGAAAAGCAGTCAGTTTGCACCGCAGCAATTAACACAAAACAAACACCTGCCTGTCCTTTCAAGATGCTTGGTAGATGCCTTCTATTCTGGGTCATCTTCTTCCTTTGTTTCACCGAGAATCCAGTCCAGCATACTTCAGTTCTCAGTGCAGGCTTTCCGCTTCTATCAAGATTCAAGGAGCTTGGTGAGTTGGATCTGATGGATCTCATTAAGTATAAAAACTAGCTAAACTAAAAATTGCACCCAGGATGAGGTGTGAGGGTGGTTTAAAAATGTGGCATCTTGTTTGCTTCCACAGATCTATCTGAGCTGTCATCTTAAGGTCACGCCAGTGGGTGAGAATCCAAATGCTGTGAATAAAGCCTGTTCCTATGATTCAACAAATGGGTGAGCCTCCTTTAACTGATCTTTTTTTTTAAGTGGTTCCCCATGGACAAGTTTGGTGCTAATCCATGGTCTAGTCCACAAAATGACTCTGCATGACTTAAACTTGTACCTAAAGGGTATTTGGCTTTACCTTTTAAAAGTTGGATAACTCTCTTTGGCAACCAAGAGAAGATCCACTGAACATTTTTGTCTATAGAGGTCTCTCCAAAAAGCACTTGTAATTTAGTGTTGAATGTAAATCAGATTGTAAAACTCTGTCCTTTGTGCCTAATATCCAGCTATTGGAGTTGGTAATGTTCAATCAAAGCTCTTCCAAGTAGTGGAGTTAGTAACAGGGAAGAAATTCCTTTTTTTTTTTTAAGGGTGCACTACAGTGTCAAGTTCTGCTTTGATATCTACGATAGACATTTTAAACTACCACCACTAAAGTCAATTTGATGGGACAATCTCTATCTTACTGTGTTGTAATTTGAATCTGCCAAACTGTCAAATGAAGTGAGATATGAAAAATATTCATAGGAGTCTGGTTACATTTAATGGATAGTTGTTGCCTTCAACAATGCAGGATCATAGTATATAATTACTTCTAATAAGTGAAGGAACTCCAACATTGAGAGGCCAACAGATGCCCTAGCCTTTCAATATATGGGTAGCTTGTTGAAGCCAACTATTTTACAGTAAGTCCACTCAGGTCAGTAAATGCCTGACTATTAAACTGTGAGGCTTTGGACAGATCCACAGGGGTGGTGCCAGGTTTTTATTTAAAAGGTGCCACGTGGTATTTGGAGCGCCATAGGGGAGCAACTGCTGGTTCCCAAAACATTGGAAGAATTCCTTCTAAGGAATTGCTATACAGTAGATCTGGATTAACATTGTTTTCTAAATGCAGAATAAAATCTAATTTTGTTCTACCAGATTAACTAGTTCAAAGCCTAAAGAACCCTCATTACCATGAAATGGTTCTTTCCTTAACCAGTGTTTGTGTAACCACACAGTCCAAAATGTTACATCTACTTGAATGCAGACTTACCAAAGTTTAAGTTCACAGCACTGCCAAATGCTATGGAATATTTACATATGGAGACTAATGCATTGGTAGTTCAGTCTTTAAGTGACACTGAACTGTGACCTTGCATGGTGAACTTGGATAGTCGGAGGGTACTCTTTCTGCCTGTGTCTGACAAGAGCTACAGCTTTCTCTTTGGTTGCTAAATGTAATTGTTGGCATAGTTTCAAAATTGCTGTTGCTTGCCACCAGATGTGCATCACACTACTACTGAAAACATTAAGTTAATGGCCTTCAAACACAAAGTACAGTACTTGATATTAATTTGCAAAATTATGCAATGTACATTTAGAACTGATGTGCTTTGACATTTTTTATACTGTAGCTTGCTTAATAGTGTAGACAAATAGTGATCTGTACACTTTTTTTTGCTATTTATCAGTTTCATGTCACAGATGCTCAATGTACAAATGTTATACTCCTGTGTCCTTTCAAACCATCCTAGATATTTACATTTTTTAGATGTAAACTGTGAAATGAGTTAATACAGAATGCTTTCCATTTGTGGAACCAATTTAACAATTGTGAAACCAGGGTTATTCAAACTAGACTTCCTCAAAGTCTCTAAGTTTGCTTTGTGAAATTGAAAGCTACTGTATACTTCCTAAGCAAGCTTAAGATGCACAGTGTTCTGGTGGTGTAACTGGTCATTACTATCTACTTAAGTGAGGAATAGGAGGCTGAATTTGCTCAACCATACATTCTTTCCCAGAAGTATTACAGTGCAGTTCATTAATGATGACCTGTTAGTGTTGCAGGAAGAAATAACTTGGCCAAATGTGGTAGTTCAACTTTAGAAAAGCTGACCAAGCTGTATGTGATACACATGCTTCCAAGCCACATTCTCTACATAAATGCCCTTGGCAGGGATCTGGCCAAGTTTGGGGAATAGGTTTGATTGCAGGAGTATGGCCTGAAGTAGCTGGATCCTCTCTGCATTCACTGTCTAGTCATTTTACTGTAAGCAAGTCAACTCCAGCTATGGGTTACCCTGAATGAAACAGAAGATTGGGTAATTGTAGTGGACTTTAGTTTCCACATTTTAAGAACTCCCACAGTGGGGCCAATTACTGAATTTGTGAACCACAGTTCTAAACTAAAGCTGTCAACTTAAGGTTCTAGTCTACATTTAAATAAGCTCCTCCCTGAATGCTTTTCAAGTTGGGCTGAAATACCCAGAACTTAAATGGGAGAGGTTTGTATTGGAAGACATTGAGAAATTGGTTCTTATGTTTAGTATGACTTTGTCTGAAAAGGTGGACACCTGTAGAGGGAGACCCTAGCATCTGCTCTTGCTGTCAGACTCAAAATTGTCCATCTGCAAAAGCTCGTCTTGTGAAAAGAGAAACTGGTGAGTAACTGGGTTTCTATAGCCTCTTACCTGCTTAATGCCTTCCCTGGACTGTCGCTATAATACCCATTCTATGTTTGGTCTTGAATGCAACATCTTTTAGAATCTATTGAGGCAGATGCTTCTGTTGGACCATTTTCGATTGAACCAGTCAATCGCAAACCCATGTCAAAGAAAAGCTCTCCACTTCAAAGAATTGTAGATGAGCCAAAAAAATCAGGTTAGTGTTTAACATGTCCCATGGTCAAATACCTTTTTGACTATCTAATCAGATGGGATTTCTTTTGCAGGGTTTTCAGAATCTCCCCTGGCCTTCTTCCTGGTTGGCTCACTGGCATCTGTAGCAGTGGTGTGTCTTGTAGTGGCACTCATAGTTTTGTATGTTAAATGCAAAAGTGAATAGCAAATGATCTGATAATAAACAATTTAAAGAAAGTACTATAGTCTTATTTGCCTAGTGCAACATATTGCTTCTGTCTTGAAGGGTTCTTGGAGTAAGCTAGAGATGGTGTAAGTGGAGAAGGCAAGGGTATGAAACTGCCAGGTGACTTAAATCTAACTAGTGTGTGTGTGTCTCTAACATGCTTTGCCAAATTCTGGCTTCTGCAGAAATGAGCAAGATACTAGACCTGGGTTAGGGCTGGCACATGTGTGCCACTTTAAGTGGAGCAAGTGTCTTATTCATCAATCTTTTCAGACCATGACCTGATTCCTCATTATGGGTAATATGCAGCCATATACAAAAGGCAGTGTTGAAACTTTATTTGTGGTAATTTTTGCCAATTTTTAAACATTGGCTTAGAATGAATTTATACTTTTAATTGGACTCACTGTCCATCTAAACAAGAATATAACCTTAAACTAATGAAGTATTCCACCAACCATATTTGGTAAGTCCTGAATAAAATGAGGAAGCTGGTCTTATTTCAGATGACATCACTTCCAGTTCTAAAGTCTCTGAAGATGTCCCTTGTTTCTGGCATCAATGACATCACTTCCTCCACCAGCCTTTTATAGCCACCATTTTACCTCCCTGTTCTGTCTTGGACTTGGTATTGTGAATAACTCTGTTAAAACTTCAACCTTTTGCAGCCAGGACATATTACACAGGTGGCTTCCCCAGACCTTTACAATGTTTGGTCATTTTTCTGACAGGTGCTCTTTCATGGCATGAAGCTATATACTGCTGCTCAGTAATCGCCTGCCATTAACATGGGTCCCACTTTTTCCATAACTTCATGCTGGGGCTCATCAATTTTACTACCCTGTAGTTACTACAGTTCTGCACACCTTCACCACCTTCTTAAATCAGAATTGGTACACTTTGCCACTCCTCAGGCATCTCACTTTCCAAGATTCCATTAAACCATCTGGAGCAATGGCCTTCCCATTCTTTATCCTCTTCATTAGCTGTCCTTGCTTCCTTCCTACTCTGCTCTTCCTGATTCAGTATTGTCTCTCTCTCTCTCTCTCTCTCTCTCTCTCTCTCTCTCTCTC
>JANRMT010062791.1:157244309-157258962 GCA_026402145.1 Polypterus bichir lapradei | reverse complement strand
TATCTATCTATCTATCTATCTATCTATCTATCTATCTATCTATCTATTTATTTACAATGGTCTGAACAGACACCTGCATGAATAAAATGGAAGAAATTAGAAGAAGAAAAAAAAGAAAACTTACTTGCCGCTCACTGTCACAGGGCTGACAGTGGTATAGTGGTTAACTTTACTACGTTAAGGTTCCAAAGCTCTAACTTCATTTTTTCTGCCAATCACTTGCCAGAAATGAAAAACATAACATCCGGTTGTTTAATGAGGTGGTAATACTTTTTGATATGAGAAATGCTATACTACTTGTAGACTTTAAGAACTCCATTTGTCAGAACTGACCCCATCATTTTACTGCACACATCTCTGTATTGCATTGCTTTTAGGTGATTTTCTTAATTCTTTTCAATTAATTTTTCTATTCACTTGTATACTTCCTATCATTAAAGGCAACTCTCAGCATACCTCCTATGACTTTACTTCAACTTGTGTCTCTTTTCTTCTTCTTGTGAGCGTGTTAACAAAGCCAATCTGACCAATCAAATTGCCCTGATGGACTGGACACACACACAGACCTTAGTGTTTTTTTTACATAATAGAAACATGAAAGGTAATGTCCTTGTGTAATTGTCTAATTTTTGCACATTTCCTTGTTCCTTATCTTTGTTTTAATCACATTTAGCCAACGGTCTTAAGCTTCATCCTTTGCATCTAATTAGATATTTCAGAGCAAAAAGCTTCTGTCCTGACACCCCACAGGTTGAAAGGTCACTTAAACTTCAGCCCACAGAAGATAAACTGACCTGTGAGGTTTATATACCTTGTCCAGGACAAATAGTAGAAATTTCTCCATCTTTTAACTCAGCAGCCTTTTCTTTGATTTCTAAATAGTCTCATTGAGCAGTCAAAAGGTTTCATTTTTGACAATAAAGACCCAATAAACTTAACTTTGATTGTTTTTTTTATTATTTTTTCTTTTCTAATCTTTAAGTATGGACAGTCCATTTCTGACCCAAATTGGTTCTGAGGCTGATCCTTTGATAGTGGGCCAAATTGGCTTGTTTTCTTGGTAGATATTGTCCTTTTTTAAGGCTCAAGCCCTCCAATGCTGGTGTTAATGCACTTATAAATGGGTTCACCAGCTGTCATTAAATTGTAAAGAAAAACAAAAAGAAAAAAACGAATTTCTTGGTAATCCAAATTTGCTCAAAGCTTTTGGTACATGTCTCTTACTACAAACTCAGAGACCGGAAGTGGGTGGTGGAAAAGCTCACTGCCATTGAGTAGTTGAATTATTTGTAATGAAGGCATTTTATTAATGCTTACTTGAATTTAAATTTGAGCATATCAGATGACATACTAAGTTGAAAGGGCATTTGTTTTATTTAGGGTAACTGTGGGGATTATTGCAATACATTAAACAACAAATGCCTTTTGATATTCTTTTAAATGAGAAACAAAATGGAGTAATGATGCCTTTATTATTCAGGCTCTACATTTTGACCTGTAGATGGCACTATAATGCAGTGCTTGTGAGGTTTTTTTTTCAAGTTAGTCTGAACTGTCTGACTCTAACTGGCTTAGCATTAATAAACATGAGTCTGAACACCGTTGTGCTAATAAAAGGTCAAGTATCCTATTCAGGACTAACTCTTGACATGCTAACAAAGAGTCAGGTCCTGGTTAAGAAGAGTCACCAATTAATAAAACCTCTTTAGGTACAGTGGCCGAGATGTGCAAAGAGACCCCGCTGTCCCCTTTTTAAAAGTTGGCACCCCTTTTGAATTTTAAACACATCTCTTCTCTTCTCTTATGTTTGACTCTCCTCTGTCTTTGAATTGTTGCTGCCTACTTCCATACGTCATAGACAGCATGTACAGTATGTTCTCTTATAAGCACTTCATGGTCGCTGTACTTTAGGGTTGAGGGAAGACCCCACACAAAGACAGATAACTTGGTGAAAACCCCATGAATGAACAGAGAGAGAGTGCAGAGTCCAGTGAGAAGCTACAGGATTCATACTCAAATTAAGTTATCAAAGTAACTTAAAATATCACACGTGAAGAAAATAAAGTTTAGTACATTAATTAATTCCAAGAAACTATCTTGCCAGTTGGCTTTGTGTTTGAGACAATACTTTTTAATTACTGCAGATGTTAACAACTCTATTTAAATGTTCTGCTTTTTAAGTTGCAGTGCTTGTAAAAAAAAAAACCTTGTGGCTACTTTCACATTTTTCTTGTTATACAACATTGAATCACATTGATTTAATAGGCTTTTTTGACACTGATCAACAGAAGAAGAATCTTTAATGTATAAAATTAGAAGCAGGCACTAAAAATGTTCTGGGGCAAGTGACCCCGTATAATGAAAATAAATCAAAAGGAATATGATCTTTTGATAAATATAAGGTTGACGTCTTTTTAGACAGGAGTCTAATATTGAACTGACTCAAACTGGCCAAACTTCTGGTCCTATCGGTTCCAAGCAGGAAGGGACAGGTCCAGGAGGGTGGACAAAGGAAGTGATGTTAGAGGTGGAACAGATATCAATCTTCAATTCTGTAGATAGAAGAAGAGAGAAGGCAAGAGCGGCATTTAGGGGTGGCAACTGGGGTGACTGCTGCAGGCCCCGTGCCTAAGGGGTCCCGCTTTTGAGTTCTGCGTGCCTCGATCGAGCGGATTTGTCAAGATATATTCTCCAGTTATATTTTGATAAAGTCAGAGTGTTATCTTGCAAAAATGTATCTGAATACTGTAATGAGAAAATCCGGTGTATGTTAACATTATTTTCATTAAATTTGTGTGCGTTTATACAGTCCACACATACTGGTAACAGCGTTATGTAACCGGCCCCACGTGGGGTTGGTCAGCCCTAGGCCCTTCACACCCCTAAGGCTGCCTCTGAGAGAAGGCATTAGAACACCGCGCCAACCCCTGGTTCGACTGGTATCTACCATCACCAGACCCTTTAAGCTGTCTCCTAAGCACACACACTTGTCAAATGTCAAGTATGTAGTTGTAGAAAATTTCTCTAGCAGTGTATCAAAAAATCATTTTATTCTCAAAAAGGGTTCCTCAACAGCATGTGAGGTGACAGTTAAACTTTTGCTATTCACAGGAGATAAATAATCCGAAAAGATCCTTGCTACAAAATCAAAAATCCAGGGGGTGGTGTCAGGTCTTATCCAACTCCTCTCATAAAGGGGGTGTAATTTCTTAATTAAGGTTAAGTTTATGGTTGGAGGAGGGATACCTTGCTCCCTCTAGTAAGCTCATTACGTTCTTTAGTGATCAATACATGGACTGCAGTTAGTTCCAGTTTGATAAGGAAAGCAATGGGCATTTTGCAAATTGCATCAATAGACATATCAACAGTGACTTTGGCGGATGTAGGTTGTAGTTAGACCCTTACTCAAGGTCATGTCACATTTCATGACTTTTCCAGCAATTGCCAATCATAGACATCATTTACATAAACTTAGTGAGTTGGGGACAGTTGCAGAACATGCCAGTGATCATCGGTCATTTAGTGTGACATGCTCAGCAACTCAGTCAAATCAGTCTGCAATTCTGCCCGACAAAATATAAAAGGTTAGATTTTGTCGTAAGTCACAGGGGCTGGCTTGTGTGTGTGAGAGCTGACAACCAATATACTCTCACCCAAAAGTACAATAAATATAATGCTGCAACAAGGAACATGGATGTTTTGTACCCCAAAAACAGAAGAGAGGTTTGTTTGATGTCTCTTGTGTATTTTGTAACACTAGCCGTGCTACCGTTCCAAAACCAGGTTAAAATCTAAGTAATCAATGTAGACCTCAGTGTTAACATTTGTAGTGCGCTGTCTATTGGAATATATTTGGTAATGAATGTAATAATAAAATGCTTTGCATTCATCGTTGCAATATAAAATGTATTTCTACAAATGTTTGTGGTGCACCATCTGTTGGAATGACAAATGCAATGCATACATTTCTGTATTTGGTGCAGGACTTGTAAAAGCAGTGTTAATGTTTGTGATGTGCCATCTTTTGAAATGACAAACGCAATGCATTTCAGTACTCAAAATGCTTGTGATGCACAATCTTTAAGAATAACACAAAGCGACCAGATGGACACACAGACAGACAAACGGACACATTTCCTTTTATTAAGGTGGACTATAGAATGGGAAATAATTGTCCAAGATTGCAGCTTAACTTGCCATACCCATCAGTCCTTCACACGGGCATCAGGTCTGCCATGCAGCACATTATTGGTTGTCAGAAAATGAGGCAAGTTTTCAATACTTTGTAAATGTCAAACTATGCTGGAAAATCATTACACAATCGTCATATTTGATTTAATCATGTAATATAAGATGCTCAGGTGTCAAAATCAGCAAATCTGACATTCCCTCAGACTAGAATTCATACAATGTGATGTTGGATTTAGTTACACCACTTCGTGTAACTACAATAAAAAAAAAAAAAAAAACAAAGAAAATCTCAGACCAGTTATAATCTCATACGTAACGAATTGAATATGTTGTATGTGCTGCATAATTGTTAGGATAAAACATTCTGTTGGGTGGCATGATGGCGCAGTGGTAGTGCTGCTGCCTCGCAGTAAAGAGACCTGGGTTCGCTTCCTGGGTCCTTCCTGCATGGACTTTGCATGTTCTCCCTGTGTCTGCATGGGTTTCCTCTGGTTTCCTCCCACAGTCCAGAAACATGCAGGGTAGGTACATTGGTGAGCCTAAATTGTCCCCAGTGTGTGTGTGTGCCCTGCGGTGGGCTGGTACCCTGCCCATGGTTTATTCCTGCCTTGCGCCCTGTGCTGGCTGGGATTTGCTCCAGCAGACCCTTGTGACCTTGTGTTAGGATATAGTGGGTTGGTAAATGACTGACTGACTGACATTCTGTCTGAATTTGTAAAGTTCCCTGTTTAACTAAGAGATTCTGTACCATTTGTACTGGCACATTACCACAGAGATGAGATCAAAGGAAATTTTAACTTAACTTTTTTTTTGTTTGTTATAATAATTTACATATATAGTAAGATGTCATATTCAATGAACCAGGTATTTGCCAAAAACTGTAAATCTGTTTTGGGACCTTAAGATAATTTAAAGACATAGATGTGTTGGAAGAATACACCATTTATGTGTATGCCGATTGGTGTAATCTGAAGTGCTTCTGGACTGTGTTATGCAAATGACCTTAACTTATTTAAGACACTGCTTTGATATATTAGTCAGCTTTGACAGAGCACACTGAGCAGGCTTGAGATCCATCTTGAATTTATTTTTAATTTTGATTCATAACTATATTTTATTACATAGTATTTTCCTTAACAATAAAAAAGTTTATGTCATTAGTCTTTGACATCACATTGTTTAGCTGTAACTCTCTAGTAGGTGGAGTTCGACCACATCCATCTCCACCCCCTGAGGTTTTAGGTCTGTAGTGAGGAGAATTTCAGGTAACCTTGTTGATAAAGTGCCTCCTGTTATTGGTGAGTTACCTTGGAGTTAAAGTGGACAAGTTAATAGGAATAAAGGTAAAGAGATTAAATAGGACTCAATTAGCAGAAGGAATATTTAATTGAAAAATAAAGAACAAATATTTATTCCGCCATTTATTAATTTCAGGGCTACTGTAATAAAATGAAAGAGGTGCTTAAAATATGATAGACAGACAGACAGATTGGTTATACTTTATTTGTCTCCAAGGGGAAATTAACCATAAGTGGAAACCTAAGGATGAGGCGGTGGTAAATATTTTGGACAAACATTCTCACTTGATCAAAACTAGACGCACAGTCGTGATGGCTTAATTCCTTAGCCAAAGACTCTTAAAACTTTACTCTTTCTGTGATAGTGTTTCCTTTATTCAAAGTTTAGAAAAGATCATGCTACAATTCCTCACTCTTTAAAGGCATCCAACATATAATAACTGATGCAGTGATGCAACATAAAAGTGCACCTAGAAACCTGAACAATAAATATAGCAGGCCTCCTGGATGACAACATCTAACTAAGTACAACACCTCTGCCTTCTCAGAATTTATAGAAGCTACAGCTTTTCTGGACTCCTGCTTATGAAAACAGCTTACAAAATCACTGCCAGGGGGATATATGCATAAGATGAGTGTTCATGGTTTTTTCTATACTCTTTTTAAACTTTTGCAAGCTTCATATTACAATAATATCTTAAAGGTTGCAGGTTTTAAGACTTCTTCTATTGTTCATATTCAAAAAAACATCATTACTACTTGACAGCTTAAGGGGATGCTGTGGATAAGGTTATGATTTTCTTTTTTTCAAACTGCTCTTCTGTTCTTGCTTGGCAATATGTCGATTAAGGCTGAAGGCCTTTGTGGAGCTTTAGTGTAATACAGCAATATGAGCCCATGATGGCTGTATTGGGTCTCATAGTTGTAAATGAACTGCCTCTGAACAACTTATTGCACTTCATCAACTAGTTGTTGACTTTTAGTTGAAAGACCACTGAACTCATACTCACATTAAACTTCATACCATTGTGGGGGTTTTCTAGACATGTGGAATGAAGGTTTTTTTTTTTTTATTTTTTTATTACTTCAGTTGAGGTGTAGGAAATCCCTTTTTATTGTTTTTTCCATTTCTCCACTGTTTGTGTTTTAATCAACATGAATGACATCATCTTGGGTTTCACCGACTGAAGCAGCACTCTTTGGGTCATTTGCTGCTATACCCCATTTGTGACAGGATGTGATGACTTGTGCATACTGAAATGCTTTTTTAAGACCAATGCTACACTTGGCAGGTTAGATGACTGATGACACTGCTTTTGTTATTCTGTGCAAATGTCAGATTCCAATGGCCTCTTCCATCAAATGCTTCTTTTTGATCATTAAGCCATAGTTGACTGGATAAATAGGTGCTTTCTTTTTCTCATTAAACCATCACTGTTCTCCTATAACGGGTGTCTGGTACTATCATGTCGTATTCATATACAGAAAAGTCTTGAGTGAGTTTGATCTCTCTCCCCCCTCCTGTTTTCTCTGACCTGTTTTTCCATTTAAAAATTCTTTAATGTCAGAATTCTTCATAATGTGTAATATATGTAATGTGTGATTCTTTTTTTCATAATAATTGATAAAATACAGGTAGATTATTGAGCTTTTGGGATTTTAGGCTAGTGAAGCAGCTGACTGCAAGTGCAGCAAAGTTTCAAACAGTCTGTTGTCTTTGGTAGGTGGTATGTCATATGAGCTGCTAACCACTACATAAGTCCCCAAAATAAATCTCACTTTCTCAGACCTGCTTAATTCCACCCTGCACTAGACGTAAGACATACCAGACCGTCTGGTATGAGATTACCAATCACATCTCATACTCCATTCATTGAAAAGCTGCCAAAGATTTCCTTTATCGCTGCAATGCTGATTAAATAAGAACAGTTGATGTCAAAATTGAAATCTGCTTAGTCTGTGTTGTGTATGGCTTGTAATGTGAAGAGAAATTGTGTTTGTTATTCTATAGTTTGTGTAACTATTGTCATTTTTTTGCATTTGAATCAGTAGATTAACATTTTATTTCCTTTGTTAATATGTCTTTTTCGTAGTTGTGCTTCATTTTCTTTTGTGACAGTTCTAACAAATTATAATAAATATTGAAAAATGGTATAGAGCTGGTTCAAAAAATATCCAAACCACCCACTTTCTTGTAGATTAATTTTTAATTTGATAAAGTTGCCCTTACTTCCCATCAATCTATGCTCAAAAAACCCATAATGCCACAGTGAAAACCTGTTTTCAGAAAGGTTTGCAAATTTATTAAAAATCAAAAACTGAAACTTTTCATTCACGTAAGTATTCAGTCCATTAATTCACTACTTTGTAGGAACCACTTTGGCAGCATTTTCAGTTTCAAGTCTTCTAGGGTAAGTATTTACAGTACAAGCTTTGCACATCTGGGGTTGGGTCCTTCATCCCATTTTTCCTGGCAGATCCTATCAATCTCTGTTAGACTGGATGGATAAGCATCTGTAAACTGTCATCTTCAGGTCTCTCAACACATATTCTGTGTAGTTTAAGTCTGGGCTTTGGCTGGACCAGTCAAGGACAGTCAGAGACTTGTGACAAAGCCACTCCAGCATTGTCTTTATTGCATTATTTAGTTCATTGTCATGCTGAAAGGTGAACTATCACTCCAGTTTGAGGTCATATACATTTCAGAGCAGGTTTTCTTCAAGGACCTCCCTGCATTTGGCTGCATTGATCCTTCAATTCATTTTGACCAGTTTCCCAGTTTTGTTGAGCAGGTGATGAACAGTGCCTGGTCTTCACCAGACAAGCTTCTTGAAATTCTATACAAGGAGTTCAAGTGTGGTCTCATCAGATCAGAGAGTCTTTTTTTCCTCATTCTTTCAGAATCTTTTAAATTCCATTTGACAAACTCCATGTGAGAGTTAGGATCTGTACCATAAACTACTCATTGATTGAGTGCTACTGAGATTTCCATCCTTCTAATAGGGCTTCCCATTTCAGCAGAGGACTTATGAAGGTTTGTTAGGGTGATCATTGGGTTCTCAGTCACCTTCCTGACAAAGGCCCTTCTTGCTTGATTACTCGGTTTGGCTGGATGACCAATTCTAGGAAGAGTCCTGGTGGCTTCAAACTACCTCCATTTCACAATATTTATTGAGGCCACTGTGCTCTTAGGAACACTTAAAGCTTTAGAAATGGTTTTACTCCCATGCTCCAATCTATGCCTCACCACAATTTGGTTGTGGAGGTCTTCAGAGAGTCCCCTAGATACAGTATGCTGCGAACTACTGCTTCATAGTAAGGATTTTATCAGGGAGATGATTTGCAGTACCAGATCTTTGCTACATATAGTACTTGGACTTTTGCCCAAAGAGTTACATTTTTGCCTCATCAAACCAGAGAATTTTACTGTGTGGCAAACCATAAGCGGGGTGTCATATGTCTTTTACTCAAGAATGGTTTCTGGCTAGCCACTCTACCTTAAAGGCCTGATTGATGGAGTCCTGCTGAGATGGTTGTCCATCTGACAGGTTCTTCCACCTCAGCAGAGGACCCCTGGAGATCTGATAGAATAATCATTGACCCTGACCTACATAGTTACCTGTCTAGTTACTCAGTTTGGCCAAATCTAGGAACACTCCAAACTTCTTCCATCACTCTGTTATTGAGGCCACTGTGCTCCTGGCAACACTCAGATCTTCATAAGTGGTTTTATCCCCTTACCTTGATCTATGCCTCACCACAATTCAATTGTCGAGGCCTACAGAGAGTTCCTTAAACTTCATTGTTTGGTTTTTGTCTTGACGTGCAATGTGAGCTGTTGGACCTTATATATAGAGGTGTGTGTCTTCCTAAATAATGACTAATCAGTGGCATTGGTCACAGGTGGACTCCAATCAAGTTCTAGACACATCTTAAAGAGAACTGAAGCAAACAGGAAGAATCTGAGTACAATTTGGAGTAGCACAACAAAGGGTGTTAATACTTATATATGAAATGAGAGGTTTCAGCTTTTGATTTTTTTGTCAGTTTGCTATTAACAAAGCAATTGACAAACATTTATTTTTACTTACTGTGGTACTTTGGGGCACAACAGATCAAATGCCAAACTTAGATATGACCAAAAAGGCCCAGTGAAATTAATAAGGGTGTTTTAATTTAATACAAAATAATCAAAAGGACAGGTAAAGCACAAGGAAAAATAAATACATAAATAAACAAACAAACAAACTAACTAACTTTCTGGCCTAACCTAATACAATCCAAATTTTTGCTGTTGCTAATGGGGTGGCCAGTCCACTTTCTCAGAATTAAAGTACACTTCTTCTAGTGTCTGTCTCCTTTTTCTAGAACCTCTTTTGGCCACTCTTCATTCTGATGAACCCATGCAAACTACTCCTCCCCCTGTCACAAACTCTTGGGGTCTTGAGCCTTAGACTTTTTTATTTTGGTCCTTGAGGCCCTTTTGAAGCATCTTCTGGTCTCATCCAAAGTAATTCTGAGGTTGTCTTTTCAGAGTTCCCTTGCAGTCCCCTTTATTCTTGCTACCCTCTTAGCTTATTTATAATAAATGGACTAGACAGTCATCTTCCATTCCTCTCTATTTATGTGGAGAAATATATAAGATAACTTACCCTGCATTCCCTGCTGTCCTTCCATTATTTTTTTAACTATTCCACAGAAGCCCATTTCTCTGTTCTCTTTTGGTTAAATTACCAGGATAGATTTATATTGACCTCCCTTCTTGAAACTCTCCACTAGATACCAATTCAAGGTCTGACCACCATGACCTTTGTAGTACAATATAATACAATACAATACAAGACAATACATTTTTGTATAGCCCAAAATCACACAAGAAGTGTCGCAATGGGCTTTAACAGGCCAAGCCTTTTAACAGCCCCCCCAGCCTTGAGATTCAAAATTTTTGGTTATTTTTCTAACATGCACACTCCTATAAAAAGACTTACAAACTAACTTATAATGATTTGTTCATAGTCTGTTATAAAAGGAAAGTTCACTATGCTCTTCATAATAAAGTGATTTCTGAATATTTAATCGTAACATATTTTCAAACAAAAAAGAAAAAAGTACCAAACTTTGTTTTAAGAATGGATTCATATTCATCCATTCATTCATTATCCTAACTATAGGGTCACGGGGGTCTACTGGAGCCAATCCCAGCCAACACAGGGCAAAAGGCAGGAAACAAACCCCAGGCAGGGCGCACACAGTAGGGACAATTTAGAATCGCCAATGCACCTAACCTACATGTCTTTGGACTGTGGGAGGAAACCGGAGCAAACCCACACAGACACGGGGAGCACATGCAGACTCCACGCAGGGAGGACCCGGGAAGCGAACCCAGGACTTCTTACTGCGAGGCAGCAGCGCTACCCACTGTGCCACCGTGCTGCCAGGTTTCATATTCATATACCTTAAAATCCAAAATACCTTGCTGTTTTCACTAATTTATGGAGATTATAAAAATTGTATGTTTGAATAGCTTACCACAAATACTTGTTATCTTTGAAGGCAACTCTCTCAGCATGCCTCATAAGCTTTTACTAAGGTCTCTTCAATTGAGCTCCGTCCTTTCAGTATGTTCCTGTAAAGCCTGATAGTAAGATAGATAGATAGTAAGGGCATTCATGATTCTGAACTAGTGAGCATAAGAAGGTTCAGTTTTGTTTCACCAGCCCTCCATCATTATAATAAGTTTCTGCTTCACCATCTTTATATATAATACACTACCATGGCTGTTTGTTTGTCTGTCCAGGCTTTTAAATCACCTGTAGCTCTTAAACCGTTTGAACTATTGACCTGAAATTTGGTACACATATACTAGGTGATGTCTACTATCCAATTTCGGGGTGATGAATGACCTCCAAAGTTATTCCTTTTTTTATTTTTATTTTATTTTATTGTAGAATCTACTCTCGGCAGTGGGAAGCAGGGCAGCTGTGCGGCGCTTAAATCATATCTTAAATCATTCTTGAGGCAGATTGAAGACTTAAGTGCCAGCTTAAGTGAAACATTAAAGAAAACAAACTAAGCAATCGCAACACAGACACTGACTTAATCAGTTTTAACGTGAAAAAATGCCAATGAAAGAAGAGAAGAAGCGGGCCAAGCAGCAAGAGCATCAACCTCTGAGCAAATGAATGCTAAACATACAGAGAAAGAGGATGAAAACGATGAATGCTCAAGTCAAGTGTATTCACTGCACATTATCATGCAGTGCGCCATTACTGGTTAAGTATATTGCACAAATTTATTATCCATATCAAACAAGACACTTCATCACTACACTCTTCGAATTAAAAATGCCAAGATGGTCCTTCATAGTGATGACATAGGGGAATCACTTTTGGTTCCAAAATGAACCATTATTTATTTAGATCCATTTTATAGCCATGAATAGATGATTAAAGATTTGTGAAATACCATTGGGTTCCTTAAATTAAAATGACTCTTGCTGAATACAATGACACATGCTAATTTCAGGTTTCTTGATCTGTTGTATCCTGCTAGGTTACCTACCATACCTTGAAGATGTCTGTTTTGTCCTTTTCAAAGCCCAAACAATCAATTCCATAGATGAAGCCCCCTTCTCAGAACGATATGGCTCGTTGTCAAGCAATCATCCCACAAATAACCACACAAACCAGTAAAGTGTCATTTTAAAACCAGTATTTTTAAGAGTGCAGTTCATTACTGGAAGTTAGTTCAATATGCTTAAGGCATTATTCAAACAGAGATGCTATTGTCCAAAAAATGTTCACATTTTGGTTTTGTGAATCTAAATCATTTCAAGTTTTTATGAGTGGCTTCAAAGTTTAAAGAGACCAGATGCTGAGCTTGGCTGTCACTTAGCTCACTTGGTGGGACAAATGAGTTGCACCTGTGGAAGATAATCAGCTACAAATGGTCACATATTTAATTTTCACAAGTTTTCAAAGTCAAAGTCTTGAATTTACGGACAAGGCTTTGAAATGTATGCTTATGAATGTAAATACATCTTAGGGGTTGTCAAATACGTTCTCCATGTCATAAAACTATGCAGTTCACCAGAAGTGGTATCTGACTCCACATTAAAGCCTCTGTGTATGCAAGGAATGGCAGCTGAATGGTGAGCTGGGGTGTGTTGGAACTGTCAGTCCATCTTTGAACTGAAGGATGAAACACAAAATCATAAGCTGTTTTAGTTCAGTTAAAGGTTTCAAATTTTATAAAAACAACATATACAGACGATAAATTCAAAATCCAGTTCAACACAAATCTGACTCAAAGTATTTGGCAGGGCATCCATATAATGGTATCCCCTTTACACCTTGAAGACAATTTTTCAAGAAGTGTGAGAAGACATAAGCACTACATTGTGGTTTCAAAAACATTTGTTTTTAAAGATGTTTGGGATGAAAAGCAAGGAATATTGCTCCTAAAAGGACTTTCCACTGCCAAACCTACTTTTCCCTTCCTTGGTCATCCTCCAATGATGCTACCATTTCCCTGACCTTTCAAACGGCTCCATGAATTCTCACCTAACTTGTGCATTGCTGGCCTGTACATTCATGAAACTGGCTCATTTAACGTCAAGGTAACATCATCTGCACTCACTTTTCTTAACTCCATAAACCAGTCACAAGCTGGGATCCTTCTGGAGACTCGCCAGTAACCATGCACCCACACCAATGGATTTTATCTGAGAAGAAGCACCTTTACAAGGCTTGAAGTTAAGTGTTTTCTTTCTGTATCCTCCTTTCCATGCTCTGCAGCAGAATAAGCTGTGCCACGCTTTGGCAGTGACCATACAACAAACAGAGCACAAAGTGGCATTGCCAGAATAATTATAAAAATATAAACAACCACAAAACCAAAATGTAACAGCCCAAAAATGTTACAGACTGTATAAAAGAATTCCAAATAATGACTTATTACATTAAGAGAATTAATATGAGAGAAGTGGCTTTTTCCCTGCAGATTCCAGACACAATTGAGGGTGAGGTACTGGAACAAAATTAAAAAGAATATGAAACAAAATGAAAATGGGGAGAAGGAATGGGATAGTCCTGACATCACTGAGAATTCTCATTTCAATGAGAATTGGGATTTTAGTAAAGGCAGTTAGACTGATTTACTGATCCCAGAATACAATCAGGTGCAGCAGTGGTTCTCAAGCTGTGTGGCAGGACCCCTAGGGGGGGCGCAAAGATGTGAAAAAGAAAACAAGAATCGAAAATATGAAAAATACATCTATTGAGACCAAAACAAATTAACTTAAATTACATTCTGATACTAGAAAAATAAATATAGAGTTAAATAAATAAATGTCGGTAAAACTTAAGTAGATATAATAAAATATGCATCTATGATATATCATTAATTAAAAAAGAACAAATTGGTATTAGTGGGCTCCTTTCAAAAAACGTTGGGGGGGGGGGGCGCGATTAAAACTGTTATGAAAACTCGGGTCGCAAATACGAAAAGGTCGAGAAACGCTGAGGTACAGTAATCAAGCCGAGAAAAGATAAAAGCATGAGTACCTTTCTCAAGCTTAGTATAAGGAAATTGTTACTTGCATAACTCTTCAGAACAGTTGATAATCAAACAATTATTTATTTATATATATATATAGCATACAACATATATAGCTTATATAATTATATACAATATATGAAAAATGCATTTCGAACATTAGAACAGTTGAACAATTTCAATGAGAACAGACCAATCAGTCCAACACAGCCCTCTAACCCTATACACCAGTGGTTATTACACTTTTTTCCTCACAACCTAATCTTGCCTTTGTGTGTCATTGAGACACAGGTTCTCCACCGACCTCCACCTTGGAAAACCATCACTGCCATGGGGAGATATCCTCCTTGGTGAGTCTCCGCCGACAGTCTTCTTGGGGGGTGCCATCTTAGTCAAACAAGGCTGTTTTTTTAAATGGCCATGGTGATCCATCACAGGGCATTTCGCAAACTGCATGCAAACCTTTCCCATTATGTATTATTATGAATCACATTCATTACCTATAGTGTAAGAAGATATTACTTATTTACTGCTAATGTAAAGTGCCCTATAAATAAAATGCATTATTATTATTATTATTATTATTATTATTATTATTATTATTATTA
>JANRMT010062791.1:157228839-157243909 GCA_026402145.1 Polypterus bichir lapradei | reverse complement strand
ATCTATATCTGCAAATTCCTTAAGTTTAGAAAATGTTTCTTTTCAATTTTTTTTTTCAATCTCTGTATACCTCTATCAGCATTTCCGAATTTCTCAACAACATGTAACAGCAATATTTGACATCATCTCCATGTAATAGCTTTTTTTCACTCATTCTTTGCATATTTTTTTTTTCTGCTGCACAATCTTTTTGAGGTTCTGATATTAACACTACCTAATTAATGTTGGCCTGCCCATTTTGTCCATATCATCAACTTGAGTCACACTTTTAAAAGTTCTCTGAGTAAATTTTCCTGAACTTTACACAAAATGTCAAGCTTGCTGCAGAGCTGAATAAGCATCTGTCATAGCCACATTTGAAAAATGAAGGCCTAACTCGTTCAAAGACTTAAATATGCCCTAAAGCTAACCAAAAAAAGATGTAGTTGACTGGAGGTCTTGCAATTGAACATACTAGAGCTTGTTTCACTCACCTATTTTGAGATATAACCAGAAGTGAGTTCTTGTCTAACCAAGAAGCTCTTCAAACCAGTAAAATCAATTTAATTCTTTGGCCTGTGTTCACTGTGGAGGAATGTATTGCGTTTACAAAAAAACAAAACTGACATGTTACATTGAATAAGGGGCCCCACTGATATTAATGTATCTATGTGAAAATGCACATAATAATAATAAAACACACAAAAGCATCTGCTGGCATAAATTATATCACACACAACACTGCCTGACCTATACTGTAAAATATAACCTTAGCTACCATATGTTTGAGTCTAAAGTTTGAAGACATATGGCACAGACACACTTTGCTCCTTCTTCTTTCTCAATTAAATTCTCCTCATAAATCATACTCTTTCAATCTGCTGCAAAACTCAAAATTTCTCATCTTTCAAAGGAAAACTCAAAAGGTTTCTTTATTAATAAAGATAAACTAGACCTCAGTGCAACCCTGAAGTAAGAAGAAATATTGTTGAATGTCATAAAAATAATACACATTTACTACTCATCCATGTACTTTCCTACGTGCTGCCTACTGACACGTACATCTTTATATTCTGAGTTATCCCCTTGAAAAAACTACCAAAGTAATGGACTTTCATAAATCAACAGTGGAAAATCGTTTTTGCGACCATACAGCGATAAAATGTGCATTCTTTGTTAACATATGTATCCATTATTGTCTTTATCTCTGATCCATCTTTAGGATTGTAATCACAATTATGACCAGCACATGTGTCAAATGGAACGTCGCAGTACCAGAACATCACAACATACATAACAAAAAGGAGAAGGATATAATATAATACTGTCCTGGGCATGACATTAGACTACATCCACTTGCTGGTTAGTCTAAAACCTAGAATTGTGTGCAGCAGCATAGTTCTTATTGACATCTGGTGGAAGAGGTGCCCCCAAGTGCCCAGTGGTAATTGTCAAGCTTCACAACAAAGCAAATGCTAGTTTAAGCTTAGCACAGGGCCGACAAGAGTTCAGTTGCTCTTCGTAATCCCAGATATCATGAATGAGTAGAGTAAAGAGGTGCACCGTACTATAAAAAAGTAATGACAATGAGCACTGATGATGTACATGGGATCATGGCAGATGGAGAAAGATTAGCGCAGGTAGACTTTTTCATGTATTTGGGGAGTAGATTAACCAATGACACTGACTGTGAAGGTAAGGTAAAGTCGAGGATGTCTATCAACATGACAATGATGATTAAACTGAAAAATCTATGGAATCTAAATCAGTCAGCACCACCACAAAGCTATGCTTGATGAAAACATTGGTCTGAATGGTAACAATGTATGGATGTGAGACCTGGACACTGAACAAAGAAGAAGAGAGATGCATCCAGTCTTTTGACAATAGAAACATCATAAAGTTGCTGAGAATCTCATGGATGAAGATGATGACAACTGAGCAAGTCATCAAGCTGTCTAGAACAGAAAGCAAACTGCTAAGTCACCTTAAAATTCCCAAGCTAGGATATTTTAGGCCTGTGATCAAACATCCATAGTATACCATTAAACCAGAATGGTTTACTAGAATTTGCTGACATGACAACTTAGGGCATGGATTGGCATATCAGGGTATAATCTGCTCAGTGTTAATCAAGACACAAGGCCATGGACGGCACTGTCTCGTCTGTGAAGCCAGCGGTCACAAAGCATTAATGGTACAGTGACATGGCATGACATTAAATGACTTGAACAAAATAATAAATCAGCCTTCTGGTATATCTAAACAATGACCAATTACTGTCTACTGGATGGGTTGGTGTGCCCACCTGTCTATCTAGCACTACTTTTATTTGTTTCCTCTTGTTTGAAGCTTTTTCTTTATCTCTGGCCTCTCCTGCTCCCACCAGTCACACTCCTGCCTCCACTAGACCTCCTGACTTAGCACAACTAACATATGGTCAAGAGGGCACTTTTAAACATGTGTACTTCTAGGGGAAGCTCATCCACCACTTCAAGAGTGAGAAAAGATCCATGCAAAATCTTGGGTTATCCTTTCTGAACCCCCACCCCGGTGACCCCAAGCACCCTCTGCAATCTTGGACTGCAGTTATCTGTTGAATGGTCAGGCAGTCTTTAGGGTACCTGATCATAATAATGAGGAGAAGGAAGACATACTGTATGTCTACATGTTGACACCTTACAGCATATGAAACCTTATCAAGCTTTCCATCACCTCTAGTTCCTTGCAATGGTGCACCTTGAGGTGCCTGCTCCTGGACTCCATACACAATAATGAAGTCTGATGACATCTATCAACAGCTGTCTATTGTTACTGGCTCTATCAGCATTATCAGTGAATTTGTCAAACAATTATGAGGTCCTTGCAGAGCTGGATAGTATTTCTGAAGATTCTAAGGCGGTATGCAGGCATAAGGATACCCAACAGACAGCCTGAAAACCATTTCCCAAAAAGAGAGAGGTAGTGGTAGTTGGGGACTCAGTCATTAGGGGTATTGAAGCACAGGTTTGCCACAGAGACAGAGTCTTGCACAGTGTGTTGACTTCCTTATGCACAGGTGGGAGACCTCCTGAAAGGGTGGATGGACTCTTGGCCAGAGCAGGGATGGATCCAATTGGCATTGTCCATGTTGGAGCAAATGACATACATAAGGGTAATCTGTCAGTTCTGAGATTCAAATTTAAAGAGTTGGGTGCCAGGATGAGGAGCAGAACTGACAAGGTAGTCTTCTCTGAAGTTCTGCCTGTGCTACATGCCAGTCCAGGTAAGACTGAGGGGATTAGAATGCTTAACATGTGGCTCAAATCTTGGTGTTTGGAAAAAGGGTATAGGTTTATGGGGCATTGGGACTTTTTTTGGAACACCATGACAGGTTACTTCTGAACCAAAGGGGCACTGATGTGTTGAAGAGGCATATGAGTAGGTTCATCGAGGATTGTTTAAAATAGGGTATTGGAGTGGCAGGGAGTTTAGGACAGGCCAGGCTTAGAACTGTACATGGAGGAACAAACAGTGGTGTAATGCTTGCATGCTTAGTGGAGGCGAACATCTGTGTCATATGCAGTTTTAGCTGTTTTAGTGTGATGTAGATACTTGCATAAATAATGTTAAAACACTAGTGTGGTCATGTGGGTGTATCCTCACAAATAATCATTTTAAATTGGTTGGAAAGGTAGCACAATTTTGCTATAAAGTTTTGACACTATTTTATGGCAGGTTTTCTCCCCATGTAAATGTATAGTTAAAATAAATGCAAGTTGAGTATGAGATTTAGGCAAAATTAAACATGCATTACTTTAGGATTCTAGACTTTTCAGTATTAAGTTAATTGGCAGCTCTAAATCAGTCTAGTGTGAGTGTGTCAAGTAATGTTGCATGGCTGCCTTGCCACCTTTAAGCCGATAGGATCGTAATTTGGTACAGTGCATACCCACATAGAAATCCATTGTCTGGTGCCTGCCAGCCACCACCAGGACCATGCAGGAATGGAGAATGGAGGCTAAGGTGGCTCTGAAGGATTCCTTTGAGAATACTGACTGGGATATGCTTTGTGAGTCACACGGCAAGGACAATTAGGGACTCGGTTACTACTGTATCACTGACTACATCATGTTTTGTATGAATAACACAGTACCCAACAACAAGCCATGGATCACAAAAGATTTAAAAGCCCTAATTGATATGAAGAAGACAGCTTTCAGGTCTGAAAATAAGGTTGAAATCAAAAAGGTGCAATGAGAATTGAATAAGCAGCTCTATGAGGGGAAAGCCAGCTACAGAAAGAACTTGATCACAAGTTGTAACAAAACAATGTGAAGGAAGTGCGGAGTGGGATGAGGACTATCACTGGCCATAGTGTGCTAAGAAGCACCTCTGGAGTTCTTTTCTACCTACTGCTGTCAGACATTTTAATGCTACATCCCGATGTACATAAGTTCATTTTGAAACATCTGCACAGTATATCGAAAAGTAAATAAATATACACTTATTTATTATTATTTATTTATCAAGTGATCGATTGATTAAATGTTCTATTTGCCTTGTAAGTATGCATTCTTGTTTTTTTATATTTCTGTTGCTATATGAATTTGAATTTTTCCATGGGATTAATAGAGTTTATGTAATCTATTCTAATTTTAAAAAGTTGAATACCCATTGTTTAAATTCTCCTACTTTTTCACTTTGGTGGCAAATGAGTTAGGCTGCAGATTTATTTTACAATATTTTTTACTTGACCTAACTATTCATTTTTAGAGCTCACCAGATATAACATTTGGCTGAAGGCATGAACAAGCCTGAATGGGGTGACAGATTCATGTTGGGTTCCTTCATTCACATCCACAAATTGTTGATTTCAATCTATATTTATGATGTGAGAGGAAATCTGGATTTTCTGCCCAGAGTAAAACTCTTCTGTGTAAGTTCATATTTCTCTGTTGTGATTTCTGGGTACTTCTTCTCTTCACAACCCTAGGAATCATAATGTGTAGGCACATTACTAAATTATTAGTGCATTCATTTCCACCTACCCAGCAACAGTATGGCTGTTCTTTTTCACCATCTTTCAGGTCACAGCAGTTTTAAAACTGCACCAGCGAATGTGCAAGAATGGCCCTGTTTGTGGGTTTATGTAGTTATGAATAAGATCACTGTTTTTGATTCCTTTGAGATTAGGGGCTAAAGGTCATCCCAAAAATGTTGGTTACACCAATGTGCTTTCCAGCTGAGAGCAGCTGATGACATGCTCCATGATAACGAAAGTAAAAATTTCCAGTAACATTAATCATAAGATTCAGTTGGTTGCTTTGCCAAATGTCACCAGTACTTTTTCTCCTTAATGGAAACACAACTGAGAAAGCATTTCTTCCTAACGAAGAAACCAAAAAACATGTTGGGATTCAATTTGTAAAGATTACTAAAATAAAGAGATAAATAAATGAAAAGATTAACAATTTTTTCAAGGAATGGTTTAATCTTTATTTTATTTTTGTGCTTGACACGATGGACACAAACAGCCCTAACTCAAGGTAACTAAACAAAAAAACTCCCCAGAATTAGCATTCAATGTATTTGAACCTGTTCTGCCTGTGTCACTTATAAAATTCAACCTGTTTCAGCTGCTACATCAATGCAATCCATTTAAATGTTACCTTCAAGTGAAAGAAGATCAAAATTTTGGAGAAGGTGGATACATTTCGGGAATTAATTCTTTACCCTTACATACTGTTCATTTTTCATGCCTCCACAGTTGACGCGGGCCAAGAATTCTCTAATAAGTGTCAATACTGAATTTTGAACTACAAATTTGTTTAGAATGTATTAATAACCTGTCTGACAATTCATAAATGAATGATTAATCCTTAATTAATGTTATAGAGAGCAGGGAGAGTGTATTTTTAACATTTAACAACACTTGTGTTTGGGGAACTATCATACAACGTCAGGTCCTTTTTTACCTAAGACATGAAAACATAACAGTTATAATGATTTACATATAATTTATTGAAAAATGTCAAGAGCAGTGTGGAACTGTTGGAATTTATTATACATTGTAACAATAATGACCACAAGACATTGCAAAGGTTTGGGGCAGCCACCCATATAATTGTTCCCGGCTGCAAAACTTATTCAGAATCAAGTCCATGTTCACACGACTCAGTCCAAAACAGAACTGACTTAGTATTAACAAGATAGCGGCTTTAAAGGCCATTAAAGGAAGTGATGTCATCAGGACTGGAACCGGAAGTGATGTCGTTGGCTGCCCCAGAGCCGGGCGGGATTTCCCTAGAATGGTCTGCAAGAGATCGAGAGAGAGAATTAGTGCACTTCGCCACCCCCTGGTCTGGCGTGGCATTACATGTATTCGAGCCCTTTAGTTGCCTCCTAAACTCGCGTGTGTGACAACATATAACTATGTATAACCCTAACAACTGTTAAACACTGTCCTCACTGCTATATCATGAAAAAATCCTCGTAACTACAATCTATAATTATCAATATTAATTCAACATTAACACTTAGAACACAAAACATAAAAAAATTGCTTATTGCAAACTAGTCTGTGCATTCAAAGCAGTGGTAGGAAACCTTGCGTGTGTGGGACTTGCACATGTGTTTCCCACATTTGCAGCAGGTTCTCCCTGTTTTGCAGTCCTTCGTTGCACAGCAGAAGTTACATCTCCTTCTCTTCTGTCCCTTTTTGTTGGCTTCTTGTGTGACTTGTTGATCAGGGCCAAGCACAGATTAAATGACATTCTCTGCTGTCACACTGCCTGTAACTTGACGTGGAAGTGAGTACCAACTGATAGCACTGTTTATCAACATAAGTGCGTCTTTTCTGCCTCAAAGTCATCTTCATCTTCTCCCTCAGAGTCATCTTCATCAGAGGGGCTGTAATCAGAGTTTTCCTACATGTTGTTTTCCAGCTTTGAAACATCCTCCTCCAAATTGCTATCTGCTTCCACATCTTGGAAGATCAGATCAAGGGCCTCTTGCACAGTAAGTCTTGCTGCCATAACTGAAATGACAGCTCAGGTGCCTTTATAATCTTTTAAACCTCCCTCATACACCACAACCCTTCTTTTGATAACTATTTTTCTTTTTGCCTATTTTTTGATTATTTTATTTATTTATTTATTTTATTGCATTTGTAGGTGTCTGTGTCAAGGCACCCTTTGACTTCTGTATGACCTCTGTTCCTTATGTGCACCATATATGATCGCTCCTATGCTGTTTTACTATTTCACTGTTTTGAGATTCCCCCATGACCTTTCAAAGACCAGCAAGTACCTGTCTCTACAAGAATCTGGGCAAATGTGGTTTGAACACAGACAGTTCTTTTGTCAAGGCCCCCCTTGAACTCTGTCATCACTGTCCCATAAAAAATAAACACAGACATGGCTTGTACAGTTTCACAGTTCCAAGATTCCCTAAAACCACCCTTTTCCTTGATTTGACCTACACTGGTGGATCTAAAAGCCATCTCAATACATATGGGTCAAATTTGACCTGGAATTGCCTCAGTATATAAAAATTTGCAGCGCCTGTACAGTAGTATAAAATTTTAAAATGTTTCAATTTTTGTGTATTTTTGGTCACTTTAGGAAGAGTCATCAAATTCCAGGGTCAAAGAATGACATTTTGTCAAAAATGGGTCAAATTTGACCCAAACAGTATGTAAAGGCTTAACATGAGTTGCCAGATGTGATCACACGATGTCACCATAAACAGTGGGCCACAAGAAGAAATGGACAAATACAATAATTTTATATTGCAGTTTTGAGAAGTGGCATAATGAAGTAGGGTGGTATGGTGGTTAGCGCTGCTGCTTTACCTCATAATGGACTCTTGTGAATGCGAATCTCTAGCTGGGCTAAGTTGTAGAATGGAATACAGAAAAATATTACAATTGAAACAACATCTCCTCACAGGGAAAAGTTCTTTGCAGTGTTATGATCAAGATTGACATTTCTTGAGAATATTGTTGAATTTGATTTGTTGAATGAGTTTTATATCAAAAGTAATGGCCTGTACTTACTAAGAAAACGGGTGTAAAACACTTTATATTGAAATTTAAACAAAGAAACAGATACATAAAACTGTCTGGTGAACCTTCAGTCTGTAGAGTTTGTGCTCCATATTTTTTTCTAAATCTCTGTATAAATGTAAGACAATTTCTAACCCACGTTGTCCTGAACAGGGTAGTGCTGGAGCTGTTCCCAGCTAGGATAAGGCACAAGGCAGGAACACACCATCGACAGGGTGCCAGTCCATCACAAGGCGAACACACACACACACACACACACAATCCAGACCTCACACTAGGGCCAATTTAGTGCGCCAATCCACTTAACTTGCATGTCTTTGGGCTTTGGTGGAAAACTGGAGCACCCAGAGGAAACCCACACAGATACAAAGAAATTATGCAAACTCTACACAGGGAGGATCCTTAGCATGAACTCTGGTTTCTTTACTGTGAGGAAGAAGCACTACCACTAAACCAACATGCCAACCCTGTATATAAATGTTGTGGAAGCCGGCCCGGACACAGACAAATGGACACGTTAATGTCACCCAACACACGTTTATTTACAAGTTCCATATTTACACAAGGTGCAACAACCCCCAAAAGTCCCCAAAGTCCGGCCACAACACAGTGCCTTCTTTCCTTCTTCAGGCTGCCTCGACTCCACTCCTCCAAGACCTTGTCTTTCTCCTCCCGACTCCAGCCATCATATGGAGGGAGGCGGCCCCTTTTATAACCACCCAGATGTGCTCCAGGAGTCCTACAGTAACCTTCCACCGACACGCCCCTGTGTGGCGGAAGCACCGGCTGTATACCCGGAAGCACTTCGGGTGTCCCCGATCCTCTTCCCCCAGCACTTCCGGGTGTGGTGGAAGTGGTCCAGGGCTCTATAGGCACAGGGGCACCCCCTGGCGGTGACCATGGGCCCCTACAGGGTAGAGCTTCAAAGCTCTGTACCCGTGGCCCCCAAAGGAACCAGGGTGGTCTCCCTCACGTGGTCTGAATTGGACATAAGCCCTCTACCGGTCTTCCTGGGTGTCCCGGCCAGGTCGCCACCCCAGCCACCTCCGACAATGTGTAATGTGTACATTTGTTTATGGTTTTCTTAACTGTGACAAAGAGAGCATTACATGACATTAGATCATTTTGAAAAGGCAAGTTGTTTGAAAAGTATTTTATGTATCAGACCTCTGCTCCTGGGATTTAGGTCAAAATAAAAGCAGGTGTAAATTGTGCTAAGGAATCTTTCATTAATTTTGGTTTTAGCACATTCTCCACTCTTATACTCCAGATATTAGAAATGAGGGTCACATCCCAAAGTAGGACACTTATCCCTTTTCTCCTAACACTAAAACAGCAATCATACATAATGAGACTTAACTTGCACTTTTCTGTCAGGAAACTGAAACTGGAAAAGAAGTTTGCTCATTGAGAGGAAATTGATTCACACACTACCTGAGCAATGCTCTGTTGGCTTAAGATGAACAAAACAAATGTCCATGAGTGCCCCAATCCTGACATTAATTCCATTGCAAATTGCATCATCAAAAAATTGATCTCTTCGACCATTCATCAGTTAAACAAACATAAACAAACCCAAGGTTTGCAGTTGATAATATGTCACAATGTGCAAATTTAATAGCAACCTATTCTAAAAAGGCTGCTAGAGCCAAGAAAAGGAGTTCTAAATGTCCAGAGAAATACTTCAGAAATAAAGAGTTCTTCCCGAAAAAATATGTGACTCACAAATGTACCTGGTGTTCAATAACTTATCTATCCGACTATGACAATAAAATCTGACTGACAGACTCACCTCATTACTTTTAATCGTAATCCCTCTTGACTTCAACACACGTGGTCCACTTTGCCTCCAGTAATTTAATTCCTTTAAAATAGAAGGATTCATCTTGGTCCTCCAGCCCACCCATTAGGGCCTCCTTGATGTTATCATCAGGAAATCAACATTGACTTGGGTATTTCTTCAGGTTTCAAAAAAGAAAACAATCACTGAGGCCAGGTCTGGACTGTACTGCGTATGGTTAAGCTCTATGAAGCCACATTCCTTGATAGCAGCCTTCGGTTTTGGGCAGTGGCGTAGCTCGAGTTTGTGCCGCTCGGGGCGGGGTGGCACTTCAATTTGCTGCTCTCCAACATATCTGAATATTAACCTATTTAAATAGAAAATTAAAATGACATATAGAGAAAAATTAAGGTAAATTATACAAAGATGTATTCATACATAGAGAAATAGCAATAATTTTTCACATATAATTATTTATAGGCATCAGCTAGACAAGAATATACCATAGATGCACTGATAAGTCGTGTTCTCATTAGTTTAATATAATTACGCTGCAAAAACCAGAACCAGTGTAGTGTACAAGTGATAGGTGGGGATGTTTTCTGAGCAGAGCAAGAACACATTCGGATTTATAATGAAATGAAATTAGAAATTGTAATTAGAAATTATTATCTGTGTAATGTTCATGTTTCTTTTTGTTATTGCCTCATAAATTTCAACTGCTCTGTCTGATGCCGTCACAGAAGAACAGTCTGAAAATTATTTTTGAAGCATTTGTGGATAAAAATCAGAGAATTTTACTTTTTTCATTCATGAGTGATATTTTTCCAAACCCTGCTGCTTACACAGGAATTGTACTGAGCCATCTGGCCAATAATGCCGCCCCCAAAAATGTGCCGCCCCTAGCTACGCTACTGACTTGTGAGACGGTTCATTATATTAAGTTAGTAACATGCCTGCTATCAGATTCCCATGACATTTGATTGCATCATCTAATGAATTAATTATGAAAATAAAAGTTTTTCCAGTGATGGTTAAATTGTGTGGTATTAATTCCAACAACAGAACACCCTTTGTATACCAGAAAACTGTTGCCATGACTTTCCCAGCCAAATACTGTAAACAAAGTTTTTTGGGGTTCAGGGACCATTTCTGGTTCCATTACATTGACCCTAGATTGCTTTCAGTGTCATGATGGTAAACCCATGCTTCCTCCTCAGTAACAATCCGACAATACGAAGGTCCAAGCTCTAATGATTGACTTCCTAGTGACATATTTTCTGATGCAATGTCAGCATTCATGAAACCCTTTGGAAACTGACCATTGACATTATCAAATGAGTATGGATGACTGTGGAAACTGTGCCAGCTGAAATGCCTAGTTCATGGGCTATAACATTAACCTTAACATGATGATCTTCCATAATTATGGTCTCCACTTTTTAGGTACATTTCCTGTGAAGAGGCCTCCACAGATTACCCTGTGTGGGTTTCATCTACAATCAACTCCCAACCCCATTTAAATTAATTTTTATACCAATTATACTGGTGGTTCTTTTGTTTAGTCAGCAGTATTCCAGTATTCCTCGTTTTTCTCTTTCTTAATTCCTGTAATGAAAAAGCAGAAGGGGTCTGCACGGTGGCGCAGTGGTAGCACTGCTGCCTCGCAGTTAGGAGATCCGGGTTTGTTTCCTGGGTCCTCCCTGTGTGGAGTTTGCACGTTCTCCCTGTGTCTCTGTGGGTTTCCTCTGGGTATTCCTGTTTCCTCCCACAGTCCAAAGACATGCAGGTTAGGTGCATTGGCAATTCTAAATTGTCCCTAGTGTGTGCTTGGTGTGTGGGTGTGTGTGTGTGTGTATCTGCCCTGCGGTGGGCTGGTGTCCTGCCCGGGGTTTGTTTCCTGCCTTGTGCCCTGTGTTGGTTGGGATTGGCTCCAGCAGACCCCCGTGACCCTGTAGTTAGGATATAGCGGGTTGGATAATGGATGGATGGAAAAAGCAGAAGAGAGCAGCAGCACCTAAATAGAGAATAAATTGAGTTTCTAGCACAGATCAGATATTGGAGCAGCACCATTTAAAGTGATCATGTACTCAAGGACAGTCAGAGACTTGTCTCACAGCAACTCCAGCACTATTTAACTGTATGCTTCAAGCGATTATTGTACTGAGTCTAGTCTAAGTCGGCGTGTACTATGGAGCAGGTTTTCTTCAAGGACCTCTCTGTATTTGGCTGCATTCATCCTTTCTTCAATTCTGACCAGTCTCCCTGTCTCTGCCACTGAGAAGAATTTCCATAGAATGATGCTGCCGCCACCATGTTTCACTGCAGGAATGGTACTAGTCAGGTGAGGAGCAGTACCTGTTCTTCACTACACATAGTGTTTAGAGTTCAGCACAAGGAGTTCAACTTTTGTCTCATCATACCAGAGAATAATGCTGTTTGGCAAATTTCAAGTGGGAAGTGGAATAATGGAGAAGGGCTTTGGAAGATAGAGGACTGAAGATAAATATAAAGAAGACAGAATATATGAGGTATAATGATGTTAAGGATTCAGAAGTTAGACTTCAGGGAACGCTATTGAAAAGAGTGGATAGATTTAAATATCTATGATCACTGAAAGCCTAAGACGGAAAACTGCACAGAGTGCATTTTTATTTCAACAATTGGAAGAAGGTATCAGGAGTATTGAGTGTAGATAGCAGAATCAAGACGAAGATTTAAGGTAAGGCTTTTAAGACAGTGGTAAACACAAGCAATGATGTATGTAGCTGAGACATTTGCAGAAAAGGGAGTGCAGGAGAAGAAAGATGTGGCAGAATTGAGAATGTTGAGATGGATGTGGCTGGTCTGGACAAAATTAAGGAGGAACTCCTGAAATATTGGAGCCCAATTGTCGAAGCCACCTATGACTTTATCTGGGAAGAAACAGAAAAGGAACTCAATGTGACAAACCGTAACATTACACTGGAAGAAGCTTGAATGGCCACCAAGATGCAGAAATCAAACAAAGTAGATGGTCTGGATAAAATTAAGGCAGAACTCCTGAAATATGGGGGCCCAATTGTCGAAGTCAAGCTTGTGGATCTGTATAATGCATGCTAGTGGGCTAACACTATCCCTGAGGACTGGCAGAAAGGTGTCACTGTGAAGTTGAAGTCTGAATGCACAAATTGACCGGGCATTACCCTTCTCTCTGTGCCAGGCAAGATCTTTTGTACAATTCTCCTGTGCCAAATACAAACAGCCACTGATCAATGCCTACGAGAAGGCAGGTAGGTTTTCAGCGAGGATGGTCATCCAGTGATCAGATTTACTTCATGAGAAACATTGTCAAGCAGTGTGTGGAATATAATCAACTTTTAGAATGCATTCGATAGCATCCATCATGAGTTCCTGTGGAAAAATTTGTGGTTTTATGGTGTCCCGAGGAAGTTTATACCAGACACATAATTTTATATTTAAAGTTACTAACATGTACTCTATAAATGCTAGAAGGCACACTGAAAGTAAAACAAGAAGAATTGAATTTACTCAGTTGAATTGTGGACATTGGTTCCGTGTGAATTGTTTGCTTTTCTAGTGCGCCATCATTTTACATCATTTTAACATATAAATACGAAGTTAATTCACTGTAATTTATTCAAATACTTACTGGTACAATTATAAATGCAGATTTGTTGAAACACACAAAGAACAAGGTAGAAAGTGATTGAACATAAAATGAAACCAACAATATCTGTCCATTAATTAACTGATGAACTATGGTCAGTTGACAATGGCAGACAGAGATTAAATTATTAAAGAGAAAGTCAAAAATAAAGTTGCAGTTCTGGAGACCTCGACCATCTGGCCGCCTACTGATCCTGAATTTTCTGTAGTGGTGTCAATGCTGACCATCTAATCTGATGAGAGAATCTTTCCACCCTATAATCCCAATGCTCCATTTTTCCAAGATGCCTTTCTCATTTGCAGGTGAGCAGCATGGCAGTAGAGCAGTAGCACCAAGTGCCACATCCAGGTCACTGAGAAGAGAAACAGAATAGCAGAGGGTTAGTAATGGTTTATAAATATTACATTACTTATATTTCTCTACAAATGACTAACAGAAATGCTGTATTCACAGCTAATCATCGCCTCTAGTCAGGGTATGCTTGACTAAAATCATGAGTCTTCAGTCGGAATTTAAAAGCTGAGACTGAAGTGTCTCTTACATTGGCAGGCAGTTCATTCCACATTCACCACATTCAAGAAGTGCATGTTTGTCAGAAAGCTCTATGTGTTCTGTGTATTTGGTTTTCATATAACATTTGCATATGACTTAAATTTCATTCCCAAATCATTTTCTGCATAACCTAAAAGAGAGTAAAGGTTCTTAAAGATATCTCCTTTTCAAAAGAACCTACTTTTGTGTCTGTGTAAACATCCTGTCCCAGTGAATACCAAAAACCTCAATAGCACATGTTATTAAACGATTGTTTAGTATGCTTGAGTCATAAGTGCAACCACACTCTTAAAAATAAAGTTGTCAGAGATGTTCTTCAGAGTAATACCATAGGGGAACCATTTTTAAATTCCCAAAACCATTATGGTGTCAAAACCCAGAAAGGACTGTTATTTATTTAGATCTATAACAGGCTCCATAAATGATCATAAATATATGATAACAGATGTGGAATACTAATTGGCTTGTGATTTTAAAAACATACAGTAACAGAGACTAGGTTCTGTTTTTCTTGATCTGTTAGTACTCTACTAGGTTGCTTACCATACATTAAGGATTTCTGTTATGTCCACAAATTAGAAACCTTTTCAAAGCCCAAAGAACAAATTTCATATGCAAAAAAACTTCATAGAATGAAGTGGTTCTTTTTCAAGCAATAGAATAGAAATGTTCACAATCCAGTAAAGTACCTTTACAGAACAGTTATTTTAAGATTGTATTTTAATGTCTCATTCATCAAAAAAAATTAATTGGGTTTAATGGTACAATTAAACAATGCAACAAAGATGTAACCACTATTTTCTAATTCTGATTTTACTAATGAGGATGATGCAAATTACCTGCATTGATTATTTAACAATATAAGTTTGTGGCTTTGGGTGTGGGTTGAATTCTGTTTTCCTAGAAATTATGGGTTTTTTTGTTCCTGCTATCTTTTCTTTTAGATTTCTGATGTTTCTTTTTTCTTCTTTTTCTTAGTTTCACTTTGAAAACATTTGTTGAATAAGACTGACTTGATTTTATACAATATTATCTTCAAATT
>JANRMT010062791.1:157183871-157208148 GCA_026402145.1 Polypterus bichir lapradei | reverse complement strand
ACAATCTGATTGTATGGGTGGTTACCTACCACAAGCGTTACCTGATAGGTAACCACCCATACAATCAGATTGTGATTCAGACTATGAATGCCTTGAATGTAATTACCCCGATCTACAAACTGTCAAGTAAACGAACCACACGCCGTGGCGCAGAGTTAAGGGCTTCATCTCTAACGCTGACGTCCGAGGTTCGATTCCCAAGAGGGAGTGCAGTGAGTGTGTACACCTGATGAGCCCAGAATTAGGGCGAAACACGTGTCGTGTACTCTTTGCATTATTTGACAGTAAAACTATTTCAATATTTATATATATGTGTGTGTGTGTGTGTACTAAAATTTGGATTAGAAGAAAAACATGTTATGTCTATGTGTAAAAAAAACTTATTAAATGAACTCATCCAATGTGTCAGTGAATGTTTCCTCTAACATCACGTTTTCTTTCTGTTGTGGCTTTGTTGACTTTCAGTTTTCTTTATTGTTATGTCTTGTCTCTATTTTTTTGTTTTATAATTAAGGGGCCAGGGCCTCTAGTGTGTTCTTTGCTCTCATAGGCAGTGGTAATCAGTAGCGGAGACACCGGCAGAAGATTTAAAAATTGACAGGTTTTGGCTAGTGTTGTTGTTTAGATACATTCTTGTTTGCACTGCTTTATTTGTGTTTCTTGGCTTTTGACTTTGTTATGCTTGATGGTCAAAGTCCTCATAGCTTTTTTTGGCATTCAGTTCCCATTTTAAAATAGATAGATATTCAAATATGTTAATCTCTATTGCAAGTTTCCTTATTTAGGAAAAAATAAAAACACACAATAAATAAATTAATATAAATAAGTAAATAAATAAAACCAGAATCCTAGGAATAAACAGAGACAGTGGCAGAAGTTTATGTGCAGGTAGCAGTGGAGGTGACACAAGGTTACTGATTGTTCATGAGTCTGATTGCAGTTGGGTAGAAACTGTTCCTGAACCTGGAGGTGCACGTCTGAATGGACTTTAGTTGCTTCCCAGATGGGAAGATGGTGAAATGTGACAGTGCAGGGTGGCTGGGGTCCCGCCTGATATGGTTCACTTTCCTGAGACAGTGTGTAGTGTGGATGTCATGGATCACAGGGAGCTGTGTGCCCGTGATCTGCTGTGCTATCTTCACCACACGCTGCAGAGCTCTACACTCCTGAACTGAGCAGTTGCTGTACCAGGATGTGATGCTGTGTTAATACTGTAACATAAATACATTTTTAAATATGTCATAATATAGTTTATTAATAAAATCTAAGAATATCTTGTAGTACAACCTTGTCATTTTGAATATTTACAAAAATATATGTAAAACAAATTTATTAACATATTTTTTGAATTTTTAATTTAGTATAATATACTGTAAAATACTATTAATTAAATGTGTAAGATCAGTGGAATAGTGCAGAATTTGAATCCCTAGCTCTGAGGCTAGGAATCTGTGCTGGCAATCGGAAGTTGCTGGTTCAGATCCCATAAATGGCAGAAGTGATTCTACTCTGTTGGGCCCTTGTGCAAGGCCCTTAACCTACTATTGCTTCACCCTGGGTATGGTGTGAATCTTCATCCAGCCCTTTAAGCAGGTCCTCCAACTTTCAGGGTAAACTTGGGGGATGGTGGCAGGATTGGCACTCCTGGCTCTGTAAAAAACCTTACACTGCTACAGTGTGATACTGAGCTGTCACCGGTAGCACGGCTGCATTTGGGTCCCAGTCTGAGTAGTTCATTGTGTGTTGGGTGTGACAACGCGCTGTTAAAAATCAGTGCATGCTCCCATCCGCCATAATAATGGATCTGGGATCTCCTCCCTGAAAAAAACATCTACAATTGGACCCTTATTTAACGTTCCAATATTTAGCATTTTCACAAGTTTTTTTGGATGCTGCTGTTTGACATAAAAAGCTCTTCTCTGAAGAAGTGTTAGTCTTTTAGGACTTTATTCACATACAAAGTATTCACAGCGCATCACTTTTTCCACATTTTCTTATGTTACAGCCTTATTCCAAAATGGATTAAATTAATTTTTTCCTCAGAATTCTACACACAACACCCCATAATGACAACATGAAAAAAGTTTACTTGAGATTTTTGCAGATTTATTAAAAATAAAAAAATTGAGAAAGCACGTGTACATAAGTATTCACAGCCTTTGCCATGAAGCTCAAAATTGAGCTCAGGTGCATCCTGTTTCCCCTGATCATCCTTGAGATGTTTCTGCAGTTTAATTGGAGTCCACCTGTGGTAAATTCAGTTGATTGGACATGATTTGGAAAGGCACACACCTGTCTATATAAGGTCCCACAGTTGACAGTTCATCTCAGGGCACAAACCAAGCATGAAGTCAAAGGAATTGTCTGTAGACCTCCGAGACAGGATTGTCTCGAGGCACAAATCTGGGGAAGGTTACAGAAACATTTCTGCTGCTTTGAAGGTCCCAATGAGCACAGTGGCCTCCATCATCCGTAAGTGGAAGAAGTTTGAAACCACCAGGACTCTTCCTAGAGCTGGCCGGCCACCTAAATTGAATGATCGGGGGAGAAGGGGCTTAGTCAGGGAGGTGACCAAGAACCCAATGGTCACTCTGTCAGAGCTCCAGAGGTTCTCTGTGGAGAGAGGAGAACCTTCCAGAATAACAACCATCTCTGCAGCAATCCACCAATCA
The DNA here is from genome assembly GCA_026402145.1 of Polypterus bichir lapradei. Lineage (NCBI taxonomy): Eukaryota > Metazoa > Chordata > Cladistia > Polypteriformes > Polypteridae > Polypterus > Polypterus bichir. The sequence continues at coordinate 157,205,476 of JANRMT010062791.1, read as the reverse complement.
GGCCTGTATGGTAGAGTGGCCAAACGGAAGCCACTCCTTAGTAAAAGGCACATGGCAGCCCGCCTGGAGTTTGCCAAAAGGCACCTGAAGGACTCTCAGACCATGAGAAACAAAATTCTCTGGTCTGATGAGACAAAGATTGAACTCTTTGGTGTGAATGTCAGGCGTCACGTTTGGTGGAAACCAGGCACCGCTCATCACCAGGCCAATACCATCCCTACAGTGAAGCATGGTGGTGGCAGCATCATGCTGTGGGGATGTTTTTCAGCGACAGGAACTGCGAGACTAGTCAGGATAAAGGGAAAGATGACTGCAGCAATGTACAGAGACATCCTGGATGAAAACCTGCTCCAGAGTGCTCTTGACCTCAGACTGGGGCGACGGTTCTTCTTTCAGCAGGACAACGACCCTAAGCACACAGCCAAGATATCAAAGGAGTGGCTTCAGGACAACTCTGTGAATGTCCTTGAGTGGCCCAGCCAGAGCCCAGACTTGAATCCGATTGAACATCTCTGGAGAGATCTTAAAATGGCTGTACACCGACGCTTCCCATCCAACCTGATGGAGCTTGAGAGGTGCTGCAAAGAGGAATGGGTGAAACTGGCCAAGGATAGGTGTGCCAAACATGTGGCATCATATTCAAAAAGACTTGAGGCTGTAATTGCTGCCAAAGGTGCATCGACAAAGTATTGAGCAAAGGCTGTGAATACTTATGTACATGGGATTTCTCAGTTTTTTTATTTTTAATAAATTTGCAAAAACCTCAAGTAAACTTTTTTCACGTTGTCATTATAGGGTGTAACAAAATGTGGAAAAAGTGATGCATTATAAATACTTTCCGGATGCACTGTAGTAGCTAAAAGTGATTTTTCCCTCATATATGTTTTTTAACTTTTTTTTTTCATAACTGCTCAGATCAATTTTACAACTGATGATTAAAACAAATTTGTCAATCAGATGCAAACTAAAGAATGTTGGTTGTTGCTCTACTTCACATCATTTCAGTGCAGGACATCTGCAAATTCATCAACTTATGATGATAAGGTAGAGAATTAAGAAACAAGCTGTTGTTTTGAGCACATTTATCCCTTCTGGTATTCTGTTTATTATAAACAAGAGGCACAAAGGACAGGCAATGTGACTGGTGAGAGCGATGTGGATGGTTTGGATGCAAAGCAGTACAAATCCTTTCTGTAAAATTTTGATTTCATAATGTTTTTGGCTGATCACACTTCCCTAAAAAATCAGGTCTGTGACATGTATGAGTGAAGGAAATAGGAATCAATCTCCAGTGTGAATTAATTATTTTTGAGTTTCAAATATCAAATACATTATAACGACGGTGCAGTTGCTCTCAAAAGCACACCCTGAGCACAGCAAATCCAGACCTGCACTAATAGGATCCTAAGAAATCCTTGACAATTTCCTGCATTTGATATATTTTTTTTCCCAGTAGTGCCTAGAAAAGCATTCCATGGTTGTTCTCCAGAATTTCAAATGCATTTGCCTCTCCCCTGAACTCAGAAACTGTTCAAACAAAAGTTTAAATTAAGTCTAAATTAAGCTTGTGCTGTGTCTGACCAATTTGTTGAATTTCAAAGGAAAACTGCTGTGGCATTAACAGATACAGTAACAATGAAATATTTTTGCATTTTGCAGTACATATTAAACACATAATCAAATGCATTAGCATGAAAATTAAAACAAATTTTAAAGTATATCTCATAGATGTGGAACCTCGGTTCATGAACGTCTCTGAACACGTACAAATCGGTTTACAACCAAAAAGTTTGCCAAACTTTTGCATCTGTTTACGACCACACACTCGGTATACGAACAAGCAAGTTTCCCTTTCGGTTTGTGCGCGCTGATGATTTCCGCACGTATTCAGTCTCTCCCTGTGCAGCGAGTGAGAGAGAGCGACACACACAGACACAGGCGCGCGAGAGAGAGAGAGAGACACACACACGCATGCGCGAGAGAGAGCGCGAGGAAGAGAGAGAGAGGGCTGGATGCATAAGGCCGAGAAGGCAGTTAAAGAATGCACCGGGCTTGTTTTTAAAGAGACAGATCCAAGCATTGTTTTAACCTCGTTGTATTTAATGAAGACTTTTTTCTGTTGGATTTTAACCTCCACTTCACTTCTGTTTAGTGTGATCGGTTCGTAGCGTGCATTGTTGCAATGTTACTTTTCTTGGTGGTTTATTAAATTACGGATTTTTCAAATGTTCATTTTTTTTTCTCTGTGCTTAAAACTCATTAAAAAAAAGTGTTTTTAGCGATCGGTTCGTAGCGCTAAAGCGCAAACTCTTGCAGTGTTAGTTTTCTCTGTTGTTCAAGGTTTTCTCAGTGTTATTCAAATTTTTTTACATTTAGTTTACTATTACGCTGTGCATTCTGTGGTATACTTAACTGTATTTGTACTTAAAAATCTTTAAAAAATTATATTTACATACAGTTTGCATGGTCTGGAATGGATTAATTGTATTTATATACAATCCTATGGGAGAAATTACTTCGGTTCATTACCAAATTGGGTTACGACCAGAGTTTTGGAACGAATTATGGTTTCTGAACCAAGGTTCCACTATATTTTAATACTTATTTTATTTCCAAATAAGTGTATAACTAATGGGACCACTAGGGGTCAATGCAGAACCCCAAAACTCAGACAAAACAAGTGCACAGCCACAAGTCCCAAGTGCAAATGTACTTTTTATTATACAAAATACATTACAAAAAGCTTATTTGTAACAGTGGCAAAACAAAGTTCTCCCTCTCACTTTCTTCACCTCCACCCCTCCCCGTGAGCTTTCTCTTCTTCCACCTGACTCCAACTCGTCTAGTTGAGGTTGATTGGCATCTTTTACCTTGAACCGAGGAGTACTTTCATTGCTAGGGCACAGCCCATTGGAAGCACTTCCAGGTCAAACAGAAGCCCCACAAACTATGCATCACATATCCCTGCAGCTCCCCTTGGCACTACCCAACAAGGCTGACCGATGGGCCTCCAGGGTAGCTACCTAGCGTGTCAGGGGAGTATGTAGCCCTGTAACATTTTGTGGCACTATTATACCTTATAATAAATAACTGGATTTCTTTGTTATAGGGGATAGCTAGGCTCTTGGCCTTGTAGACATTTCCTCTGATGATCTTTAGTACCTCTTATAAATATATTGACATAGGTAGTGTCACATGTTTCTAGATGCAAGTTGTTTGATTGTTCTATCCTTTAAAGCAAATAAAAAACACAAAAAAAATATTTAATTTAGGTCTGTATGCAACAAAAATAAATGCTTCTGACAATAGGACATGTCATTTATCCTTTTAGTTTAGTGCAAACAGCAGATGTGCACTTGTAAAGAGCTGGTCTGATAACAGGAGGAAGCAATACGTCTCATGGGACTGCTAATGAGATGCAGACAGTGGTCTCTGGATGAGGCACAGCTCTATGATCAGCTTGATCAACAATAAGTTTCTTTGGAAATATGTTGAGCCGAGTGCTAATGAACCTTCCAGCCACTGCTGAAAGATGAGATGGAGAAAAGATCCGACATCTAAAAAGTTTTCACAGACAAGTATTTTCAAGCGTCGGCTAAAATGTACTGTAACACTACCAGATCAATGTGGGGAACGAGAAGAATTCATTTTGGGAACATGACCCATCTTTCTTTTTTTTTTTTTTTACACTGCGCTCTTAGCACTTGTGCCTTCTCTGTTCCCTTCCAAGGAATCATCTCAGTGTGATGGAATGGAATTACAGATGGTTAGCAAATCGTCTTTGTTGAGTCCACTCTCGGTAGTATCATCATTGGGGTGTTTCTATGTGCCTTTGTGTGTTGTGTATACATATGTAGTCACAAGTGTATTTTAAAGTCTAGGCGTAATGTGTTTGCCGTTTTGCACAGGACAGTGTAATGCTAAACTGCCTGATGACCCCCCGGGGGGGGGGCGCCCCGCCCCGCGGCCCCCCCCCCCCCCCCCCCCCCCCCCCCCACCTCAAGTCAACCCATCTACCACTACTCCCTTCCAAAAAACAGTTTAGGTCTGAAGACTAATTGAGTTCATGCCATCCCCACAGAGAGTTTATTCATCCCTGCTGACTCTGCTGTGGCTGTCAAATGCTTATTAGATACTCATCAATCTCAGGCAGTTAAGAACATTCCCTAGTGGGACAGCATGGAGGGAAGGAAGGCAGCAGCATTGGTTCAAAAAAAGAAAGTAAGGGAGACGCATACCGCATCAGAAGAAAGGTAAATAAGTTATGTTAAAATGTTTTTGATATTTACTAAGTGAATCAAAGTTAAAATCATTTACAAGTATACAGAGTGATGAAATGACAAAGTTCAGCACTCATGGTGTACACATAATGCAATTGAGAGAAGACTGTGCACAAACAGATAAAACTATTCAACATACATAACATATTTAGACGAGCAATATGCCAAATAAATGGAACAATTACACATAAAAGTATTTAGTGCTGAATCAGTGCAATGACTAATCTTTTGACCTATGAAATGAAGGCGAATGAAATGAGGTGTGAGGAAATAGAAATCAAAAGGCTGATTATACAACTTCCATCAGTTTAAGAGGCACAAGAACAATATATTTTTTAGAATGGAGTCTGACTTGTGCATTTCATAAAACTCACTAATGAAACAATTATTGTTTCAGGTTGAACTTTGTATTACAGTTTATTAGTAAAATCGGACAAGTGATCCAATGAGTGAATGGTGAGAAGGATACTGTACATAAGCTTTTCTCATTAGTTTCTAACAAGTTCTTTCACCAGTACCCAGAAGCATTGCTAGAAAATTGTGGAGTAGGTGAAAACTCTCATTGGTGTTACAAAAGTACACACAAAAAAACCTTCACTTTAAAGCAATGAAGGACATACAAGCTCTGCATCAGACAATGTATAACACTCAGTGGCATAACAAGGGTATACAAATACAGTATGTTCATATTAAACAAATAAAACGGAGCAAAAATGTACTTTATAATGGAATGTATCTGTGTATGCCATATTGGATTAGAAGCAAATGTAAATTAACATTAATGTCAATGAGTCCACCTATCCCCCTGTAGTTGATGCAATCCAGGTACTCACCCTTCTTTTTCCAGATTGGGACAACGAGTTGTCTATGCTATCTGGAAAGGGAAGGGTGATCACCTGGATTGGATAACACTTCTTTTGGTGCCGGGTAAGGTCCTTGCTAGGGTCATCCTCAATAGGATCCATGATCACTTGATCACCTATCAGCGACCAGAGCAGTTTGGTTTAACACATAAGAAGTCTACTATCAACCACATCCTGGCACTGAGGGTCCTCATAAAGCACAAACATTAATATCAGCAGAGTTTCTTTGCAGTCTCTGTTGATTTTCATAAAGCATTTGTCTCAGTTGATTGAGCTGCCCTGTGGGACATCCTGAGACTTTGTGGGATACCCACAAAGTTTTCTGGATATCATGGTACATTAGTACTGTGAGTGCTGTGCAAAGTGGAGACAGAACCTCTACATTTTTCCCAGTTGATTCTGGGGTTCATCAGGGGGTCTTCTTGCTCCTACTCTGTTCAGTACTTCCATGGACTGGGTGTTGGGCAGGGCCATGGGGTCCAGCGGCTGTGGAGCATCTGTTGGTTAAGAAAGATTCACTGATCGTGACTTTGCCAACAATGATGTTTATAAATGGAGGCTCTGATTGAGGCTCTTGAGAGACTGAGTGAGGATTCTGAGTTTCTGGGCTTGCGAGTGTCCTGGATAAAAACCAAGATCCAGACCTTTAATGACCTCTTGGGCACAGCCATCAGCAGTGTGTCTGCCTGCGGAGAGAGTGTTGACCTTGTCGAGAGGTTTACTTACCTCAGCAGCAACATTCATGTCTCTTCAATATGAAGTTACTAGACGGATTGAGAGAGTATGGGGGTCATGAGGTTGCTAGAAAGGGGTGTGTAGTGCTCCCGACATCTTTGCAATAGAATGAAGGTCCAAGTCTTTAGAGTCCTGGTGCTTCCTGTTTTGCAATATGATTGCAAGATATGGACGCTATCCAGTGACCTGAGATGAAGACGGGACTCCTTCAGTACTGTGTCTCTTCAGAGAATTCTTGGGTACCGCTGGTCTGACTTTGTGTCAAATGAGCTGTTGCTCACGGAGTCCCAAATAAGGTACATTACCTGCATTGTGAGGGGCGTTCAGTTATGGCACTTGTGTTGCAATTCCATGAGGGTGATCTGGTTCCCAGGATCTTCATTGTTGAGGACCCAAGCAGCTGGACCAGGTCAAGTGGACACCTATGTAACACCTTGCTGCGGCAGATAGATGGGCATTTCCTTACTGGCCTGTGTGCCTGCCCCGGGGGTTTGCCAACCAGGAGCTGTTTCATCGTACTGTTAGTGTATGCTCCCCAACCTGATCTGACCTGAGTCCACCTATCTATCCATCCATTTTCTATCTAATTTTTCTATTCTTATTCTAATTTACCGTTGCTGAGATCTAAAGGCTAAATCAGAAACAATTAAAATGAAATACCTCTATAATAATCATATTTAACACATAATAAAAAAGTAACATAATGAAGGTAAAAAAAAAAACTTTGGCAAGAGAATACATTATAAATGACAAAAGACATGCACGATTGTGTAAATGTGTAAAGAACATGAAATTGTTGCATTGGTGACAGCAGTAGAAACCTAAAATGAGACACTTTACATCATTCATTCATTCATTCACTAAATCTCTTGATGTTCTCTTGCATTATTAGATTACAGCATTAAGGGGAACATTCCCTGGCTCTGAAAATTGACCCGGTTTTGGTTCAGATAACATTGAACTTCATGAAATGTGAGGTACTGTATGTGTATAGTTAAATAATAATATTAGTCATTAAAACAAATTCCATCAAGGCATATCTATCATTAGATAATGTTTAATAAAGAACTTTACTTATTCTTTATCTCTTCTAGTTACACATGCAGAGGAATTACTTTTAGTTTTTTTCTGGACTTTTCCAACTGTTTCATGATCTTTTCTAGACCTATGAAGCCAAAGATAATTCAGGAACACTTGAGCAACACATGTCACAAGACGTGAACTGTAGCATGTGATTGCACAAGCCCATCTCACTGCAGCCCAGTGCCTGAAGTGGGTACAGTGAGTGGGTTCTCAATTTTATTTAATTTTTTCATGTGGTTTCAGGAGTTTTTGTAGGGAGTCAATGCTCACATTGTAAAATACTGGCACCTCACAATATTGGAGAATTGTAAGAGGTGTTAACCAGCAGTTATTGAAGAGAGTCGATCCTCCCACACACACACACACACACACATTCCCTGAATGTTTCTTTCACTTTAATTACTTGAATCTTAAACATGGTGAATCAGTGAGGAGCCCTACCCCAGCTGTCAAACATACTCTCCATGATTCAATGAATATGCATACTAGGGGGATCCCATAGTCTACTGCCTCTTCTCGTTTTCTGCCTCAAGGGCAGCTGCAGCCTTTGGATTAACCAAACCCCATTTGGCAGACCGCCACAAGGGCAGCTCCAGTATTATGTATAGGCAGATCCGCAGCATCATGACGTCAAATTTCACTGCAAATTCAATTTTACATTACTCTTGTTCATTATAAATTACCAATATTCAAAATATTCTACATTTTTAGGTCTAGCGGAATTTGTGCTCTGTCAGATAACACATCCACTAACACACATTGATATAGCTGACTTTGAAAAAAGTGCCAGTTATGATATATAAATGAATCTACTGCTGAAAAGATAAACAGATTTTCCTGTTTATTAGGTTTCTGTATTGAGTGGAAGTTCTTGTTATGAATTACATTGTTTGTAATGATGACTAATTTTCCAAAAAATAATAATTGCACATCTTTTAAATGATTTAATGCTAGTAACAAAAGAGTCAGAAATATCTTTAGCATTTGTGAGGAGAGGGTCGCTATTGAAACTTGTTTAAAGTGGTAAAGAACATAGATGGCTAAATAAATAGAGTTAAACTTTTATACCCATTATTGTTTTTGGCCTCTGCCATATAATAATTCAGAAGTTTTACTTTTTCACATTTTAAGAAAGGCAGCACGGTGGCGCAGTGGTAGCACTACTGCCTCGCAGTTAGGAGACATGGGTTCACTTCCCGGGTCCTCCCTGCAGGGAGTTTGCATGTTCTCCACGTGTCTGTGTGGGTTTCCTCCGGGTGCTCCGGTTTCCTCCCACAGTCCAAAGACATGCAGATTAGGTGCATTGGTGATCCTAAATTGTCCCTAATGTGTGCTTGGTGTGTGGGTGTGTGTGCCCTGCAGTGGGCTGGCACCCTGCCCGGGGCTTGTTCCTGCCTTGTGCCCTGGGATTGGCTCCAGCAGACCTCCATGACCCTGTGTTAGGATATAGCGGGTTGAATTTATGACTGACTGACTCAGAAGAACTTTCCCTTCCTTCCCAAACTCAAAAGACATTTATTATTATATACCAGACTTCCATTAACAGGACTAGTCCACTGCATATGTTTGCTAATGTATAGCTGAAAAGAAATGATATAAAATGCAACAAAACCCAAAAATTAGAAGCTCATTACTGACACACAAAAAATGTCTAAAAAAATCAGTATAGGGGCTGGTTTAGTCCAGAATACCTAGGTGGCGGCATGTTGTACTGGGTTACATGTTACCAGCAGAAGGTATAAGACAAATAAAACCTGACAAACCTGGCCAGATATGGAGATGGCGTTTACCTTCAAATAATAGGACTCAGAATATGCATAACTGAGAAATAAATCTCTCAAAGTCTATGCACATGCATAGGTATGTAATGGTTCCCATCTATGGCTACAGGGTTTTTGTTCCAACCAGATTCACAATCAGTGATAAATTTATAATGGATTTAACAACCAAAACACTTGGAAAAGTAGAATGCAAATTGGGTTTTAAATACAGCTAAAAAGTGAAAAGAAATCCATCCATCCATCCATTATCCAACCCGCTATAACCTAATGCAGGGTCACGGGGGTCTGCTGGAGTCAATCCCAGCCAACACAGGACGCAAGGCAGGAAACAAACCCCGGGCAGGGCACCAGCCCACCGCAGTGAAAAGAAATAGACAAAATAAAATTACATTATCCCCATATAACTGCTTAGTACATTTAAATAAAAGATTTTCAAACTTAGTTTTGTATCTTCGACATTGACCCCAAAACACAAAAACTGGGAAATGACAGCTAGGAGTTCAAATAAAAACAGATGTTGATTCGAACAAAAACCTGAAGCCACAGTGAGTACCCAGGACTGAGTTTTGGAACCTCTTCTCTAAGGCAAAAGAAGAGATAATAAGGACATAAATGTTATGAGACAGCAATAGTATGAATTTGAGATTAAACTACAACTATCATGGCCATTGTTTTTGTGTGTGTATTTTTGTCTTTTAGTTAGTGTTGTACTATTGTCAAATGCTCTGAAGTGACATGCAAGCAAGAAGTTCATTGTGCTATGTACACATAGCAATAAACTTAAACTAGTTGAACTAGCAATGATGGTGTGTCTAACTCAGCGTTTCTCAACCTTTAAGTATTTGCAACCCGAGTTTTCATAACAGTTTTAATCGTGCCCCCCCCCCTAACAGTTTTTGAAATGTAGATGCATATTTTATTATACCTACTTAACTTTTATCAACATTTATCTAACTCTATATTTATTGTTCTAGTATCAGAATGTAGTTTAAGTTAATTTGTTTTGGTTTCAACAGATGTTTTTTTCATATTTTTGATTCTTGTTTTCTTTTTTTCACATCTTTGCGCCCCCCCTTTTTGTTACTTCGCACCCCCCTAGGGAGGCCCGCCCCACAGGTTGAGAACCACTGTTCTAACTAATCTACAGTATAAAACTCAAAGACATTCTGCTGCCCATCATGGTTTAATCCTTTGATATCTTCCAGTGCATTTTTTCATTGTTCTTGTCTTTAATGCTGTACAACTATGTCCTATAATTAGAAGCTAAAGAACATAACTTAAGAAATCCTGCAACAGAGCGTTGTTAATTTGCATAAAACTCCAAAGGCTAGTATCATATATACAGACATGGGCAAATTTGTTGGTCCCCTTACAGCTTTTTGAAAAAGTCTGTCTGCCTCCTGAAAAGTGATTAGAAGAAAACAGTTGTCCCATGAATACTGATATGTCATGAAGTAAAGCAAAATAAGTGTGAAAAGAGATCAAGTATTGTTGATTCTACAAAGATATATTCTAAAATGGCCGGTACAGATTTGTTTGTACCCTTAGAAAACATCCAAAATAATTTGATTAGAGGATTTTTCAAACTGTTTTTTTTTATTAGTGTCACACATGACTCCAATCTTGTAATCAGTCATTCAGCCTATTTAAATGGAGAAAAGCTGGTTAAGTTTGCAGATGATATAAAGATATGTGGATTAGCAGATAATTTGGAATTCATTATATCATTACAGAGGGACTTGGGCAGCAGACAGGATTGGGCAGATTTGTGGCAGATGAAATTTAATGTCAGTAAAAGTAAAGTATTACACATAGGAAGTAAAAATGTTAGGTTTGAATACACAATGGGCGGTTGGAAAATCGAGTACACCTTATGAGAAGGATTTAGCAGTCACATTGGACTCTAAGCTATCAACTTCCAGACAGTGTTCAGAAGCTATTAAGAAGGCTAACAGAATGTCAGGTTATATAGCGCCTTAATGTGTGGAGTACAAGTCACAGGAGATTATGCTCAACCTTTATAATGCACTAGTAAGACCTCATCTGGAGTCCTATGTGCAGTTTTGGTCTCCAAGCTACAAAAAGGACATAGCAGTGCTAGAAGAGGTCCAGAGAAGAGCAACTAGGCTGATTCCAGGGCTACAGGAGTTGAATTAAGAGGAAAAATTAAAAGAGCTGAGCCTTTACAGGTTAAGTAAAAGAAGATTAAGAGGTGACATGATTGAAGTGTTTAAAATTATGAAGGGAATTAGTCCAGTGGATTGAGACGGTTATTTTAAAATGAGTTCATCAAGAACACTGGGACACAGTTGAAAACTTGTTAAGGGTGAATTTCACACAAACATTAGGAAGTTTTTCTTTACACAAAGAATGATAGACACTTGAAATAAGCTACAAAGAAGTGTGGTAGACAGTAAAACCTTAGGGACTTTCAAAACTCCACTTGATGATTTTTTGGAAGAAATAAGTGGATTGGACTGGCGAGCTTTGTTGGGCTGAATGGCCTGTTCTCGTCTAGAGTGTTCTAATGTTCTAAAAGTCGTTGCTCTGCAGTTTGGTGTCATCTTGTGTCCTACACTGAACATGGACCAGAGCAATCAAAGGAGAAAGCTGTCAGAGGAGATAAGAAAGAAAATGATAGACAAGCATGTTAAAGGCAATGGCTAGATGACCATCTCCAACCAGCTTGATGTTCCTGTGATTATTATGAAGTTTAAGGTCCGTGGGACTATAGCCAACCACCCTGGATGCAGTCACAAGAAAATCAACCCCAGAATGGGCAGAAGGACAGTGAGAATGGTAGACAATCAACCAAGAACAACCTCCAAAGACATACAAGCTCAGCTCAAAGATCAAGGTCCATCAGTATCTGATCACATCACTTGTCACTTTTTGAGTGACACAGGGCTCAATGAAAGAATACCCAGGAGGACTCCACTTTTGAAAGAAAAACATGAAAAAGTCAGACTGGAAATTGTTAAAATACATATTGACCAACAATAATGGATCTGTGAAAATGTTCTTCGGACAGATTAGACAAAACTGGAGCTTTATGTCATTTTTGTCCATGCCATTTTCATTTGTGTTATTATTTGAAAAATTCTTTTTGAATCAAAACTCTAAAGAAAAGTCAGATTTTTATTGAATGCAAAATCAATAATGATGGGAGCCAATTACATTTATCAGTTTTTTAGATGCAATTGTGGGTTCTTCTTTAATCGTGGAGGGGTACCAACCAAATGTTCCATGTCTGTGTTTTAATATTAGAGAAAATAATTTATTATACTTTTTTTGTCCAAGACAAATCCTAATGACATAGTAGATTTTCCTTTTCTGATAACATTAATCATATTTCTTCTTTGCCAAAATGAAGCTACAATAAAGAACCACTATGAGCCATCCAATAATGGCACTAATAACCCTAGGAGAGGCACAGGGAGAAGTTATTGGCTTGATACTCCCATCCTCCAGCATCTTCAAGACGCACTTCTTGATGATAGCCTTCTTGTGGGGTGGTACATGATATGCCCTTTGTCACATTGGAATTTCATTAGCAGTCCAAATATGAGGACAGAAGACATTTTTAGAATTCAACTTACTGGTCAATACCTGAGGCCACTGCTGAAGGAACAGCTGAATTTTTGTTGGATAGGTGGTTACATGGTCTTCAACCTGTGCACTGCAAGGTCGAATCTCTGACAGGCAGAAATTCACAGATGGAACTTTTTTTCCATGAAAGGATTTTTTTGGTCCTGTGAAGAAACTGAAACACCCTTCACCTTGGCTTGAGTACAGGTCCCAGGATTAGGCTGAAGACTGATCTGTGAGCCATTGATTGAGTCCAATCTGAGCAGCAATGGGTACGGTCAAGTGCGTGCCTTCCAACATATAAAATGTCAATTTCCATTTAACATGGTGTAGTTGGAGCTGTAATATGACTTTGTCCTGAGCACGATGCTCCTACCCATCTGCCAGAAGGAAACCCTTGTTGTCACTTCAATTAGTTCTTCCCTCTCACAAGGCAACCATTTCCCAGAAGTTACATTTTATCAGAGTGAAGGTCCGGTGTCTATGACACCCTCATCTTGTGTTTCGACCATGGTCACTGGAACAGCCAAGAATGTTCAGCTGTGCTTCTGACTGGGAACCCTTCTTGGAAATCTTCTTGACTGGACTACTCTTGCTTATGATTTCTTGGAATAGAAAGGAGATTAAATCTGTTCCTTATGAAAAGTATTTTATCCACTCAAGTCTATTTGGGCTTGGATATAATCAGTTTATATTTTACAATGCAATTAAAAAATCTTCTCTAGTAAAATATGTAACTACATTCTATTTTTGAATAGTGTACAGTGCAACAGAAGCAGGTAATAAATAAAAATCTGTCTCTTTGATGACATTCATAAACAGAAACTGAAAAGGCTCCAACTTACTAAAAAAAAACTAAATACTCAAAGAGAGTTAAATGGTATGCTGTGCACATTTCTTAACTTGTTTTGATCTGAGTTCATTGATTATGTTTGTGGTGGAGCGTGTCCAGGGTCTCTTGTGTTTCTGAGCAGATGCAGGTGTTTTAATAATATAGTGCAGTCAAGACCTCATGAGTGTACATGAGGAAAGTTGTGTGGCCATGGATAGAATAGGCTAATTGTTCGATTACAATCATGAATGCAATTGGGACAGCCATCCTTCAGTGAGCATCGTTTAGTGAACCTGCACTCAAAGGGTGATGAAAATGTTTAAGTACTGTAGGTCAAAACAAGAGGAGATGAAATTCACAAAAGTATTCAAGGGGACAGAGTGAGATAACATTACAGAACTGGGTTGTTGTCTGTGCTGGCAGAAGGAAGCTAGTAGTCAAGAAAGTTCCTCAGGGGTGTATAAGCCAAGGAGTTCTAAGAGTGGATCAACCCCTATTGATTTTTCATGGACCATGGATAATTGTGTGCTCCAGGGCTCCTGCCATACCAAAAGAACTTGGCAGGACAAAGGAATGTTCCAGCTTGTACAAATGGAAGTGGCTGGGACAGGAGTCGGTTTGAGGATTATGTACCCAACACAGACAGATACTGGGCACAAATTTAAAGCACAAGGAGCCTTTTATTATGTGGGAAACTCTTCAACCAGAATTTCCCACCACTACAGCTACAAGTACAAAATCAAAACAGCCCACAATGACTCTTCTTTCTTCCTTTATCTTTTGGTCACTGCCTGCTCCGCTTCTCCCATTAAGCTTCGTCCACCTTCCACCTGACTCTGGCTCCACTCTTTGAGGCAGTCAGCTCCTTCTATGTTGTCCACCCCAGAAGCGTCTCTGCTCTTCTGCCCACATGGTCTGTAAGCACCGGAAATCCCATGCCTTTAGGCCCCTCAGTCTCTGCAGCGCCCCTTGTGGCTCCCAAGGTACCCAGCAGGTCTGGGTTAAACAACTTCATGTCCCTAGGATTCTGGGAGAGGCAGTGCCCTAAAAAAGCTGCCTTCCCCAATCCTGCCATTGTTTGGGCACTCTGGCCGGGTTGGACTGCTAGCCGTCCCTTACATTCTTCACAAGCTCTCTTTTTATGGTTTTATTTCATGAAGACTTTTTGTACCACATTTTTTGGGCACTGTCTGCCATTTTAATAAAACATAATTTACACTTTTGCAGCAGACTTGTTGTTGTGTATCGTCATTCTCTCTAGTCCATCTCAGTTATGACTATTAAAATCCTGGAGTAAGAACAACAACAACAACAACATTTATTTATATAGCACATTTTTATACAAAAAGTAGCTCAAAGTGCTTTACATAATGAAGAATAGAAAAATAAAAGACACAGTGAGAAAAGAAAATAAGTCAACATTAATTAACATAGAATAAGAGTAAGGTCCGATGGCCAGGGTGGACAGAAAAAAACAAAAAAAAAAAAAAAAGACTAAGGGAATGTGGGACATCACATTTTTCACCTTTTTTGATTTCAAATGGTAAGATATTTTTTACAAGTTATCTTTAATAAATATAATGTAATATGACATTAGATGCCCTTTTGGATTTAAGATGGCATTGTGTTGCATTCCTTCAAAGTGTATTCTGGCAGTAAGTTCAGGCTCACCCAGGATGCATTGGGGTCTCTCTTTGGACTGCCGTTCCCAAGTTTTCTTCCATTGTTTTTCCCTACAAGGGTTTTTTTCCTTGTCTTCTTAGAGAGTCAAGGCTGGGCGGCTGTCAGAAGGCAGGGCCTGTTAAAGTCCATTGCAGCACTTCTTGTGTGATTTTGGGCTACACAAAAATAAATTGTATTGTATTTCCAGCCCATTACAGATGTTATGACTTTTATCTAAATGTTGTGTTCTATTATAAGAAGTGTTTACAATAAATGGCATTTGTGAAGCATCTGATAAAATGAAACATTTGTTTCAGATCATCAAGTAATACAAGTAGTAGCACAATGAGCTGAACTAAATTAACCACTCCTGAAAACTATGGCAGATTATTCATTATTTTTGGATGAATCATCCATCCAAACTGAGGAAGTGAATTACTGGTGTGAAATTACGATAGACGATGAAAGAAAACATGCTTGCTTTGTTTGGTATTCTTAACACAAAAGAACAATTAAAATGAAGGATGTTTTTCAGCAATAGAAGAATCGTAAATGTGATGGATGTACTAAATATTGAGTTTCAGCATCTGTGGGCCAAACACTTATGAAATGTCCATCTTTCTTCCACCTTCAAGAATCTAATATGCACTAGCTTGAGTAATTTAATGTCACTAAATCAATCTTCAACAGAAACATTTGAAAGACAAGGTCAGGTTTCAAGTGAAGCATGATTAAGTTTAATCCAAGTCCCTGCCAAAAGTTATTCCATGTGTTGGAAGAGCATTTGAGGTAGAGGGAAACCATATGGTGATGATAAACAAGAGGGAATGAGTGAAATACAGGTATGGGAATCAAGTGTTCAAGTATGCCTTTTTAATGAAAAGGCCTTGATCGAGGGCAACCCTTAGTAGCACTTAAGACCCAAAACAAGTGTCCCAGCCCACCATGTACAAAACAACACATTGCCTGCAGTTTTGCACAGTGAAGGTAACAGGTGGAGCAAAAATAATACATGATTGTCTAACACATGTTGATCACGTTAATGGTGTGGGGATCTTACACAAATAGCAGTAGCCTGCTATGGCCTGCTGTCCCCCTCCCAGAATTGCTCTTTTTTGCATCACTTCAGCGATCGTCTGTTCTTTTTATGTTCATTTCCATCTTTTTTCTTGAACTTACTTCTCCGTTATATATTATCTTGTGTGATAGATAGGGGGCGCTCTCGCTCCCTTGAACCCCTGTCCACGACTCCAGACACCAGGTAAAAGTCCAAACATTGACTTTATTAAATCGCCGCAGTGCACAAAGCACCCTCTCCTCCACTATATTCATAAACAATCACAAATACAATCTTCCACTCCCAGACGCGTTGCCACCCTTCCACCCAGCTGAGCTCGCCGTCTGGGAGCTCCCACAGTCCTTTTATATCTCCTGACCTGGAAGTGTTCCTAATCCCCAGTCCATGTGACTCTCAATCACTTCCGGGTCAGGTACAAGTTCTTTTCTTCACCCCGGAAGCACATCATTCCTCTTGTTCACGTGTGCCTCCAGGGCGTAGGGAAAATATCCATTACTCCTCCCTGCAGCGTCCCCTAGTGGCCCCCATGGCATCCAGCAGGGCTGTGCATAAAAACTCAATTGTCCATGATGCCCTGCTGGTCTTCTGGGGACCTCCATGCTGCAAGGAGGGCTCCACCTGGCAGCTTGAGGGTATTGGCCGGGATAAATGGCCGGCCATCCTCCACACTTGGTAATTTCTAAAATCAATTTTACTCTAAAATATTTATGACCATATTGAGATATTTTCCTTTTGTACACTCTATAAGTATGTATTACAATACACAATATGAAATACATAGTGTCCAGAGATTATTGTGAATTCACTGTGAGATAAAAACGTGAGTAAACATAAAACTAAAAAAGACACACTGATTGTAATCATGAAGACAAATGAGACTGTAAATGAAACAGGGGTCGAAACCAAAATCAAAGTCACAGATCAAAATGGAGTTTAAAAAACATAATGCAACTTGTAAAGAAACTAACACAAACAGCCTTGAGAGTTTTTTCAAAGCAAATCCACTGAGGGATGATGTGCACAGCAATCATTGTTCTTCAAAAAACATTCAGACCCCTTCACTTTTTACAGATTATGTTATGTTTTAGTGCTATGCTATGTTTTAAATGCTAAAGTCATTTAGATCAAATTTTCCCTCATTAAGCAACATTCATTATCGCAGAATGATAAAGCAAGAGCAAGATTTTGGACATTTTTGGAAAATTTCTTAAAAATGATAAAATGAAATACAGTCAGCCCTTCACATCCGTGGGTTCCACATTCACAGACTCAACCAATCGCAGATTGAAAAAACCTGAAAAAAAATGAAAATTCCACAAAGTTCCAAAAAGCAAAACATGAATTTGCTGTGCACAAGTACTATGCTGATGCCATGCTAATGAAGTGATGTGTAGACATACCTCCTGTTGGCTTATGTGACGGGCTGGCAGGGGGAGACGGAGTCAGTCTGAAAAAAAAACGGCCCTCCGTTCTAATCCCTTATAGCTCAGTAATGATCCTTCCACTGTTTCACCTACATTTCACCTACCTTGTTATGATCTTTACTTTCTCTATAATCAAGTTTGATTTTCTTCCTGGTGCTCCACCTGAGGCCTTGATTGATTACAGCAGTGCCAGTCTGAAGACCTCATGTAAACCATTCAGTTGGTAGTAGCAATTGGAAGTGTGTACAAAGTGCACAGACTTAATAAGTGCAGGCTCAAGTGTGTCAAGTGTTATCTCTTGACAAGAAAATAAAAATCTTAGATCTTTCAAAAAGACCTTTCAAATGTTGCTTGCCAAAGTGGGCTATAAGATTAGTAAGAATGAATTGAACATTCACACAATGAAGCAGAAAGCAGTTTAAATGAATGTAATTGTTAATGCTGCTAGTGCTATTATAAGGAATTTAGAGATGGTTTAAAGCATATGGGAGGACGCAAGTAAGTCAATGTGACGATGTGGGTTATGGCTCCATGCTCCCATCGCTATTTGGAAGCCCTTGAACCCAACACCGTCGGTAATGTCACCGATGAGCTAGTCAGTGTAGGCAATAACTGAGCACGGGGAAGGTAAAAATGTGCAAAAGTGCTTTTATTAAAAACAATCAAAACAAAGTGTCCATAAAGTGCAGTGCTTTCATAACAAATCTTCATTGAACAAATAATCCATAAAAGAACTGTGGAGGTTAAAACAATAGAAAAAAAAACCACAATCCTTAAAAACCAGAGGTTAAAATCTTCTCATGGCAGCAGTCTTTAAAAACCCAACAAGTCCGGTGCTCTTCTACGTTAGCGTCTCACCTGCTTCTCCCAATTGGGCTTTGCAGCAGGCGAGATGCTCTCTGCAGCTGCCCTCTTCTCTCACACACACGAGACTGGAGACCTCCCAATCCCTGGCTTTGGTCTGGCACTCATCCCAGTCCCCGAGACTTGATTTCCACCAACGGCCAGGTTGCCCACGTTGGGGACTCCACCACTAAGCCTCCCGACTTCCGCTGCCTTTACGGCCCTCCGTGGCTCATCGCTTTCACCTGGTCGCTCAGCGGGAGCAACAACAACTCCAACACCTAGGTGTCGGCCTAACACCCAGCTTCCTCGCAGCTGCCCTCACCACACGCACACACCGCGTGTCTGTCTCTCTTACACCGCCTGCTTCCTCGCTCCCTGTAACCTCCGTCCTCTTTTCCTTTCTCGTTCTTTCTCGATCCCAAAACCGACTCACGCTTTTTTTATAACGCGAGGGGACTTAGCAAATTAGCCACGGGAGCAATCACGCATGTGGGCAGTCCCTCACCTGTGCACTCGGTGAGAAACGCCCACACTGCAGATTGTCCCGCGGCCTGCTATGGCCCAACGCCCCCTCACTAAACCACCGCGAGATTGGTGATTGTTTATTTAAAAAAAATGGCCTTTACTCAACGAACTGTGGAGCCGCTATACCACAGTCAACCAAATAATAATTGCATTTCACTTTTATCAAGTCCCAAAATAAGGGACTTAAGCATCTGCGAATTATGATACCACCTGGGAGTCCTGGAACTAATCCCCCATGGGTACCAAGGGAAGACTGTATTCGGACCCTTTACTCGGTACTCACTGAAGCAGTTTTGGCACCAACTAAGGATATAACATAAAAAGCTTGTTTGATTGGCTTCAAGTCTGGACTTTGGCTGAGCAACTCAAGGATATTCCCAGAGCTGTCGCTAAGCCACTCTTGTGTTGTCTTTACTTTGAGCTTAGGGTCATTTCCTGTTAGAAGGTGAACTTTCGTCCAAGTCTAAGCTCCACAGTGCTTTGTGGGACGTTTCATTAAAGATATTTCTGCACTTTGCACTGCTTAGCTTTACCTCAACCTTGACTAGTCTCCTAGTCCCTGCTACTGAAAAACAACCCCACAGCGTGTTACTACCACCTCAATGCTTCACCTCTGGAATGGTATTTAGCAGATAATGAGTAATGCCCGGTTTCCATCAGACTCAACACTTACAGTTGATGTTCAATCTTGATTTCATAACGCCAAAGAATTTTGTTTCTCATAGTCTGAATCCTTTAGATGCCCTTTTTTGCAAACTCTGAGAAGGCTTTTATGAGCCATCTGGACACTCTGCCATTAAGGCCAGATACAGAAAGTGGAGTGCTGAAGTAGTGGTTGTCATTGTGGATGTTTTCTCATTTCTACACAGGTTCACTGGAGCTCATCCACCATCAGGATCTTGGTCACCTTTTCTTATCAAGGCCCTTCTCCAATGATTGCTCTGTTTGGCTGGGTGGCCAGCTCTAAGAAGAGGCCACTGTGCTCTTGGGAATGTTTAGTGCTGCAGATATTTTTTTATATTATTCCCCACAGCTACATCTGAACACAATCCTATCTCCAAGCTCTGCAGGCAATTCCTTCAACCTCATGTCTTTGTTTTTGCTCAGCTATGGAGCCTCCTGTAAACTGGTGTGTGCCTTTCCTAGTCATTTCCAATCAAATTAATTGACCACAGGTGGACTCCAAACATCTCAATGGTGATCAATGGAATGGGATGCATTGGATCCCTCGGGTGTCATAGCAAAGAATCTGAATAGTTGTGACAATGTGATATTTCAAATTTATATTTTAAACAAATTTGCAAAAAATTGCTAAAGTCTAATTTTTTCTCTTTGGTATTGAGTGTCCTTTGATGAGGGTAACAATGAATTAAAATGATTTTATAATGAGGCTGCAATATATCAAAATGTGGAACAAAAAAAGGGGTCTAAATACTTTCTGATAGGGCACTGCTTACAGTCACATTTGGTGGCGTCCCTGCATGGCAGGGATATTCAGGTTTTTCAAGGAGGTCTGCTTCTTAAAATAAACAGAAATATGTGGTTGGCTGCAACTCTACTGGTTATTTAGAACATGTAATCACAGCATACTGTTTTGACTTTGTTTACAGGAGATTTTCTATTCCATTCAATTAACATTTTATGTGCATTCATCAAATTAGAAGAATTAAGTAGATGGGAGAAGAATAAGGTGGATAGGAATGGCACACTTTGTTGGGTGAATGGCCTGTTCTCATCTAGATTGTTCTAATGTTCTAAAAGAGACATATTCTTCTGTTGTTTTGGGAAGACAAGCATTTTATGAGATATTATGATTTCAAACTAAATGGTGGAAAATAGTTTGATTAATTAAAGAAAAAGAAAAAAGATTTCTATTAATGTGAAATTTTGTAGCCATTTTCATCCAAACAACAACACAAGGCCAAAACAGAAAAAAATGGGTCTTTGTCTGTTTGCAAAGGTGTTTCCTCCTCTCCATTATAGTTTCAAAGCCCAAGTGTACTTGAAAATAAAAGGAGAGCAGGTATGAGATTATGAATAGCATAATATGAAATATGTCTATTCCCCCACATTTTCAAAAATGCATTTGAGTTTTTTGGTGATTGTAAGTTGAGTGAAGGTGTGTA
Organism: Polypterus bichir lapradei; assembly: GCA_026402145.1. NCBI lineage: Eukaryota > Metazoa > Chordata > Cladistia > Polypteriformes > Polypteridae > Polypterus > Polypterus bichir. The sequence goes on along the minus strand of JANRMT010062791.1, from coordinate 157,184,653 downwards.
CATGAGCTGGCCCTCAGTTTGACTTATGTTCTTGTTCTTGGTTGGTTACTGTCAGTGCCAGTATTGTCAAGATAAGCTTCAGCACACTACAACCTTGAATTATTTAAAGCATATATATTCAAATGTGGAAACAGTACAAATTTTAACCATTTTTAAAATTTGAATGTTTCTCCAGGTTGTAAATCCTTATATTTACACTTATCTGCTTAGCAGAAATGTTAATTATATTATATTATATTATATTATATTATATTATATTATATTATATTATATTATATTATTCAGCAGAAATGTGTCAAGAAATGCTACAGGAGCTCCTTTATATCAAAAGCTATATGTTTACATAAAAAACAACAACAACAACAACAACAACAACAATAATAATAATAATAATAATAATAATAATAATAATAATAATAATATCTGAGGTGAACTGCTACCCCATTTTAGATTGCTTCCTCCTTTGTGTCCAAAACCCCACTGTAACTGGAGGCTACCCGCAATTCTTCAACCAAGCAGGTACAATAATGGAAAGACAGGTTCAAACATATTTAATATTTAAAAACTTTTCCATTATTCAGTTTAATTCAGTTCAGTTTCCTCTTGTGTGCCACTCTCCACTGAGTTTAAATCAGCTACAAAATCACCCAATATACACACAAGTAGACTCATAATCAATACCAATGATCATATATACACAAATGTCTATCTATCTATCTATCTATCTATCTATCTATCTATCTATCTATCTATCTATCTATCTATCTATCTATCTATCTATC
>JANRMT010062791.1:157154955-157175123 GCA_026402145.1 Polypterus bichir lapradei | reverse complement strand
ATCTATCTATCTATCTATCTATCTATCTATCTATCTATCTATCTATCAAAACAAAAATATCTCTTATATATATTTCTCTTCTGGTTCATCTTGCTTCCTCCTCAAACCCGGTCACGTCACATCACCGCCCTATATCTAGCTATATCTAGCCTGACCGCGTGACCTTTCACTTCAGCAGTGACGTGACACCAATGGGGTCATGAGAGAGGAGGAATAGGAATCGAAAAAAGCGGCGTGGGGGTGTATGGGATGCCACAGCCAGCGTGGGGAAGAGTTTGGAAGACGAGGAATGGGAATCGAGAAATGCCATGTGGGCTGCGTGTGGGGGGGACCAGTTTTGAAGAGGAAGCAGGACGAACCAGAAAAGAAATATATATAAGAGATTATTGAGTGCAAACTGATCGCTATCCAAAATTCTGAAACAATCTTCATTCCCAGAATCTCTCTCCTTCCTTCCGACACTAATCTCCCTTTTAAATTTAAACGCACACAATTCCCACTCAGACTTACCTTCTCCATGACTATTAACAAGTCCCAAGGACAAACGTTTGTAAAGATCTGCATTAATCTACAACAACCAGTCTTCAGCCACGGTCAGTTGTGCATGGCTTTTTCTAGGGTTAGATCTTTTGACTCATTATCTGTTGTCTCCAGCAAAACACCTGCTCAAAACTGTGTCTTTCAAGAAGTATTTCTTTCTTCTTGATTTCTGAATTCCTTTCTCACCGTTTTTCATTCCTATTTTTACACCGGCGTATACTACGGCGGGCGTCGGTTAGTAACTAGTATTAAAATACACAACTATACTTCACTTGAAGTTAACCATTCCTTTCAGACCTACAAGCAATGTTATGTTCTTTATTTATTTGCTTCTTATGTGTTCTGATGAGCACAAGATTATAAATTGAAATCCAGGAGGGGAACCTATCTGTGGTATGTGGGAACCTGTTACAAAGGTGGCAGAAGAGGCCATCCTTTCCCAATAGACATTAGAGATGAAAATTTCAATTAACTTTACTGATGTGATTCTTTCAAACTTTTCATTTAAGTGAATTAATTATTTTTTTATTATTATTATTTAATTTTACATCGCATACCATCAAGTTGGGCTTATACAGCAAATGACTTCATAAAACTAGGAAAACAAAATTGAAAATTAAAAAAATACACATACGTATATATATCAGAAAGTTAAAAAAGGAACACAACAGAAAAAGGGCTGAAATTCCCACCCAAGGTGCATCAATTCTTTGGAATTTATTTTTTTTATTTCTTTATAGGATTAGACACAGGCACATGCATAAAATATTGGGGTTGTTTCCACCTGTGTTTGCATCACTAATACATAGTTCATTATATATTTTACATGGCTATAATTTATATGACATTGTTCTGTTTCAGTACACAAAGCATGACAGCACTACAGCATCTGCAAATGAGAACTGGGCAACTGGCTTTCAAGTAATGATTTGGTTTAAACTCAAATGGATCAGATAATTATACATGCCCTGTACTGTTAAGGAGTCATAAAAATTGTGCACTAAAGTAAAGTTAAAAGCAAATACTGTATATGTTAGAAATTCGAATAATATTTTTATAAGGTTTAGTTTTGTGTGACTAAATTGTTGACTGCGCAAAGGGACATGACCGTATTATTTTTCATATTGTTTATATGTTCAGTTTGAAGCAATTCCAATAAACAATTGTACAAAACAAAATAATGAATTCATTCTAATATACAGTAAATATGTTTATACTTTATTGTATTTGAACAATGAATGATAGAATTTCTATTCGGCAATATTGATATACAGTACTTTGAACACAAAATAATTGCACGTGAAGCGAGTTGAGGCTCATGATTCCGGCAGTTCTTGTGCCTGCACTTTAAACATCTGCTAGTGTCAGCAAAACGAAATGCTGATGACATCACACAGGGCATTACACAGGGCATGCATGTGCTGAGCCCCACTGAACTGAGTTGTTCTCATTCACGAATCGATTCATATGATTCACTGAAAAGGGTTGGACAAAAAGAATGATCTGTTTGTGAGTTGTCCATCTCTAACTGACATTCATTCAAAGCTGGAGAGCAGAGTTCAAAGGATGAATCAGTCAAAACTGAGAAGTAGTATCATTATCACTCCACCCTAAAAGAAAGGTGGCCATGATGTATGTATACACATAAGAGTCTATAAATTTTTCTCTATTTTAAAAATAAAATCTTGGGAGGGAGACAAAGGAGACGAGATGTGATCATTTCAGAAGACACTTTGAAGTCCTGCGAGACTACTTGCATGACATGCCCTACTTACAAACAAATACTCTGACACACTTTAATGTCCCGCGAGACAAAGAAGTGAGATAAAAGAACCGCTGCTGTACAGGCTTTTAAATGATTGACACACAGTGCGACATGCAGATCATGCAGCACAACACTAGCAGCCCCAGATGGGGGGGGCGGGAGTTTGAATAACTCATTCACTACAGCTTTATTACTGGCAAATATCAAGAAATAATAAAATGAATGAAATGAAGATAACAATCTCTTTAAATTGTAAATCCGGATAACCAAACCTGGGGGTTGGCAAGCGAAGCGAGCAGGGGGCAGAGCCTCATAGTAGTTATATAAAAGAAGGATAATGTAAAAAGTATTTACAAGCTGAAAAGTTGACGTTTAAAATATGAATTTTTTGTGGAATTTTAACCTTTTGTCACCTTTTGAAAGCTAAACAGTCATGTGTTTTGTTTTTTTTTTGTTTTTTTTGCCGTATCATCTATATACAATATTGCAGCATGCAGTGGCACAAATTAGTGTTACCCAGAATTGTGGTGCAATATATGCATAACGAAGGGATAAGTGTAAGATAAGTAGAGAACCATAGTATATTATCGATGACAACAGCGACTAATAATAAAGATAACAGAAGTAGAAGATGTACTGCACATAAATAGATCACTAGAAGCAGATCTGAGCAGAGAGGGATAGTGCACAATTCAGAGCCTGGACAGCCAAAGGTAGAAGCTGTTGCAGAAGCTGGCAGAACTGGTCTGAATATGACGATATCTTCTGCTACTCGGAGGTGGGACGAAGAGGATGTGGGAAGGGTGTGGGAGCTGTCCTCCACAGTGCTGTTGGCTTTGTTGATGCAACACTTTTTAAAGATGTCTTTAATGGAGAGCAGAGAGTTCCCAATGATCTTTTCTTCTGTGTTCACTATCCATTGGAGGATCCTGTAGTTAGAGATGCTGCAGTTCCCAAACCAGATGTTGAAGCAGCTGGTCAAAAAGCACTCAGTGGTGCCCTGTAGAATGGGGTAGGCTTTCTACTGATGGAAATGGAGATGCTGCCGCACCTCCCTGACTATGAAGGGTAATGTTAATTGAACAAGTAATGCTAGTTAAGGTCAGTTACCAGGTGCACACCAGGAATTTGGTGCTTTTGATCAATGCCACTGCAGTATGATATGGAGTTGGGTGTGGGCAGAATGGACCTTTCTGATGCCCACAATCATCTCTTTCATGTTGTCCACATTAAGAGACAGATTATTGCAGTTGCACCTGCAGTCCAGCAGTCATTGTATCTCCATTCTATTTGCCGACTCATCCCCGTTATTGATCAGACCCAACATCATTGGGTCATCATAGGGAAGTGTTGTATCCCAGCAGACTTGATTTCAGTATGAACTTCTTGGGAGTGATGGCGTTGAATGCTATGAAAATCATTCTAGCATCCATATATATACAATTCTAAGGGCTGCATCTATCTGTCACTTGATTAATCCCATACCATTTGGGCTACAACCTTGATTTTGTTCTTAATTAAATGTTTATGGCATGATGCATACTTTTTAAGCAAAAAAACATATCTGGCAGCAACCTTTGTGAGGTTTAGGCAGGTGACATCTTTCTTACAAACTGATTAGGTACACTGATGGAGAAGGTGACACAGCAGAGAGAAAAAGAAGAGCAGCAACATCTGCTGAGTGTGAAGCAAATTGCTGAAGCCAGTTACATAATAGGAAAAAGAAGAGTGTCAGCCTCAGCATCCACTGCACACAACCTGCTAGCACTCACAAAATGTGGCTAGCAACACCCTATATGAAGCTATCCGTGTTTTCATTATTCTTACGGCAAATTGAATAGGCAAACTGAGCAACAGGATGACATGGCAAAAAGAAAAAAAGAGCACCGACATCTGCTGAGTGTTAAGCAAATTTCTGAAGCCGATTATGTAATACTAATAATAAGAATGATAACCATGGCATCAAGGACGTTCACCCTGTTGGTACTCATAAACTACTAGGGTTGGAACCTGATCCGGTTATCATATGGAAGTCTGTGTGTTTTCTAGTAAGCATAAACAAGCTAAGGTTCATTTATTTTTACAGATACACACTGATTCAGCCCTTGTTTGACTATTTATCTTTGATAGTACTCTGTCTTTTGAATCCCATATCAATAATATTACCGGTCATCTTTTTTTAATCTCCTTAGCATTGCACGCCTGTAACCCTCCCTTACACTAAATAGCACCGCCATCCTTATTCATGCATTGGTCACTTCCCGCATTGATTATTGTAATTCTGTTCTGTTTGGTATCCTACATAAGCTTCTTCATAAACTCCAGCTTGTTCAGCATTCAGCTGCTCGTATTATAACTCAGACCTCTTCAGTGTAACACATTAACCCATCTCTTAAACAGCTCCATTGGCTTCCTGTAAAATTTCACATTGATTTCAAAATTCTTCTACTTACCTTCAGAACATTTCATAACCTTACTCTATTATACTTCTCTGACCTCATACATGTTTATACACTGTCAGGGATGCCAGGGGCCATGACCCGGCCGGGACGCCATGAGGGACCGGATGTGGGTCTGCGCCCACCCTGGATCACGTGGGGGTCACCTTCCTGGTTGCTTTGGGGGGCATGGAAGCTCCACCCTGTAGGGGCCCGTGGTCACCGCCAGGAGGCGCCCCAATGCCTTGGGGACCTGTTACCCCAGCACTTCCGCCACACCAGGAAGTGCTGGGGGGAAGAATTAGGACGGCGCCCGGAGAGCTGCCGGGAGGACAGCCGGCACTTCCGCCACGCTGGGGCGTGGCTAGAGGAGGAATGCCGGGAACACCTGGGGCTCATCCGGGTCATATATAAAAGGGGCCGTCTCCCTTCATTCGAGGCTAGAGTCGGGAGGTGGAAGGACGAAGCTCAGGAGAGAAGTGGAGGCGGCCCGAAGAAAGGCATTGTGGCCAGGACTGTGACTTTGGGGTTTGTGCACTTGTGAACTGAGTCTGAGTGACCTTAATAATTTGTATATATTGTAAATAAACGTGTTTGTGGGTGACATGAACGTGTCTGCCTGTCTGTGTCCGGGTCAACTTCCACAACACCTAACCGCACTCTTAGGTCCTCTACTTCTAGTCTTCTCATCCCCCGCCCTGCCGCCTGATCACCATGGGTTTCAGGGCATTTAGTTGTAATGCTCCTCATCTCTGGACCTCACTACCATAAAACATTTGGGACACAGATTCCCTACCTATTTTCAAATCTCATCTTAAAACTTATCTACTTAGATTAGCTTACACTACATGACCTTAGGCTGTATTATTGCTGTATTTTCAGTTCCGTAGATATAGATATATGTATGTGTATATGTACATGCATGATTTTGTTGGTTTTATGATTTTATTATCTGTACGTTGTCCTTGGGTGTTTAGAAAGGCGCCTTGTAATATAATGTATTATTATTATTATTATTTATGTTCCATGTGCATGTAAATTAAATATAATAATGTTTCAAACAATTAGACAGAACACACCAATTCTTTATCTCTGGTTACAGTGAATGATAACTGACTCCTGAGCTGAAGAAACTTTTCTTTGGGTCAGGAAGCCATGAATCGCATTTGCTCACTGAAACAACATAGAGGGTCAAGTCCATGAGGGAGACTGAACTGCAGTGTGTGTGTGGTCTGAACCTGTGATGTCAAATTAGTGGAATGTTTTGTCACTGCTTTAAACAGCAGGGGTGGTAATAGATTTAAGGCGTGAATCTACTGCAAAAGCCATGCACTCTTTCAGCCCATGCTGAGGGAGTGGGATAGTTGACCCCTGAGTTAAAGGGTTATTCCTTTAGAGTATTCAGTCAGTTGCTGATTTGGGCATACAAAAGTGATTGGTTGAGTTCTGGGGAGAACTGAGATGTTATGGGTACATCAAAAACCTGCAAGATTTCTGTTAGAAGGGAGCAAACCAGCATACAGTTACTTTAATTAGTGTTTAGTACTGAAATCACTAATAGCTGACAAAAGCAAAGCATAGATCATAATTTATACAGTCATCCCACACCAAAGATTAATTCTGAAACTAGAAGCTGCAGGCATCTGAGGAAGCCTGCAAAATATGATCTGAAGTTGGTTAACTGGCAGAAGATAAAGAGTTCAGGTAAGAGAGGAATGCTTCACACGGACTGAGGTTATTAGTAAAGTTCCTCAGGGGTCTGCCCTTGCACTGTTACTTTTTCAGATTTATATTAATGACATTGATTCTGGTATACTTAGTAAACTTGTGGTGTTCAAAGATGAAACTAAAACTGGAGGAATGATAGGCACTGAGGAAACAGCAAAAACAATTCAAACAGACCTGGGTGAAAACTTGGAAAATTCAGTTTAATGCAGAAAAGTTCAAAGTGCTACGCGTGAGCAAATGAAACATCAATTATAAATACATGATGGGAGACACTGATTTACGGGAAACAACCTTTGAAAAGGATTTGGGGATATATGCTGACACATCATTTTGAAGCTATTAAAAATACAAATAAAATGATAAAATTAATCATAAAACCTCTTGAATATAAATTGAAAGATATTATGTTTAGAATGTATAATGCACTAGTGGAACCACATTTGGAGTATTGTGTGCAGTTCTGGTAGCCACACTTCAAGAAAGACATAGCAGCACTTGAAGCTGTGCAGAGGAGATCAACCAGGTTCATCGAAAGACTTAATGACACGTGTGACCACTAGGGGCCGTTTCAGTACCCCAAACTCCAGAGACAACTGCATAAACAGAAGTCCCGAGTTCAAGTCAATAAATTACCTTAACAAAAGCTTCTTTTTGGTATAATAACCTTAAGACAAGCATAAGCACAAGCACTATTCTTTTTCTCTTTCTCTTCTTCCTTCCTCCTCCACTCCTCCCAAGCAAGCTTGTCCTCCTTCCACCCAACTCCAACTTGCCTGGGTGAGGCTGGGCAACTCCTTTTATTCAAGACCTGAGAGTACTTCTAATTCTAGGGCATATCCCATTGGAAGTAATTCCATCAGGCGAAACTCCTTGAACCCAGCGATCATAAATCCCTGTAGCGCCCCCTGGCAGCACCCATGGAACCCAACAAGGTGGTTCCATGGCACTACAGTTCCCAGAATGCCCAGCCTATGTTAATTTTGGTACTTAAGCCCAAGGAATGCTGCCATTTAGTGGTATGGAAATACTCCTGTTTGCTCTATTATGCTATTCCCCTGGCCAGGCAAAGGTTCTTCACTCACCCCTTCCAGGATGCTGCCACGTTCCACAAATCATTGGCTCCTTCTGACAACTTCACGGCAAAGACAGGAAGTCTCCTGCATTTTATTTCTCATGGCTTTTGAGCCAGGTAATGGACTAGGACCCATCCTGGCAGGTTATGCCGGCTCAGGTATGCCATCCGTGACACATGTCTTACTCTGACAGACTCAGAAAATTAAACCTGTTTAGTCTTGAGCAGAGCAGACTGAGTGGCAACCTAATCTAGATCTTCAAAATCCTGAAAGGAATTCATAAAGATAATCCATCTGAACTTAAGTGTGAATCATGTATTTAAGGTTACCAGTGAAAATTAAGGAAAAATGCTTTTAAGACTGAAGCCAGAAAGTAATTCTTGCAAAGATTTTTGGTTATCTGGAACAGATGACCAAGACATGGAGATAAAACAGAAATCTAATTATCTGGACGAAATTTTGGGACAGCTTTGCTATTACCTGAACAAATGAACTTGATAGAGCAAAAGGTCCCAACTCGTTTGTCAAATTTCTGATGTTCCTCAATAAACCATTACAAAGGCAATTCAGTGACATAAGGAATGCATAAGAAAGCTTATAAGAATATAAAAAAATGTAAAATAAATATAATGAAAAATTGCAAGACAGAAACATGACCAGACACTCTACCACCTTGTCTTACTTTTCATCTTTAATACTAGGGGGCTTTGCCCCCTGCTCACTTCACTCGCCAACCCCCCAGGCCTGCGGTATGTGTCAGCCATTTCACATCCCTGCCTCTCGTGTATGTGGATTTCACTTTCATCAAAAAACAAATTTTGTAATTTTCTCGGATACACCTATTCATTGGGAAGAAACACTACTTTTCCCTGATGGCAACATGAATTGGACAATCTACAAGTCTCCAACTTAAAGTTTAAATCCGAAAAATATATTCAATCTCTTTTCGCTATTCCATTATTTCACTGAGTAATAATTTTCGTTTGTTTCCGCTAATGCAATCCTTACTATCATTTTATTGAAACTTTCAAATTTTAGTGCTTTCATTATCTCTAACCTGTTCTGCATGTGTATCGCGCCAACGTTTTTGAGTTCTTTACGACGTTCTACTTTGTCATCTACTCTTTGCCTTTTATTTCCAGCCCTGGGTGTGATTAAATCTCTTGGCACAAAGTCTTGTCTTGCAGGATGTGAAAGTATCTCTCTGAAAAAGTCACGTCTCGTCACAAGCTAAAAAAAATCTCATCCCGTCCCAGGATTTTTTTATTATAATAAGAGAGATCAGACTTTATGCAAAATATCATCATCAGATCAATTCAAGAGATTTAGAAAGACTTTTTCTCCATCTAAATCTAAAACACGACATTAAGAGTTAAATACCTGCTATTGTATATAATGCAGGAAAAAGTTTTAGAATACCTCCTTTTGTTTCATTTTTTATGGAAATGCATGCTATTTAATGTTTAGCTCTGAAATAACATGGAGGTATGTTTTGGGTGATTGTCATTGCATGGTGCTGCAAAATGCTGCGGTATCCCATGTGATTCAGAATGCCAGTCATTCTGCACAAGTCAACACCTCTGCCTCCAGCAAAAGAACCCCAGACCTTCACACTTCCTCCTCCATGTTTGACAGCTTGTATCTCACACTGAGGAACCATGTTTTCCCCAACTTGACGGTGATCAAACACCGTAATGAACTTAAGATTTCACATTTTGATTCATCGGTTCATTAGACTTTCTTCCAGTCTGCAGTAGTCCACAGCTGGTATATCAAGACCCTGTTTTGTCCTTTAAATAATGGCTTTCTAACTGCTACTCGCCCTGTCAATCCCACAGCACAAAGTCTCCTCTTCACAGTAGAGACTTGCTTTTGTCGATCACTGTTAAGCCATGCTTGAAGATGTTGCACTGTGAGGTTCCCGTCACACCAGCTGACGACATTCAGAAACTTGACTTCTGATTGAGTTATGACTTTGGGTCTGCCAGATCTCTTCCTATCGGAGATCCTTCCATTTTCCAATTGCCTTTGGATTGTGTAGGACACCACCGTGCTCACTGATTTTTTGTAATTTGTCTAGATGAAAGGCCTACATTTCTAGGGGTAATAATGGTCTGTCTCATTTTATTTGTTAATTGGCATTTTCTTGTCATTATCACTGTAATTTATAACTTCCTAGGGTGTAGAAGGGGTACTTAGCACTCGGGGCCATCTTAACTGCATTATAGGCCCCCGGGCAAACCAATGCACTGGGGCCCCTACCTACACAACCACTCACAGGAATAAAAATTTAAATGGTAGATAAAATTAAACATATATTTATATAACATGAGCCTTAAAAAACACAAAAATTTCAACACATACATGACACTCAATTGGTAAACCACATAGAAGGAGATGGCACAGTATGACATTACTATGAATTATTTATTGTTAATCAAGTGTTCAACACAAACATTTTTGAAATTTCTGTGACGTTAACATATACCGTGTATGCTCACATATAAGTCGGGTCTTGAAACCCAAAAAAATCGATCATAAAATCAGACCCCAATTTATACGCCCGTTCAAAAATGCGACACTTAATTTTTTTTTTTTTTTACATCTTCTTGCCTCCTTCAATCTCGCATCAGTTTCTCAGACACATCGAATTTTGTTGCAGCAGCGCAGGTACCAATTTCTTTTGCTACTTCAACGGCGTTTAATTTAAAACCAGCTTCATATTTTCTTCTGATCGAACACTCCATCATAGATAAGGGATACTCTTACGATAAAGGTGTATGAGGGTGTGAGATACAAAAAACACAAATTAGTGCAAATGTTGCTTCAGAATAGTTCAGGTATTACCATGTGGTCATGTAGGCACAATAGAGAGAGAGAGGTTAGGAGCAGAGCTGATACAGCGCATTGCCGCTCCCACATAAAAAAAAAAGGCAGTGTGCTCCATGGTTACTCTCTCAGGTGGCTGTTAGCATATCATAATCCCTTGTACCAATAGCATGAGTTTTCCACATTCGACTTATACGACCTACATTATAAAATACCAGAAATTATACTGTAAAATCAAGTCTTAACTTATCCATGGGAGAACTTAACCGCGAGTATATACGGTTTGCTTTTATGTTATTTAGTGCCTGAGATCCGCACACATACGTGCACGTGAGGCTGCAGAGGTGACCGTGATACTAAATCAGAGGTGAATGCCGATGGCCACTTGAAACACAATAACAAATATTTATAGTTTAGTATAATATAGTATTTGTTTATTGACAGCAAGTCACAACATACATAGATTAGCATGGGGCCCCTATGCTCGTGGGGCACCCGGGCAACTGCTCATCGTGCCCATGCATTAAGATGTCCCTGCTAACACAGTCTCTTTCATCTCTGCTTGAAGACAGACAGAGGGGTATTAAGTAATCAACAGAATCTGGGAAACCTGTGAAAATTGTTTGATTCAACTCGCAAGGCTTAATTTACTATAACTGCTACAAAACATCTGTAGTTTGTAACCTATTAGCTGTTCCCTGAAAAAGGCCCTCTTATAATCTTCTGAAATGTATTTATTTATTTTTTTAGTTTTTTAGGTGCTAACCTAAACTTTTAATTTAAACCTCTGCCAGTTTACTGCTTACCTTTTCATTATTTTATGCCAATCATTGCATTTCAACTGATTACACTTGAAGAAAAACTGAGGTGTTCTAATACGTTTGACCGGTAGTGTATATTTAGTGCAAAAGGTTTTTGAATTCTACTGAATAAAGAAAGTTTCACCAAATATTAGGCCTGATTCCAAATCAAATTTGCACTGCAGGATCTGGGGAGTGGGGACAAGGCAGAAACCAAATGTCAATGGGAAAACAATCCATTTCAGAGCACATTCACACAAGTACATTGAGACTCACTCACACTGGATACTGAATTTGAAATGCTTGTTAACTCGACAAATAACATTTTTTAGATGTGAGTGGGAAGAAAAAAAGCCCATGTGGGCATAAGAAAAATGTACAAAGTCTACATATGCTAGAATCAGTCTGGCAACTGAACAGTAATTCTGGAGCTCTGTGGTTGCAGTGGTAACCACAGTCAGTCAGTCATTTTTGAACCTGCTTTATCTTAGGCAGGGTAGTAGCTATCCTGACAACACCAGCTTCAGGGCAGAAAACAGCTCTGTAGGGGGCACCATTAGTCACAGTGGCATTTGATGTTATTGTAACAGACAGTGATGGACTGGGGTACCAGATATGAAACATTCAACTCTGTCTTTTCATGATCAAGTAAAAGAAAAGCAGTTTCAATGATGGGATTGATTTTATAGTTAACACCTGTACGACATTAGACCAAAATTGGCACTGTTAGGGTTAGGTTAAATGTATTGAGACCATAGCTGCTTTAGAGTTCTGTAGAGACAAGTTCCAGTTGAAAAGACTGAATTTACTGTTCTGGCTTTCACGGGAGGCTAAATTATTAAGGAAAGCTTACAAGGAACACCAAACTGACAACTGGTGCTGCACACTCCTCTGAATATGTTGTATATTACTACTTGTCATTGTCCAAACTAGATATTCAGCCAAGGTTTTTCATTGCCTTCCATGTAGTTATAATCCCTGTGGTTCCAATAACAAGGAAGAATATTTTCCCATCACTTTTAATCGTCTTTCCAGACCTGATTACGTTTTTCTTTTCTTTTATTTTACGCAGTTCTCTTGGACTGATGTTTAAGTCAGATGGTAGACAAGACATCTCTTAAAAATGTTTTATTGTTTGAAAGATTTGCATAAATGATATCTGGCTATTTGACATGGACCATAATATGAGCTCAGACAGAGAACTTCCAAAGGATTTTAACTGTAATATAAAATATTGTGCTATGATATGGTAATCATCCATTATAGTAAGATCATACAAAATTCATATTTCCACTATTGTTTCAGAAAACTAAAATTATAGAATGTAGCGTGTTTTATGGCAGCTGTAACCAGGAAAGGGTTGACAAAAGAAAAGGCATTTTTCTCCTTTCAGAAGAGAGTTTTATATACCTTTATGATCCAACATGTCTATGGTATGATTTCAAAGTTAGGCTTTAAAGTTGGTTGAAGGTGTGATTCCAGAATGAATACAAATCCAATGATATCAAATCTACTCTAAGACGTTTATCTATTTATGAAACCTGCAAATTTTCAAGCATCTACTGTGTTTTTGTCAAGTGATCTACAGACCATGGAGACCCAGGCAGTCACTTTGCTTGCTGAGATCAGGAAATGGCCCTAGAGTCAGCGGCATTGAGGATCAGGGGATGAGGTGACTGTCACAGGCCACAGTTTTAAAAAGGGCGCCATTTATATGTTACATTACATATTTTTTTAATAATACAATAATAATAATAAGAAGAAGAAGAAAAAATAATACTAATAATGAGAGTTTATTATGATCTTTTAGAATTACATACACATAAAGTTCTTCATTTATTTACTGTATATACTACACTTAAAAATGATAAGAAATATTTTAATTTTGAAAGCTTCACAGCCTCACCTCATCTTGAGCTTCCAGAAATCAAAATTGCAAATATGCATTTTAAACTTACAGTTCAGTGTGTTAATTCGCCTGATTTTATATATTTCATATTGTGCATAAATTGTCATTTTGCAAAAATTCTACTAATATCAGAAGTTTTATTAAGGCTTGCACGTGTTAGTTAAAAGTCACAGTCACATTTCAGCTTGCAGGACAGAGGTTGAAAATGCCAAGGCAGAGAAGTTTGAAATATAAGCAAAACAGCCAAGTTATGTTTGAAAGAAATTTTTTTCAATATTTATTTGGAAACTTGTTAAGGGTATATTTCACACAAACATTAGTACATTTTTTTTTACACAGAGATCCACAGACATATGGAATGAGTGACCAAGTAGTGCGGTAAACTGTTAGACTTTAGGGTATTTCAAAACCTGACGATGTTATTTCCAAAGCATTAAGTGGATAGGACTGGGGAGCTTTATTGTATTGAATGACCTATATAGATATATACTAGGGAGCCCACTTTGCATCTCTACCGCTCGTGTTGTGAAGGGGGGGGGCTGAACGCACCCCAAGGAGATGCGGTCGCTCCTCCAAAACCCCCTCCTATGCGGTCATACAATGGGAAACAAATACCATTTTTTTTACCTCCTCTTTGCTCGATCAGCACCTGGCTTGTTGCTGCTGACATGCCATGTGATCTGCATCTCACACAGTGTTTCGAACATTTAAAAGCCTGTACAGCAGCTCTCTTTGTCATCTACTCTTTGTCTTTTATTTCCGGCCCCAGGTGTGGTTAAATCTCTTGCCACAAAGTCTTGTCTCACAGGACGTGAGTTCTTGATATTTTACTTTATAATTTAAAAAAGGAATAAGAATCTGAAAATCTAACAACATCACATGACAGTTCAAAAAATTCTGAAAAGAATGATACCAAACAACAAAAATCGTTGCACTTTAAGGCTTAGGATTATATATATACAGAATAGATATATATATATAATATTGCTTTTATAGAACCAAGGATTTCATCCACCCTCACCTAATTGGCTTAGCTCTGGTCTATGGGTTGATTTCCTGCTTTCTACCTGTCCGTTCTTATCTATAGATCTCTTTTGAGTTAGTTGGAGTGGCTCAAATTGAATGAAGAATTAACTTGTCCTCTCCAGTAGATCTATTTGAATAAATAAATAAAGAATGTCTTCAGAATCTATTCAGTTATGTTATGTTGCAGTCTTGTGCTAAAATCATTCAAATTACTTTTTATCTTCATGAAAAGACACTCAGTACACGATTATGAGAAAACGAAAACAGGGTTTTAGGAATTTTTACAGATTTGTTAATATTAAAAAAATGGAATTAATACATTGAGACAAGCATTCAGATCCTTTACTGTTACAATTAAAATCTGTCTCAGGTGAATCCTATTTTATTGCTTATCATTGAGATGTTTCTAAACCTTGCTCTAAGCCCACCATTAATCAATTCAATTGATTGGACATGTAAAGAAAGACACACACCTGTCTATGGAAGGTCCTACAGTTGACCAAAAGCCAAGCCATGAGATCAAAGGAATTGCCTGTAGAGCTTAGAGACAGGATGATGTCAAGGAGATACGAGGAAGGCTACAAAAAATGTCCAGAGCATTAAATGTTCCCAAAAGAAAAGTTTCCTCCATAATTCTTAAATGGAATAAGTTTGGAACAACCACAACTCTTCGTAGACCTGGCCACCCTGGTCAGACTAAGCAATCATGGAAGAGGAGCCTTAGTAATAAAAGTAACCACAAATCTGATGGTCACTTCAGTTGAGCTCCAGAAAATTGATATAGAGTTTGGGGAAACTTTGAGAAGCACAACCAGCACTGCAATACTCCACTGATTTGGGCTTTATGACAGAGTACCAAGACAACACATGAAAGCCTACTTGGAGTTTGTAAAAAAGCACCTAAAGTACTCTAAAAAAGGAGAAACAAGATTCTCTGGTCTGATTGGTCAATTGTAAGTGTTATGTCTGGAGGAAACCAGGCATCACTCATCAACTGTGCAATACCATTCCAAAGGTGAAACATGGTAGTGGCAGCTTCATGATGTAGGGTTCTTTTTCAGAAATAGGGACTGGGAGATAAGTCAGGGTTGTTGGAAAGCTGAACAAAATAAAGTACAGAGATATCCTTAATGAAAACCTGCTCCAGAGCACTGTGGACATCAAACTGGGCTGAAGGATCGCCTATCAACAGGACTAAGACAAAGACATAGAATAAACATCACAGGAGCGGCTTAGGGATACCTCTATGAATGTCCTTGAGTGGCCCAGTCAGATCCACTTGACCCTAATCAAACATTTCTCGAGATACCTGAAAATAGCTGTCCACTGACAGTATCCATCTAATCAGACAGACCTTGAAAAGATCTACCAACAAAAATGACAGAAAGTCACCAATTCCAGATTGTTGTGTCTGTCCAAAAAGACTGCAGGCTGGAATCACTGCTTAAGGGGCTTCAATAAAAAAATTCTGAATATTTGTGTCATTGCCAGATTTCACTTGTTTTATTTTTAATAATTTTGTAAAAATTTCTAAAACCCAGATTTTCCATTGTCATTGTGGCCTCTTAAGTGTTACTTGTTAATTTCTGGAAATGTTTCTAACATTAGGCTACAACACAGCCAAATGAGAAAATGTGGAGGGGTCTAAATACTTTCTGTAGGTACTGTATATATGAAACCCTTTGCATAGTATGTAAATACTATTACTATGTAACATTAATTTAAGAAATATAAATGATTCCTATTTCAAATTTATTTTAACAATTTTTGTTCTATAGGTAATATTTTTCATTTTATGAAAAATATATATAAAGATATACTGGGGGGTCTTGTAGAAATGTTCATTGCCCATATTTTAACTCACTAGCCCTGCTTTTAACAAGCAGCCTTGTGGTTTAAAGTTAACTTGTTTAATCACTGAAAAACCCTTCTACATGCACTCAATGCACCCCCCAAACAAACCCATCTAGTGGAAACAACCAACTAGAAAACAACAGTTGGACGTTCTAGTTCTTTAACTTGCCCAAAGCTATGCAAAGTATTGAATGGATCTGTTCTCCTTTTGTGAATTCCTTATACTCCTCCATTTTTGTTTACATTACAAAATCTTGTAGTGCTGACCTTAATGTTTGTAAGATGTGCAAATTGCTCATTAAATTTAAGTTTTCAATTTTAGAGGACATTGTGATCTGTAGCGAGAGCAGGGAGCAGGATAAGGAGACCCTGGAGAGGTGGAGATATGCTCTAGAGAGGAGAGGAATGAAGGTCAGTAGGAACAAAACAGAATACATGTGTGTGAATGACAGGGAGGTCAGTGGAATGGTGAGGATGCAGGGAGTAGATTTGGCAAAGGTGGATGAGTTTAAATACTTGGGATCAACAGTACAGAGTAACAGGGAATGTGGAAGAGAAGTGAAAAAGAGAGTGCAGGCAGGGTGGAATGGGTAGAGAAAAGTGTCAGAAGTAATTTGTGACAGATGGGTATCAGCAAGAGTGAAAGGAAAGGTCTACAGGACGGTAGTGAGATCAGCAAGAGTTATATGGGTTGCAGACGGTGACACTGACCAGAAAGCAGGAGACAGAGCTGGAATTGGCAGAGTTGAAGATATTAAGATTTGCACTGGGTGTGACGAGGATGGATAGGATTAGAAATGAGTACATTAGAGGGTCAGCTCAAGTTGGACGGTTGGGAAACAAAATCAGAGAGGTGAGATTGCGTTGGTTTGGACATGTGCAGAGGAGAGATGCTGGGTTTATTAGGAAAAGGGTGTTAAAGATAGAGCTGCCAGGCAAGAGGAAAAGAGGAAGGCCTAAGAGAAGGTCTATGGATGTGGTAAGAGAGGAAATATAGGTGATGGGTGTAACAGAGCGAGATGTAGAGGACAACCCCTAACTGGAGGAATCGAACGAAGAAGAAGAAGATTGTGTGCATTTATGAAATGCGCTTCACTTTTATTTTCTACTAGCATAGCAAAACTCCTCTTTATTAAAACGGGCTTAATGGTACAATGGTCTGTCTGTTTTGATCGTGTTGTGCATTTATGAAACTCTTTCTTTGTGCTACTTTTTGTCTTTGTTTGTCAGACATTCCAGTTCCGATGTGGATGCCGGATGATCGGACACATGAATGTATGCCACACAATGTACTTATGTCGGCCAATTCCCTTTGTTTATCGGGCATTTCGCCCTCTTGTGTGTGCTGGGTGACATTACACCTGGCCACAGGGCTGGACGCCAGATGGATGGATATCTTATTGTTTTAAATCTATATAGAGTCTTTTCATTGCTTGCTTTGTTAATTTGCTTATAACAGGGGTGCCCAACTCCAGTCCTATAGGGCCACAGTGGCTGCAGGTTTTCATTCTAACCCTTTTCTTAATTAGTGACTTGTTTTTGCTGCTAATTCATTTTATTTGACTTGCTGTTGAAGACTCAGACCCCTCAATTGTTTCTTTTTCCTTAATTAGCAGCCAAACAATAATGAGATACAAAATGAGTCAAAACAGGACCAGCAAACTGTGACAATCATACAATATCTGAAAATAAAGAAAGGTGAAGGTCTCAGGAATGCTGATCTGCTCTTAGAAAAGAGAAAATCCATAATTTCGGAAATGTCTGCTATTGCACAATGAGAGCAGCATGGAATTAAAGAACGGGTTTAATTAACGACAAGACTCGGTGCCTAATTAAGCAACTGGTTGGAGTGAAATTGGCTGGAGTTTGAGTCACTGACTGAGTTGGTCTTCTGTTGGCTCACCCACCTCATATTTAATTTCTGTTTGGGTGCCATTTAAGGAAAGAATTGAACCAATTCTGAGGAACAAATCTTAAAAAACAAGACAATTAAAATGAATTCAAAAGAAGTTAATAAGAAGCAAAAACAGATCACTAATTAAGAAAAGGGTTGGAATGAAAACCTGCAGCCACTGCAGCTCTCCAGGACTGGAGTTGGCACCCCTGGCTTATAACATTCTTAATGTGCAAATATGGACAGATAAGGCTTACATAGCGCTAAATGTGAGGTCTGAACAGTGGAGAAGTTATTGTTTTGATGAATTGCCTTATGTGTAATTTCAGTGTTCAGTTTTAAAGAATCAAATCATTCTATTGCATAGGGAAATATTTTTAGGTGTTGAAGATCAATCAGAGTAGTCTTGGAATGACCTTTACACTGAGATTTGAAGCAGCTGTTCATCTTTCTCTAGGGTGTCTATAGATGCATCAATGTCAGTATGTTGGACCATAGAGGGCACACTTGCACCTTACAGATGTGGTCCTTAGAGAATCCTCATCTTGAAGGCATAATTTCTGACAGTATATGAAGGCTTCATGTGTGATCGAGCGTTGATGTTTGTCTCTGCACATGCAAGTACCCCGTGGAGTTTTGGTTGACTGTGCCAGAAAGCCATAAATTGTGATATAATGCTCGTCTATCTACTGCCCTTCGAAAAGCAACGTCTTGGACGTCTGTGTGTGTGCAAACCTGTCAGAAGGATGTGTGTGTGTGTGTGTGTGTGTGTGTGTGTGAATGAATGAATGTGCATGTGTGTGAGTTGAAAGGCTCTTGCAGGTGTTATGCTGAGATTTTCTCAGACATCCCATGTGTTGCCCCTGCTGTGACTGAAAGCTCATTGACCCCTGCTGACCCACTTGTGGCCTAACTGCCTTAACATTTTCAGATGGTAAATTAGCAGAAACAGGTGAAAGAGTTAGAGAATAGAGCCCCAGTGAAAGAGAGAGAGACATCAGGTTGGATCATATCATGAGTAGGAAGTTCTTGGATACAGCTAATATACATCAACAATATTTACACTGGCAGATTTAAGGCCAGGATTCAAGGTGGCCCTTCCATTAAAGCCAAAAGGCATGAACATGTGGTCATGTGAACCGGACCTGAGGATCATCAGTGGCAGGAAAGTATTTAAAAGCAAGCAAAAGATAATTAATGATGCGCTGTGCCACACAGCACATAAGTTAGTTTTGTTCTCCGCTTTTTAGCACAGCTCACTGCTTCTAGGGTCAGAACAGAATGACATTGAAAAAGCTTCTGTTACATGAATACTATCAAGAACAATGTATCATTCTTGTAATTATGAAAGTACAGAGCTTAGTTATATCAATAAAGGAGAAGACGACAGATATAAATGTTAACCTTGACTAAGCATGCAGAAATGTATTTCACGTTGGAATGGTACTAATTATCAAAGGTTTGTCCATTTTCTTAATTCTCTTATTTCAATACAGCAAGCTCATATCCTGGAGGGCCACAGTGGCTACAGGATTTCATTTCAGCTACTTTATTCAGTCAGCCATCATCCAACCTGCTATATCCAAACACAGTTTCACAGGGGTCTGCTGGAGCCAATCCCAGCCAACACAGGGCACAAGGCAGGAACAAATTTGCGCCAGCCCACCGCAGAGCACACACACACACACACACACACTCACACACCAAGCACACACTAGGGACAATTTAAAATCGCCAATGCACCTAACCCGCATGTCTTTGGACTGTGGGAGGAAACTTGAGTACCCGGAGGAAACCTACACAGACACGGGGATACTGTATTCATTAGGAACTAATTCCTAAAATTAATGGTGCAGACTAGGGAATGCTCTGATCTGGATTTTTAAGGCTGATACCAATCACCAATTTCATGCTACTTGATCAACCAATTCCAATACAAATTCAATTTTTTTTTCTCCTTTATCCCCCAAAAAACTTTTTGCACTAAGCTCCTGCATAACCAGATACTTGGAAGCCTTGTCCTACATTAAAGTGTATTTGTATAATTAAACTATAGACCACAGGTGTTAACAGTTCATTTTTTATTAACAAGATGAAATTCTGTACGCATATTGCTCAGTGACCATAAAAATACTAATATAAATAAAATTTCCTTAAAATACATATTAATTAAATATGAACAAAAATGTTTACCCATAATTCATATGGCATAAAAGAAAATAAAGTGCTTCCCATAATTACAAGCTGTCATAGTGTTCAAATTTTTCTGTAATGTACATGTTTCTCTAACAACAGAAACATATATATATATA
>JANRMT010062791.1:157063138-157138918 GCA_026402145.1 Polypterus bichir lapradei | reverse complement strand
ACAGTATATAGTAATAAAGAAACAGAAACAATTATAAAGGTTTGGGTTTTTCTGTCCCCGTATACTGTACACTTTTGCACAGGTCAGTGTTTGCATTCAGCGTTACAACAGACAGTTTAGTAATGGTGGAAGGGAGCAATTTATGGGGTGGGACCAGAAACAGACAGATGGAATGCTGGGAAGGAACCGAGGTGATGTATTGGGAGTCATGATGTCATCAGAGGTGGACCAGAGAGAAGGAAGAAATGCGGAAGTGGTAGTACGTGGTTAGGGAGTCCAGGTGTTTTAATGGCGGCATTGCTTTGGTGTTTCTACAGAGATAAAGAAAGTGAGGTTAATACCCGCCTTTGCCCCTTGGCACAATATACTACGCTGCATATATATTTATACAATTTAAAGGAATGCAATGAGGGAGCATTAATGGCAGTTTTTCTGATAGCCTTAACACATCCAGGCTGCTGGCTATCTTCTCTTCTGTTAATCTTATATACAAATGACTGCACAAGTTCACATAAGGAAATTTTCAGATGACTATGTCATTGTGAGTCTTCCACAAGATAGAGGACAGCCATGGACCTGTGGTTGATGACTTTGCTCAACAGTGTGATTGTTCCTTCTTATAGTTAATTGATATTGCTGTAGAGTTTAGGTGTTCTCCTCCTCCCACTCTCTTAACAATAATTAAAGGGCAGACTGGAGACATGGTGGAGCACTACAGTTGCCCAAGATCAATTATTAATAATAGGTTAACTGTTGATCTCAGCATAGAAC
Source organism: Polypterus bichir lapradei (assembly GCA_026402145.1). NCBI lineage: Eukaryota > Metazoa > Chordata > Cladistia > Polypteriformes > Polypteridae > Polypterus > Polypterus bichir. The sequence goes on along the minus strand of JANRMT010062791.1, from coordinate 157,138,147 downwards.
AAGTTTAAAAAAAGGGACAGACATGGGTTTTCTTTCTTAGGCAACAAGAAAGTGAACAAAACCATAATAAAACTTTTCTTGATGAATCTGTTGTCGGTTTTTATATAGTGGTCTGGCAACCTTAGCATTAAAAATACAAACTCTCTAAACAACATTGTAAAAACTAGCAGTAAAAACTGGTTTGCAGAAGACCTCTGTCACTGAGCCAAATCACAATTAGGTTAGAAATTCCTTCAACAACAACAACATTTATTTATATAGCACATTTTCAAACAAAGGATGTAGCTCAAAGTGCTTAATAAGATGAAGAAAGAAAAAAGAAAACTATAAAATAAGATCAATCAATACTATGTAACAAAGAATAAAGTAAGGTCCAATGGCCAGGAAAAAAAAAAAGACAAAAAAAAAAAAATCTGCAAGGGTTCTGAGGCCACAAGACCACCCAGCCCCCACTGGGCAAACCATCCTCTTTTCCTAAATTTCAGCTGTTGCCATCAAGCAGATTTAGATTCCCAAAGGTAAAGATCAACAAATTTAGAAACTCTTTTATGGCCAGAGTCAAAAGCATTTTAAATTCTATTACTTGTAGAGATGCTGCTGAATTCTGAGTTTTTATTATTATTGTGTTCTATTAAAGGTAATTATTATTCTTTGTACTCATCTTGAGTGTGTGTAAAACTCATTTTCAGTTGCTGTGCCTGGGCTTATTTTCTTGTATCTGTTTAACAATGTTTTATAGTTTCCTGCAGCAAACAAATATTCCCCTGGGATAATAAAGTGTACCTAACAGGGCTGGTGTTTGCAAGTTATAAGGGAATTCCACATTGTGAGATGTCATGGCTCCATAGTCTCTATGTTAGTTGTTGGGGATAAATCACATTTGCAAGAAAGCTATGTAATGTAATGTTCATTTTCAGTGCTGATTATAGTACTTTCATGGTGTGCTTCTCAGGTAATTTATAATAAATTGATATATAATTAAGGCATATATCACATAGCAAAGAGTAAGTTTAGTAGAGGTATACCAGGTTTCCAAAACAGGTTAGAGTTAGGATTAGTGTTAATCAAGCCAACATCTGAACATTATTTCCTCTTAGGCAAGGTTGCCATGACCAAAGAATATCCTGTGAGAACTTTATATATGTATGTTTTGTGGTAGATAGAGGGCGCTCTTGCTCCCTTGAACCCCTGTCCATGACTCCAAACACCAGGTAAAAGTCCAACAGTTGACTTTATTAATTCGCCACAGTGCACAAAGCACACTCTCCACCACAATACTCATTAAACTCACACAAATACTACAATAAATCAATCCTCCAGCTCCCAGACGCGTTGCCACCCTTCCACCCAGCTCAGCTCCCCGTCTGGGAGCTCCCACAGTCCTTTTATATCTCCTGACCCGGAAGTGTTCCCAATCCCCAGTCCATGTGATTCTCAATCACTTCCGGGTCAGGTAAAAGCTCTTCTCTTCAACCCGGAAGCCCGTCGCTCTTCCTATGACGAACTTCCGGGTCATAGGGCACGAAGAAGTCCTCGGTCCTCCCTGCAGCTCCCTCTTGTGGCCCCCATGGCATCCAGCAGGGCTGTGCATAAAAACCACATTGTCCATGATGCCCTGCTGGTCTTCTGGGGACCTCCATGCTGCAAGGAGGGCTCCACCTGGCGACTTGGGGGTATTGGCCGGGATAAACGGCCAGCCATCCTCCACAGTATGTATGTACGTATCTATCTATCTATCTGTCTATCTATCTATCTATCTATCTATCTATCTATCTATCTATCTACAGGACACTTTATAAAGTGTCATATTTATGCAATTTTTAATCTATTCAAGGGCATACAATTGATTGATTGATTGATTAATTGATTGATTCATTCATTCATTCATTCATATAGTGGAGGTGAACAGATAGGCTGTATCTTGCACATGATTGTTATGAGCAGCAGTTGCACCAATTTGTTGGCTTCCCCTGAACTGTTAAGTATAGTATACAACCTTTAGGGGTTTTGGACCCCTGGGATTCTGAAAATAACACATGGTTCTGTACACATGACATTTTGAGAAAGTACAAAATGTTACAGCATTATGTCATGATGTCATCTTGTTTTGTATATAGGTGCTACCATTTTGTCATTCTTGTTTCTGAGGTGAGGTTCCCATTTTGCCAAGCACATGGGCAAGGATGTTGTGACAAAGAGATTAGCTGTTCATATTCCATCTATGTATGTTAGTAATTTGTATAGAAATGCACAAATAATCACCATTATGAACTTGTACTGACCTTCCTTTGTTCTGTTTTGCTTGGGGGTATCCTATTGTGGTGTTTGGTCGCCACTAGTACTACAATGCCACGCTGCTGCTCCTGCCCTTGGCAATTGACACCAGAGATACTGGGATCCTTGAAATACAAAGAGAAAATATTTAATTAATTTATTAGTTGCCTAGCACAGTTTTAACATGTACAGTCAGTTGTCGTAGGTCATTGAAACTGCCTTTTTTGACTCTTACTGTAATGTAATATACATATCATACATAGGCTTCCATAGATTTACTTTCTCTAGAAATGCTGTCAACTGGACTTTTTGTTCACTTCTTCTTTATTTTCTCCTGGCTATATCTCAATTATAATGTGATCAAATTTCTATTGTCATAATCTTCTTATGTGAATCAAATTAAATTCACACTGTTTTAATATATGTTCAACCTAATATGTTCATTCATTTAAGTAAATATTGTGTGACTTAATTGTTTCTTTCATTGTATTATAGCTGAAAACTTGTGCAAGCACTCTGAGACTGTGTTAAACAAAGACCACTATCATTTGAGTTGAATTAATCTCCTTAGGTAACACATAACCATTAGAAGGAGAGTTTAACCACTACAGAGAAAGATTTATGGTAGAATATGGCAGAAATCAGTTGGGCAGATAGTAAAGCTTGTAATGACGGAGATTCTTCAAGGATCATGTTTTTTATACCAGAGTAGAGCTGTAGAAAGTTAACTAATGTTCATTTTAGCTTTGGTTGTGCTTCACTGTGGTAAATCTTTATCCTCAGGATGTGTTACCATTTTTTCTTTAAGCATAATATCTCTTATTATGTTATCTGCATTGGATTCTGCTTCCTGTACATGAGTGAGATTAATCGTCTAACAGATGTTGCATTCACAAATATTTTTTACCATCACTTTGTTGGCTTAATCCATCCTCTACATCAGCGTTTCTCAACCTTTAAGTATTTGCGACCCGAGTTTTCATAACAGTTTTAATCGTTCCCCCCCTAACATTTTTTTGAAATGTAGATGCATATTTTATTATACCTACTTAACTTTTATCGACATTTATCTAACTCTATATTTATTTTTTAGCATCAAAATGTAGTTTAAGTTAATTTGTTTTGGTTTCAACAGATTTTTTTTTCATATTTTTGATTCTTGTTTTCTTTTTTTCACATCTTTGCTCCCCCCTTTTTGTTACTTCGCTCCCCCCTAGGGGGGCCCGCCCCACAGGTTGAGAACCACTGCTCTACATTTTACTTAAAAACCTAAGTCAAAACACATTTCACCCACAATGAATCTATAATGTAATGATCAGAAATAAATAGCAGATGTCTTGGCTATTTACAAGAGTGAGCCAGCCAGCATTTAGAGGAAGGCTTTTATTGTTTTGTTCACAAGACATAACAAGGAAAGGGCCTAATATATGAATTAAGCAGAATTTCCAAAAGGTGAAATATCAAGTCTTCAATCTATTGAAATGGCCAGAAGGCCTGGAAAAAATATTTACTAGAGCAATAATCAGCAAATGTACGGATGCCACATAAATCATTTAAGTGAAGGCATTTGGTGGTTACATTTGTTGTGAGGTTAACATTAATTATTTTGTACTATAGGGTATGAAAGATAAGGAAATTCTGAAAGAGTTTAATCCTTTTATTTTTTGAGGTGATATGGAAAATTTTTTTATGTTGTGAGGAGTGTAATTATCCATTCATCCATTATCCAACCCGTTATATCCTAACTAGAGGGTCACGGGGGTCTGCTGGAGCCAATCCCAGCCAACACAGGGCGCAAGGCAGGAAACAAACCCCGGGCAGGGCACCAGCCCACCGCGAGAGTGCAATTATGGTATACTTTAAATTGTTGCACAGGTTTAGATATGCAGATGAAACGAGAAAATAAATGTGAACTTAGGATTTGAACACAACTTTGCTTGAGTTTTGCTGCTTTTTTAATATACAATGGATTCAAAAAGTATTCAGACACCTATACTTTTACAGATTATGCTTTGTTTCATAATAAAAGTCTGTTGCATAACCTTTTGCTAAAATCATTTAGATTCATTATGTTCTACATCAAGCAAAATTCAGTACCCCAGAATGACAAAGTGAAACCCAAATTTTAGAATTTATTTCAAATTTATTAAAAGTAAAAAAAATATGATATTTCACATTGACACAAGTACTCGGACACTTGGCCATGACACTTAAAATTTGGCTCAGGTGCATCTCATTCTATTGATCATCATTGTGATGTTTCTACACCTTGTTTGGAGTTGACCTGTGGTCAATTAAACTGATTGCACATGATTACAAAAGGCAAACTTCTGTCAAGAGAAGGTCCTACACCTGCCAATGTACATCATGGCAAAAAAATAATATAAAATAAAAACAAACAAGCCATGAGGTCAAAGGGATTGCCCCAAGAGCTTAGAAACCATTTAATACTCAGATCTGGGAAAGCAGCTCTAAAGATTACCAAGAGCACAGTAGCTTCCAGAATTGTTAAATAGAAGGACTCAGAAGGACAAACGTCATTGCAACATCCCACTGATCTTGGCTTTGTGTCAGAGTGACCAGACAGAAGCCTCTGCTAAGTAAAAGACAAGGAAGCCCACTTATAGTTGGCAAAAAGACAACAAGATTCACTGGTCTGATGAAATCAAATTAGTGTCAAGTCTGGAGGAAATCATGCATTGCTTATCAGCTGTCCAATATCATTCCAACTGTGAAGCATGGTGTTGGAAGCATCATTCTGTTTGGTTGTTTTTCTACAGCAAGGACAGGAATACTAGACAGGGTTGAGGGAAACATAAATGGAACAAAGTACAGAGATGTCCTCAGTGAAAAACTGCTCCAGTGCACTGTTGCCAAAGGATCACCTTCCAACAGAACAAAGGCCTTAAACAAAAAGCAAAGACAATACAGGAGTGACTTAAGGACAACTCAGTGAATGTCCCTGTGTGGCCCATCCAGAGCCTAGACTTAAACCCAATGAAAAATCTCTGGGAAGTCCAGCTGTAAACTAACTGACTCCATCCAACCTGATAAACCCTGAGAGGATCTGCAGGGAAAAATAGCAGAAAATCCCTAAATCCAGGTTTTGTGATGCTTGTCACATCATTCCCAAGAAGATTATATCAAGTAGGTACTAAGTAAAGGGTCTGAATACTTGTGTCAATGGGATATAATTTGTTTAATACATTTACTAAATTGTATAAAATCCTTTTTTGTCATTAATGGGGTATTGAGTATTGCTTGATGTGAGAAAATTTAATGTAAATGAATTTAGCACAGCGCTTCCCGATCCCGACTGTTGCTGGGGGTGCCAGAACCCATCGAGGAAGAAAAATGAAAAACATTACTTGTACAAAATCTTAATTTATCTATCCATTCCTAAATAATTAAATGGGTAGGCTATTTCGTATCAGTGCAATACGCTGCTTGTTAAAACAGATGACTTCCGCTCTTACACGCACTCAGTGCTGCGTGGGTATTATGAACAATCGTATTTGTTCACGTTCTATTTAAATTTTAAATATAAGTAAGTTTTATTTAGTCGACAGAAATATCTTTGGTAGGAATGTAAGTTAAATTTAGTCATCATTGCATAAATTTTTCTTCACCATAGAAATTTAAAGACTAAATTCAACTTACATTCCTACCAAAGATATTTCTGTCGACTAAATAGAACCTACTTATATCCAAATAGAACTTGAAAAGACATATTTTTTCTAATCTGACCACGCATTTTAGATCGACTTGACGCGCACTACATCGAGCCCGCGTGCTATTGTGCTCTCGCCTGCCTGCCTCAATAAGTCACCGTCGCTTCGCTCTTACTTTTTTACCGTTCATGTAATCATGGCTAGTCAAGAAAAAATTAGAAAATAGAAGGAGGATTACACTGAGTATGGCTTTACCAAAACAATTATTGATGGAGAATAAAGTATCCATTATTCATAAAGCTTCATTTGGTGATCTGTTTTTCTGCATTAACTTCATATTTTTTCATACTTCTTCTGAAACCAAGGGGGTGCGAAATTGGCCTCGTCCGTCACAGGTGGTGCGAGGGTAAAATGAATCAGGAAGCGCTGATTTAGCACAAGGCTGCAAAATAGCAAAATGTGGAGTAAGTGAAGTGATCTGAATACTTCCTGAATCTACTGAATATGTGAAATTACATCTGGCCTTACTTTACAACAGCTGAGGAATAATATTGCAACAAACAACAACTGCAAAATATACACACAAACCTCTGGCTTGGCTAATGATAAGAAAACTGTTGCTGCCTAAGAATAGACTTGTAGGTGGGAGTAACAATGGATCAGATTGTGGTTAGATCTTCCCAGTTGTACTACAGATTTACATTTAAAGGCATTTAAATAAACCAGGTCCAGCCTGTTGTGTCCATGAATGAAATATGACATACTGTATCTATCTATAGGCTCTACATAAAAGACTGATATATCTAGCTGTTCCTTATACATAACAGGACATTCATTTGTACTATTTATTTAAATAATTTATTATACTCCTGTTCCTACATCTTTGTCTGTTTCCAGTTAAATTACATTAGTCATTGGCCTGTAAGAGGTACAAAAAACTGAGATAGTATCAAAGCACATATAAGTATTAAGACTACAGTACAGCTGCATTTAGTCAATTTCATTTTTTAGACCTGTTTATCATCCACTCTTTCCGACATTGATCACTTTCACATAGTTTTTGGCAGGAACCATAAAACAACATTGAGATTATATTCTTGTTTTAATAAGTGAACCGCCAATAATCTGTTCTTCTTTTATTAAGTTCATGTTTTTTTATGAATTTAACCATCATTTACACACATTATTTTTAATTTATTTTTTATTACATTTTACTAATATTTATAAATATTCTCTCCAGATGCCATATATTTTGTTGCAGGAGACTATTTCCACATAGTTACTTTTCACTTGCTTTAGTTGGAGCAAATTACTCCTCCTGTTTAATTTTAACATCCGTCTGCTGACAGTTGCAAGTCTCTAAAGGGCAACACCCCAGACAACCGCTGTAGTTTTGAGGTGACCTGTTAATCCCTAAATACCCCTCCACAGAGGACATTTGACACTCGCTCCTCGTGTCTACTTTAGTTAGGAGATAGGAAAAAAGGAAGGGCAGCAGTTCAAGAATGTGTGAAGGGTTAAAACAAGTAAGAAAGGAGTGAAAGCAAAGGAGTGTTGTCAAGCATACTGATATAGAAAGCAATGGCAGTGAACAGCAGACGCAACACAAAACATACCATGCAATCAATAGATAAATAGATAGAATTGTGATAGATATAATCTTAAATAATTTATGTATATATAAAATATTAAATTTATTAATGTCCGCACAGGCGGCATCCTTTTACAGAAGCTAATTATTCTCTCTTTGTTTTTTGTTTGTGCTTATTAGTTTATGATAAAGCTTTTTTTAACAATTATTAATGTTGAGATTAGTTGTGATCTGGCATCTGGCTTGTCAGTGGAAATATACTGTTGGATGTTAAATTGATGATATGTAGCTGCCATCACAAACACGAGTTCCAGGTCATCTCAACTGATTTTTGGACTTTGAAGAAGTCACAGGGACACCAAAGAGGATATGAAGGCTGTCCTACATCTGCAACATCTGAAAATATAAGAGAAGGTCAGGAATGTAGAGTGGGATATATGAAATATTCCACTATTCAGCTGGTAGCACTGCAAACACTAGCACCTAAGAACCTCTGTTACACTTTATCAACGGAGCAGCTTATCCATAAACTGAATGGGTGAAGTTGGAGCAAGGATAAAAATAAGGTGGAAAGGTTTACAGAACTGACCCTCCTCATTGAATGTCTTTTGAATAAGATGGTTGAACCGTCACAGCTTATGGAAAATAATGGCAAATGCTGTGGCATTGTGTGTATTGCAGAAACTGAAGTAACTTAAATTTCTTATCCAGATGCTATTTTATTCATGGATAAATTATATAAAATGATCAGACATAGTGGAGAAAATGAAGGAGAGGGAATGGACATCTACAGTATGTGAATGAGCAAGGGTGTAAAAGTGAGTGAGAAAAGCTCTATATAAATGTAATGAATTATTATTATTATTATTATTATTATTATTATTATTATTATTGATACAACTAAAACTTAAAAATGCATTATCCAGATGTTGAAATGCTGGCTGTCAGACTTCCTCCCCGCAAACTGTCTAAGGAGATAAATTACATCATTCTAAAAATGTTTCATTTTGTTATCAACACTTAGAATTGTGGTGATTTCAACCAGAGGAAACTTTGGATGGAATAATGACAGACCTTTTATCAATATACTGTAGATAGATAGATAGATAGATAGATAGATAGATAGATAGATAGATAGATAGATAGATAGATAGATAGGTAGATAGATAGATAGATAGATAGATAGATAGATAAAAGCATATATTTTCTTTAGATTATATGTTGCATAAAGTGGCACAGTCATACTGACAAACCACAATGAACAGGCTCATACATGTGTTTAACCAACTAAGGTTGTGAAAAATAACTATGTGATAATTGTTTCTGGGTATTGTACAAGTCCAAGGAACTCAGCCTTTATAACATACTGGTTGGACCTTAACTGGAGTGTTATGTACAGTTTTGGCCGCCAAGCTACAAAAGAAACATAGCAGTGCTACAAAATGTCCAGAGAAGAGTGACTAGTCTGATTCCATGGCTGCAGGGGATGATTGATGAGGAAAGATTAAAAGAGCTGAGCCTTTACAATTTAAAGAAAAGAAGATTAAGAGGTGACATGATTGAAGTGTTTAAAATTATGAAGGGAATTTATCAAGTGAATGGAGACAGGTAGTTTAAAATGAGCTCAACAAGAACATAGGGACACATTTGGAAAGCTAATAAGGGTAAATTTCACACAAATATTAGGAAATTTTTCTTCTCCGAGTGAACCATAAACACATGGAACAAGTGATCAGGTAGTATGGTAAACAGTAAGACTTTAGGGACCTTCAAAACTCTACTTGATGTTATTGTGGAAGAATTGGCTGTTCTCGTCCAGGATGTTCTAATGTTCTAATGTCCTAAAAAATATTCCCCTGTTTCACACACTGATTGATTATACTATCTCTTTCCTTTTTCTGTTTTCTTCTGTCTTGCTGTGATGTTTCCCGGGATGTCAATGAAGGAACTGAGGACATCTTCACTACAACCTCTCCATATGGACCTCAGAATAGCTTGGGTAAGATTGGTGAACAATTTAATTGAAATATCAATCATAAAGATTTTATCTTGATGGCATTGATTAGAGATGAATAAACTATATTTAATTCATAAACCAAAATGCTATTTTTTTATGGATAACAATCTTTATAGCAAGAAACATTTAAGAAAGGAACTTAAGGCTGTAGGGATCTTAATTTGTTTAAGATTAGTTCAAAGTTCACAAACTTAATTTATATGCCAGTAGATAATAACAAAGAGATTGAATAAAATTAGTTAGTACCAACTAAGCAATATTATCATCTGAAAATAAGAGATTTATTTTACAATAACTTGTCAAGACATTTTAAATTATAGACATATACTTTGGTTAAGTCCATGTCCATCAATCTATGCAATCAGGTCGTCCAAATTCAATCAGATTCATGTATGAATAGAAGTCATTGAAACTTGTGCTAGAAAATATAGCTTCGGAAAATGTATAAATGAATAAATAGGATGACCAGACATCCCATAAAATTATTAGAGTAGTCCTGTATATTGGGCCTTACTTATTGCATCTCCAATTATTTAAAAAAATGTTTATTTGTCCTGTAATTGAGACATGACCAACTAGTTATTCCTTCAATTACATTATGCAGTCATCAGGCTGTGCTCATTGTTGCAAAATTAATTATGAGCCAAAACATTTGTTTTCAAAACAGATACAAGCACTAACCAATCAGGTGTCTTGTGATTATAATGCACATGCCTATGTCTTCACTAAGTCCTTACCTCTTTGATCTGGTTATGGATGTGTTGAGTCGTGAAATAAAAGACCAATATCTCTGGTCCATGCCTTTGTGTTATTGTGTTGTGCAGCACCAGGAAAGAGGATGCGGAGAGGAAGTTGAAAGACTTGAGAAGGGCTTTGGAAGACAGAGGATTGAAGATAAATAGGAAGAAGACAGAATACATAAGGTGTAATGATGATCAGGATTCAGAAGTTGGCCTGCAGGGAGAGCCATTGAAAAGAGTGGATAAATTAAAATATCTAGGATCAGTCGTAGCCCAAGAAGAAAAATTAGTGTCAGAGGTAACCCATAGAGTGCAGTATGGATGGAACAATTGGAAGAAGCTGTCAGGAGTATTGTGTGGTCACATAATTAATGGGAAGATTAAAGGTAAAGTTTTTAAGATAGTGGTAACACCAGCAATGATGTATGGAGCTGAGACATTGATAGTAAAGGGAACACATGAGAAGAAGTTAAATGTGGCAGAATTGAAAATTTTGAGATGGATATTTGAAGTTACAATAAAGGACAAGATGAGAAATGAGACAATCAGAGGTATAACAAAAGTGTGAGAGATATCTAAGGAAGTACAGGAACGAAGGTTAAAATGTATGGACATGTGATGAGGAGAGACAATGAATATGTGTGCAAAAAAAGGATGGGAATGAAAGTACAGGAGAAGAGAAAGAGAAGGAGGTCAAAGCAGAGGTGGGTGGATAAAATCAAAGAAGATTTGAAGCAAAAAGGTTTGACTGGCCAGAAAGCGCATGACCAAGTTTTTTGAAGAAAGCTGGTCAAGCACATCAACCCCACATAGACGTGGGGAAACATGAAGAGAACGAAGAAGAAGATTCAAGAGTTGTGAGATGTTAATGCACTGCTCACATTAGAGCCCTTAAAGTTCAACCTGCTGTTTCAGACCTCTGGACCTGAAGGCCTGTCATCCTGTAGTTCAAGTCCCTAACCCTGCTTTAACTCTTTACTGAAACCTCTAAATTGGCACGCCATTCTTAAACTTTTTCAGACCCAAAGAATTTGAACTAAATTCATGTTTAATATTTTTTATCTTATTTATTAGTGCTCAAAGCAAAATATAATAAATAAATATTGCAAAAAATAATACATGACGTAATGCTGTAGCTTAATTCCTGCTTTAGACATTAGACTCTACAACACAAAGGTTGACGGTTCGAATCCCGGCAGAGACAGAATTAATGCTACTCCGTTTAGCAAGGCCTTTAACCTGCAATTGCTCGAGTGGCACTGTACAAATAGCTGACCCTGCACTCTATCCCTAAAACTCTGAGTAAATTGGTGCATGCGAAAAAGAGAATTTCCCCATGGGGATTAATACAGTATACCAAACACAGTTAAAGTATAAGTAACAAAGGAATATAAGGGTGGCAATATTTTCCAGCAGCACTTTCACAGATTCTAAGCTTTTTGTCAATCTTCATGGGATCACACTTCATGGGATTACACATCAGTTTTTTTCAGTTACTGAAATTCTAATTTTTGTCCAACTCTTGGTATATTATTATTTCACATTTGCCCCTTGCCTCACCCTGGTGCTAGTCTAGTGGTGGCAGACGTGTTTTTCTTTCAAGAACACACGCTTGGGACAACTTGCTGAAACATTTGTGGGTGAATAACATAAAAAAACACCACTGAAAAAGCTCCACCAAGAGGATTTCTTTCTAAAAACCTACCTACCCAATTTCCTCCAATCCATGCACTGAGAGAAAACAGAAAGCTAAAACTGCAGTTGTCAATTCCAGAGCTCACTGCCTGATGCTTATTGTTTTATTTGTATATCTTGCTGTCATTTTGACACTGCATCACTAGTAAGTTTGTATACTGTAAAACACATAATGGTCAAAGTCAGAGTCTAATTTAATAAAGTATAATATGGTCACATGGTGGCACAGTGATAGCGCTGCTGCCTCGCAGTTAGGAGACCCGGGTTTGTTTTCCCTGCCTTGTGCCTTGTGTTGGCTGGGATTGGCTCCAGCAGACCCCCGTGACCCTGTAGTTAGGATATAGTGGGTTGGATAATGGATGGATGGATGGATGGATAATATGATCAGGTGGCCAGGCAGGAGATAAAAATCAAAATTCCAGCTAGCAGGATTCTGGAGCATACAGTATATAACTCTAAGGTTTCTAGATGAAAAACCTAGTCATGCCTGACATTCTACCAAGCATAAATGTGACAAACTTAATCATTGTTGTTATGATACTTCTAGAAGATCAAGGACAGCTGGTGCAATGAGGAACAGACACAACTTTCTCATTGCTCATTTAATCATTGAATGAATAAATAAGAGTAATAAAGGCTCAATAGCCCCTAATTATTCATGTATTGGTGGGCTGAATGGATAAATGTTATAGTTATAGTACTTGTTTATAATTTGTGATTATTCTCCTTTAGCAGACAAGAGAAAGCCTTTACCTAGTAACCTACCAATTAAATAAAAGCATCACAGTTTATTATTTATTATGTGATTTCAAGCATGAAAGTAATATTTTCTAGATCAAAGGTGTGAAGAATCAAGACTGATGGGCCATCAACTCAAAAATGTGGCATCTTTTATTTTATACCATTTTAAGTGAAATAAATCAAAAATCATGTTATTTTATCTGATGTATTTTCTTTTGAATTTTAGCTGATGAATGCTATTCCTACTGTCAGCCTTCACAAGGAAAAGTAAGAATGAACCTAAAAACCTACTGCCAGACAGACTATGGTGAGTCAATGTCTACTCCGTTGCCCCAGTTTAGACAGCAAAAGGTTAGGTTACTGCGAGGTCAAGATCAAGGGACAGTTTATACACAAAAGGAAAATAAAATTGGCCATATGTGCATACTGTACTTGCATACTTACAATGGATTCAGAACATATTCAGAAGCCTTCACTTTCTGCACACTTTATTGTGTTGAAGGTTTCATTTTAGATGGATACATCTGTCATTTTTGCCCATCAATCTACACTCAATAACTCATCACAAGAAGGTAAACATATGTTCTCAGAAAGGTTTGCACATTTATTACTAATTAAAACTGAAATCTCTTTCATATAAGTATTCAGATACTTTGCTTTGGCATTTTGTGCTCAGGTGGCTCCTGTTTTCTTTACTTCTCCTTGAGATGAGTCGGGAACTTTTATTATGGTAAATTTAATTGGTTGGACATAATTTAGAAAGGCATATACCTTTCCATATAAGGTCCACAATTTCCACTACATGCTAGAACAAAAGACAAGCAATGAAGTCCAAGGAACTCTCTGTATGACAATGATCAAACTTGTGGAGACATAGATCAGGACAAGGGGATAAAAACAGTTTTAATGCTTTTTAAGTGTTGCCATGAGCACAGTGACCTCAGTAATTGTAAGAAAGTGAAGACGTTTGGCACCACCAAGGTGTCTTACTAGAGATGTCCATCTGGTCAAACTAATTAAGTAGAAAAGAAGAACCTTGGTCGGGGCTGTGATCAAAAATCCAGAGAGTCATTCTAATATAGCTTTTGAAGTTCTCTGCTGATAAGGTGGAGCATCTCAGCAGCAATCCATCAATCAGGTATTTATGGTAGAGGGGTTAGAAAGAAGCCATTCTTGAGTAAATGTTTGCAAAAGAAACATAAGAGCATAAGGAAAAAGATCCTGTGGCCTGATGAGACAATAATTGAACTCTTTGAGCAGAAGCGCAAAATATCTGGTGAAGACCAGGCACTGCTCGAAACATGGTGATGTCAACATCATGCTGCAGGGTGCTTCTCAGCAGCAAGAGAAGCTGGTCAGAACTGAGGAGAGAACAAATGCAGCCAAATACAGAGAGGTCCTTATAGAATACCTGTCCCAAAGTCCATGCTTCTTCAGACTGGGATATGAAGGTTTTTCTTTTTAGCACTACAGTTATCAGAAGCATACAGCTAAGACAAGTCCCTCACTGTCAATGAGTGGCCCGGCCAAATCCCAGACTTAAACTCCATAGAACATCCTCTGTAACAAACCTTGAGAGGTTCTGCCAGGAAGAATAGGATGAACTACCCAAATACAGGTGTTAACACTTGTAGAACTTAACCTAAGAAGACACAATAATTGCTGCCTGAATTAAGGGTCTTAGTACTTTTATGAATGAGAGATTTTAGTTTTTGAATTTTAATAAATTTAGAATCCTTTCCGAAAACAGATTTTCACTTTTTAATTATGGGGTATTGAGTCTAAATCGATGGGCAAAAACTGCCAATTTATTCATGTAAAACTAAATTTAAAACACAATAAAGAGTACATGTCACCACTCCGCCCTGCCACTCTGGCTCTGAGGCTAAGGATTTGCGCTGGTATCCCGAAGGTTGCTGGTTCAAATCCTCATCACTGCCAAAAGAGATTCTACTCTGCTGGGCCCTTGAGCAAGGTCTTTAACCTGTAATTGCTTCAGGGATGCTGTACAATGGCTGACTCTGCACTCTGACCCCAAGGGGTATGTGAAAACTAACAGATTCCTAATACAAGAAATTGTATAAGGTGAAATAAAGAACAAAAAAAAAAAAATGAAGTGAAGGGGTCTGAATCCACTATACATACTGTACATTTATTTTAAACACTTCTAATTCAATTTTTGAAGAACTGCAGGTTTTAGGAACCCATTTAAGATCATCTTAATTAATTTAGTTTATTTACAGGATGCCTTAATATTGTGGTTATTTATTTTTTAGTTATTTTTGCAACATCATGGAACACCATTTTGTTCCTGGTCTCTTAAAAGATACTGCCACTTGTTTGTGATGATTTGATTGGCAAAGCCATGTTCTTGCTTTCCAGTGACATTTGTTGCTACTTCACAAGCAGGCAGCAATGTTAAACGCGATGTCAATGTATTATTTTCTGTATATATACAGTATAAAATTCAACGTCTGTCTTTTTCTATAATTTGCTTGAACCATCTGGTTGATATTGCGACTTCTCTCATCGTGTTAAGTATCATAGTTCACTTGCGGTACCGATGTATTTGCTGAGACATGCAGCAGGCTGAGGGGAGGGGGGCAGTGCCCTCCTCACTCATATGCCAGCTTCGGGGTGTTCCTTACCTCCGCTTAGCTAGCGAATGAGACAACTACTTAACGTATTTAGATTGGTTTTTTTTTCTATAATTTGCTTGAACATTCCGGTTTATTTTGCTACTTCTCTCATCTCACTAAGAATCCTAGTTTGCTTGCAGAAGTGTTATAATCTCGCAAATCCAAGACATGGGCTGCAGGTCGAGGGGAGGGGGAAGTGTGACGTCAGGAGTTGGGAGCTGGGCAGGGCCCTCCTCACTGTTCTGTTTCACTAATATGTGGGCGGAGCCGCGGGGAACGGCTTGTCTCTATAAATATAAAATCCAATGTTTGTCTGTCTGCTTTTCACAAGAGAACTACTTAACAGATTTAGATTGTTTGGTTTTTTTTTTTGCAATAATTTTCTTGAACATTCCGGTTGATTTTGTGACTTATTTAATCGCGCTATGTATCATAGTTCGCTTGCGGTACCGATTTATTTGCGCGAGGGGAGTTAGGTGGGACTCTCTTCACTCACGCACTAGCCTTGGAGCGCACCTTACATCGACTTATCTAGTGAACGACCGAACTAGTTAAGAGATTAAAATCAGTTTTTTTCTAGAATTTCTTGAAAATTCCGGTTGATTTTGCGACTTCTCTCATCGCGCAAAAATCTAAGTTTGCTTGCAGGAGCGATATATTTAAGCTAATCCGAGACAGAGGTTGGGGGACCGAGGGGAGGGGGAAGCGTGACATCAGGGGTACACCTCCGCTTAGTTAGCGGTACCTTTTTGTTTATTGATTTTTAAAATGTGTCCAGTTTCACTATTACGTGGGTGGAGCTGCAGGGGATGGCTAGTAACTAATAAATAGAGCAGAATAAATATAGCAGTGTGCATGAAGTGGCATCCTAAGTGTGCAGTGATCAAAGGAGAAGACTTGTTGAGGTTTTGTACTTGAGTGCCTTTTGAAAAAAAATTAAAAAACTATGAGATTTAATTAGGAATTGCCTTCAGGGCAGATTCTTTGATGGGTTAGATTTTACTGAAGCAATCCCCAAAAGAAACCAATTAAGCAAATGAACACCTAACAAGAGTGTGATTATATAAATAAAACTGTAACCTGCAATCATCTCTCGGTCCTTGCAAATCTGTTGTCTTTGGACAATTTGGTCGCTCCCTTGGTCATTTAAGAACCCCACTTTTTCTACTATAGTATTGCAGCTGCCAGAAGCCTAACATCATTTTTGTTGTAAGGCAGGGAAAGCAATGTGTCACTCTCACTTTGAAAGTTGTGGAAAGGTAAAGCTTATCTCAGCATCAACATGACACAAGTCAAGAAAGAAGCAGACCTGGAAAAGACACAGGGCAGTATCACAGAAACATCTGCACTCTTTCTGGGTCAAGACAGAATTGGAAACATGCAAGTCTTTGGGATGTTGTAGGAAACCAGAGCAAAGAAAGAGCACCAACTTAAACATTGGGGGAAACAGACAAAATCTGCACAGACACCTCTGGCGAATCACTTAGCAAGTAGCCAAAGCAGCAATAACCATTAGGCCACCATGCTGTTCTTTGAGCAGAATGTGACAGGACAATTTACATTAATAAAATGTGAATTTGATTACATAGAAAAGTAATAATGTGATTGGACAACTTGTGCTATTTAATTCTTGCCTTGTCTTTGCAGTGTTAAAGGCTCAGGTTCAGGTGATGGAACGATCAGGCCCATGGTGGCGGTTCTCCGTCTCAGTACAGCAGGTATTCCGTCATGGGACACAGCAGGTCAGAAAAGGAATCCAGTCCATCTGGGTGCCAGAGCGTGATCTTTCCTGTGGTTGCCCCGCTTTACAGGTTGGCAAAACCTTTCTGATAATCGGATCACAGGTTGGCCCAGACAAGAAACGCATCATCGCAGATCACACTTCAGTTGCTTTACCTTGGAGAGACCACTGGAACCCGAAACTTAGAGTTTTTCGGACCCAAGACAGACGTGGGCACTGTAAAATGCTCCTTTACCAAAACCCAAGACCAAGATCCACTGAACAGCCTAACTCTGCTGAAGGAAATGGAGGGCCAAAGAAAGGATAAATGAAACATTTCAAACTTTCAAAGCTGAGGATTTGCATTTTTTAATGAAAATTTGCTTGAATTGCCTTATTTGACTAAAGTATTCAACCAATTTATATAACTCAGACATCCTATCAGAAAGGATGCTGCTTTATTTCCTTGTTTTTATTTATGTTACACTACTTTAGTATACAAAAGTACATTGATGTGTGTGTATATATGTACATATAAACATACAGTATATTGTGGTCTAAGCCATTTTTTAGGTTCACCAGGACTGGCCGCTTGACCACCCAAAGGAGGTATTGGAAGAGAATATTTTACGGCCTGAAACTCTTTCCCGACCTCCTTCAGTGACCTTTTAACACAAGAAAAAGGGGGACATACAGTAGATTTAAAAATTATTCAGACTCCATCACTTTCTGCATACTTTATTATGTTGTACATTTAATTTTAAATGGATAAATTTGCTATGCCTGCTCCTCAATCCACACTCAATATACCATTATGACAAAGTAAAAACATTGTCTTCAGAAAGGTTTGCAAATTTATTAAAAAATCAAAAATGGAAATTTCTCATTAATAGAAGTGTTTGGAATAAACATTCAGTACTTTGTAGAAGCCCCTTTTACAGGAATTAGAGTTTCGAGTCTTATTGGGTTAAGTTTCTTCAAGCTCTGCACCCCTGGATTTGGGCAGTTTATTCCATTCTTCCTTGCAGACCCTTTCAAGCTCCATTGGATTGTTTAATAAGTGTCTATAAACTGTCATCTTCAGGTTTCTGCACAGATGTTCTAAGGCTGGGGTTTCGAACTCCGGTTCTGGAGGGCCGCAGTGGCTACAGGATTTCATTCTAACCATCTTCTTCATTAGTGACCAGTTTTTGCTGCTAATTAACTTTTGCCTTAGTTTTAATTAACTTGACTCAGTCCCCTTAGTTGTTTCCTTTTCCTTAATTAGCAGCCAAACAATAATGAGACATGAAACAAGCCGCCACATGACAATCTCACCTGTGCTCATCACACAATATCTGAAACTAAAGAAAGGTGGAGGTCTCAGTAAAGCTGATCTCTTAGGTCACTAAACCTTTTTGATGATGTTCTTAGAAAAAACAGAAAATCAAAACTTTTAGAAATGTCTGCTCTGGCAGAATGAGTGCAGCAACAAGCTGTGGAATTAAATAATGGGTTTTATTGCCAGCAAGATTTGGCTTCTCATTAAGTAACTGGTTGGAGTGAAATTGGGTGGAGTTTGAAGCCCCAATTTAGCTGGTCATCTGTCGGCTCATTTCACGTCTGATTTCTGTTTGGCTGTCATTTAACGAAGAAATCGATCAATTCAGAGGACTGAATCCTTAAAAACTGGGCTATTAAAATGAAGGGAAAAGAAGTTAATTAGCAGTGAAACCTGGTCACTGATTAGGTAAAGGGTTACAATAAAAACCTGCAGCCACTGTGGCCCTCGAGGCCTGGAATTTGACACCCGTGTTCTAAGGGGTTTAAGTCTGGGCTTTGGAAGCGCCACTCAATATACTCAGGACTTGTCACTCTAGCATTGTTTTGGATGTGTGCTCCGGGTTATTGTCATGCTGAAAGGTGTACCATTGCCCACTCTGGTTTTCTCCAAGGACCACTCTATTATTGGCTGCATTTGTCATCCACCTCCAAGTCTCCATGTCCCTGCACTGAGAAGCACCCCCCTAGCATTATGAATACACTACCATGCTTCACTGTAGGGATGATATTAGACAGAAGATGAGCAATGCCTGGTTTTCTCCAGATATTGTGCTTGGGGTTCTGCCCAAAGAGTTCAATTTTTGTTTCATCAGACCAGAGAATCTTTTTCCTCATGCTCTTTAAATGCCTGTTGGCAAACTCCAAGCATACTGAAAGATGAAGGGCTGCTGAGATGGTCTTCCTTCCCATAGGTTCTCCCATCTGAGTAGAGGACTTGTAAGGCTCTGTTCGAGAGATCATTGGGTTCCTGGTCACCTCCTTGACCGCGTCTTTCTTGCTTTGTTAATCAGTTTGGCCAGAAGGAAGAGAAAACGTCCTTGTGGTTTCAAAGTTCTTACAGTTCACAATTACTGAGGCCACCATGCTCCTAGGACCACTCAAAGCTTTATTTGATCCTTTTCCCCTGATCTATGCCTCAGCATAATTTGACGTTTG
The DNA here is from genome assembly GCA_026402145.1 of Polypterus bichir lapradei. Lineage (NCBI taxonomy): Eukaryota > Metazoa > Chordata > Cladistia > Polypteriformes > Polypteridae > Polypterus > Polypterus bichir. The sequence goes on along the minus strand of JANRMT010062791.1, from coordinate 157,118,581 downwards.
CAGATGTTTACAGAGAGTTCCTGAGACTTCATGGCTTGTTCTTTTTCCTGATATGCAGTGTGAAATGTGGGCCATATATACACAGGTACGTGTGCGCCTTTCTAAATGATGTTAATGAAATTAGAATTCAGTTTACCACAGGAGGACTGAAATCAAGTTCTAGATACATCTTTAGGAGAAATAAAGAAAACAGGTGGCACCTGACAACAATTTGGAATTCCACAGCATATTGACTGAATACTTCATTGAAAGAGAGACTTCAGTTTTTGATTTTTAATAAATTTGTAAACCTTTCTGAAAACCTTTCCTTGTCATTATGGTTTAGAACAGGGGTCCTCAATCACGGTCCTGGAGGGCCGCAGTGGCTGCAGGTTTTTGCTCCAACCCAATTGCTTAATAAGAAGCTCTTATTGCTCAAGTAACACTTCTGCTTCACTTTACTTGTCTTGCTCGTTGAGATTTTGAACCCTTATTGCTTATTTTAGTCTTAAATAGCTGTGTTTTTGGTTTTTAATTGCACCTAATTACCAATAACTTGCAAATGACAAAAGAGACCAGCATTTCTCCATTTAGCTTGTTACCATTTACACCTGTGTGTATTTATCATGCACTATTGGGTTTAATTAAATACTTGGAAGGAAAGCGAAGAGAAAAAAAATAAAGGACTAGATTTACTTATTATCCATTTTAACCTTCAGATCCATTTTAGCCTTCAGACCCCTGGGTTAGAAAGAGAGAGAGGTTAGGAGCACACGCTGATACAGCGCATTGCCGCACCCAACACACGACAAACCAACTTAGGATCCCAGATGAGGGCCCAAGTGCAGCCATGTGACGGGTGACACCTCAGCACCAGACTAGTTCAGATAGAATGGAACAGTGTAAGAGTTTTTATGGTGGCTGGAGTGCCAATTTTGCCACCAACCCACAAGTTTGTTCCCGGCAGGTTGGAGGACCCACATGCAGGGCTGGATGCATATTAATGTCATAGCCAGGACAGAGCAATTGCAGGTTAAGGGCCTTGCTGAAGTGCCCAACAGAGCAGAGTCCCTTTTGGCATTTACGGGATTCAAACCGGCAACCTTTCAATTGCCAGTGCAGATCCCTAGCCTCAGAGCCACCACTCAACCATTATTGTTTAACTGTAAGTTTAACAATTTTAAAATTAAATCTACAACACAATAAAGTTTGCAGAAATTGAAGAGGTCTGAATAGTTTCTGAATACACTGTTTGTGTATGTATGACGAGATATTGAAAAGCACCAGAAGAAAAAAACAAGCTATATTGTTCAGCATAACTCCTGTGCATGCTAATACACTTCTTGACCATTCTTCTCCAGCTGATTTAATGTCTTCATCACTGGCATAGCATTTCCTACAAAGGATGCCTTTCAGAGAGATGAAAATGTGGTAACCACAAGATGCTAGTTCTGGAGACTATGGTGGGTTTGCTCATTATAAATCGTCAGTTTCTCGGAACAGTCTTTACAACTCATGCAGTGCAAAGGGGAATAAGTGACATCTTGCCTTACCACCTTTCACTGATTACACAATTCCAAAGGAGCCAGCATAGTACTGATTGATTATATAGACAGGGGAGGCATGTAGTAAACATCAACCATCAACTTCATAAAAAACGTTGAGCATGATCTCCTCTGCACTGTCTTTGAAATGTCAATATTGTTGAGGTTGGACAATCACCATGCTTCTGTTGTTTTACTGTTGTTTGGACTCTGGGTCATGCTGAGTCAAGTTTGATCTTTATGTCTGAAGCCCTGCTTACATTTCTCTCAGCCTGATAACATCAGCTCAAAATTCTCTTTGAAACTTTTGATGTGATACTTCATTTCTGGAGTCCACATACTAAGCGCCCAGTGAGCACAAATCTTTCTCTTGTTCTAATTGTTCATGAAGAATAAATTCAACCTCATCCCTGCACTGTTTGATATCTGATACACTTGTCAATCTTCAATTTTCCATTACTCTAAGGTGCCAAAACACTTTTTTTTGCTGTAAATGGCGAAGGCCAGCCAGACCCTGGCTCTTCTTCCAGTGGCACCCTACCACAACAGAATTCTACAGCCCATCTCTTGACTTTGGCATATGATCAAGGCCTGTCCTGGCACATGTTGACTATGTTGGGAATGAATATCTGAGGGCATATTCCTCTCTAATGTGAGAAATTCAACAATGGCACAATATCTGTTTTTGTGGTTTTTGGTATCCTCATTGACTTGGTTCTGAAACAACAGACTTACACTATAAAGCACAAATGCTAACAATTTTTAATTCAAATATTTTATTGCACAGGAGCTAATCATTGGTCATTTACAAAATCAGCATCAAACAATACCGTATACAGGTTCAAGCTCAAAACCTTTTGATCACATGCATATAGTGTATATCATACTTCTGTACCACCAGAAAATTCACGAAATGCTGTAGATTTTTCACTAAAAATACTTTGTTAATACCCTAAAAATGTTATCTGTCATCTTTAATATTTTTCTTTATACTATATGCCAGGGTGTGTAAATGTGAAATTTTCCAATTTTCTTTCTAACACTAATGGATTTCTTTTATTGCATGAGAAAATACAGTACAATACAATACCATTTATTTTTTGTATAGCCCAAAATCAAACAAGAAGTTCTGCAATAGGCTTTAACTGCCTCTTGACAACTCCCCAGCCTTGGCTCTCTAAGAAGACAAGAAAAAACTCCCCAAAAAAATCCCTTGTAGGGAAAAAATGGAAGACCCCTTTCCAGGTAAGGTTGGGAGTGCAGTGGGTGTTAAAAAGAAGGGGATCAATACAGTACAATACACAGAACAGAACAAATCCTCAATACAGTATAAAAATAAAAATTTTAGAAGTACAGAGCAGAATTTAACAGTAGATGATATCCCATAATATGATTTGGATTTGTTTAGAGTCCTGGAGATCTCATCCATCAAGCTGCCTCCCCCATTTGGCCATTCCACAGCTGAAATAGCACTAATCTGATGAAAGGACCTCTCTTTCCCACGATTCCTGCGATCCTCCATCAGGGATGACTTTACCTTAGGCAGGCAAAACTACTTGGCAGGTAGGCCGTGGCACCAAGTGCCACATTTGAGTTAAATTAAGTTAAAACTATCATGTTACTTCTGTTTTAGTGCTAATGACTAACAACAGAGACGCAGTCTGTACAGTTAATCAGCAGCTCTAGTCAGGGTGTGCCAAACGGAAGTAGTGAGTCTATAGCTGGGATTTAAAAGCTGAGACCAAAGGGGCATCTCTTATTGTAGCAGGCAGACCATTCCACAGTTTAGGGGTCCTGTAACTAAAAGCCCGACCTCCCACTCTTATTTTATTAATCCTTGGAATCATAAGCAGATCGGCATCTTGAGATCTTAATGTTTGCTCTGGTTTGTAAGTCATGATCTAAGCCAGTAAGCCGGACCTTGGCCATTTAATGCTTTATATGTTAAAAGGAGGATTTTGAAATCTGCCCTAAACTTAACCGGGAGCCAGTGTAAGGATTTAAGAACTGGAGTTATGTGTTCATATTTTCTTGTTCTTGTGATAATTTTTGCAGCAGCATTTTGGATTAACGGGAGTCTGTATAAAGAACAGTTTGAACAGCCAGTGAACACCGCATTGCAGTAGTCAATCCTACTAGAAATAAATGCATGAATTAATTTCTGAGAATCCTGTTTATTTAGAAAGCACCTTAATTTCCTAACATTTTTAAGATGGAAGAAACATGATTTGGACAACCTTGTAATATGCACTTTAAATCACATGCTAGAGTCAAAGATAACTCCTAGATTTCAGGCTGATTCAGTAAAATTAATGGGGATTCCAACTGAGTTAAATGATGTCAAAATATTGCTGTGATCAGCGTCATTCCCTCCAACAATTAACATCTCTGCTTTATCTGTGTTTAAAGACAAGTAGTTCTCATCCATCCACTCCTTTAATTCATTAACACAACTAATTAAAGACAACATCTGAGAAACTTCATTTGATTTAAATGAAAGGTATAACTGGGTGTCATCTGCATACGAGTGAAAATTAACATTATGTTTCCTAATGAGAGATCCCAGTGGAAGCATGTAAAGTGAAAACAGTAAAGGTCCCAGTACTGAGCCCTGCGGGACACCAGATTGAACTTCTGTGTATAATGATGGAGTACTGTCAGCACATTTCTGTACATATTGGAATCGATTTGATAAATAAGAACTAAACCAAGCGAGCACGGGGCCTGTAAGCCCAACATCATTTTCTAGCCTGTGCAGTAAAATTGAATGGTTACTGGTGTCAAATGCTGCACTTAAGTCCAACAACATAATTACAGTGCAGTTTCCTTCATCAGAGGATATCAGAATGTTGTTACAACCTGCGTTAGTGCCGTTTCTGTATTATGACCAGTGCGGAAACCAGACTGGAATTTCTCAAATAAATTGTAATGTGTAAGGTGTGACTGAAGCTGATTGGCGACTACATTTTCTAGTATTTTAGAGAGAAAGGGTAAATTTGAAATAGGCCTATAATTATTTAATATGTGTGGGTCTAGGTCTGACTTTTTAAGTAATGGTTTAATGACTGACATATTTAGTGCTTCAGGTACAGTGCCATGCAATAATGAACTATTGATAATGTTTAGAATAGATGCTGCAAGAACATCCATTGCACTTTTTACTAGTTTTATTGGCAGTGGATCTAGGGAACAAGTAGTGGGCTTCATTTTAGAAATTAAAGTTAAGACTTCCTTCTCAGTTACAGGATTAAAGTATCTAAAGTGCAGAAGAAATAAAGTATGAAGAAATAATGCTTATCTCGACAATTGTGATTTGGACAACCTAGAAGAGAGAGAATCTCCACAGCATCAGCACACATGACACCCAAAAAGACCAAATGAATCTGGAATGAAATAAAACACAGCATCAATGTCTGACATGCACACACACCAAGAACTTTAAATGTATGAAAAAACGTAAATGGATCCTGTATATTTTGGTACAAAAATTAGAGTTCTGATTTTTTTTTAGAGAGAAAACATTTTGTAAAACTTTTATTGATGTACACTTGAAAGCAATACATTAACTAATTTTCACTGCAGATAAAAAAACATAAGGGGCCTCATATGTTCAAAAAAGTTCATTTTTCTACCAATGTTAGTGAATTACTTTTAGAATACTCCACCAAATAATGATGCATTTTGATCTTTTTTATGTGGTCAGTTAGTTCCCAGCAGGATGACAGATGTTTCCTGGACAATGTCAATGTTAAGTTCCCATCTTCTTCTGGGTTTCAGAAAAAATAACAGTTAAAAAAAAGAAAAGAAAAGAAAAGAAAAGAAACCACTAAACCAGCTATCAAAACCATGTAGCTATCTACAAAAAATACAAGAGTATGAAAACATTTAGGCTTATAACAATCAGAGAAAACATCATTATTTAACTGATAGATAGATAGATAGATAGATAGATAGATAGTGTCGGAGATGGCTGGGGTGGCGACCCGGTCAGGATACCCTGGAGGACTGGAGGAGGGCTTACGCCTTCCCCCGACCATGTGGGGGCGACTGCTCTGGTACATTTGTGGGCCACGGGTACAGAGCTTTGAAGCTCAACCCTGTAGGGGCCCGTGGTCACCACCAGGGGGCGCACCTATGCCTTTGGAGCCCTAGACCTCAGCACTTCCACCACACCCAGAAGAGCTGGAGGGAAGAGGAGCAGGGACACCCGGAGTGCTTCCGGGGATGCAGCCAGCACTTCCGCCACACTGGGGAGTGCTGGTGGAAGATTGCCAGGAAGCACTTGGAGCACATCCGGGTGGATTTAAAAGGGGCCACCTCCCTTCATACAATGACTGCAGTCGGGAGAGAAGAGAGGACAAGGTCTGGGAGGAGAGACAAGGAGGCGGCCTGAAGAAGTGAGGCATTGTTGGTTGGCCAGGACTTTGGGGACTTTAGGGGTTTTTGTGGCACTATTGTATATATGGACTTGTGTATTAAACGTGTGTTGGGTGACATTGACGTGTCTGCCTCTCTGTGTCCGGGTCGGCTTCCACAATAGATAGATAGATAGATAGATATATAGATAGATAGATAGATAGATAGATAGATAGATAGATAGATGAGGCACTATATAAAACCAATATCAAAGAATTGATATTGATTGATTACTATGAAAAGCACCATATAAAATTGAAAGATATACAAGGCACTGTAAACTAAATAGAAAGGCACTATGCAAAACAGACATCAAACACACTATATTGTAGATTAGAAAGACACAATACAAACAGATTTGAAAGGCATGATATTATAAATGGTAGATATGAAAGGTGCAGTATAAAGCCAAAAAATAAATGAAAGGCTATATAGTAGATACATATGAAAGGTGCTATACACAACAGATATAAAAGGCAATATGTAATAGATAGCCAGATATGAAAGGCAGTATATAAACAGGCAGCTGTTAAAGAAATGAAATAATCAATTGATGTGAAAAGCACTATGTAAAATATAACATGGACAGATAACAAAATGCACTTGATTATATGGTAGATAGATAGATAGATAGATAGATAGATAGATAGATAGATAGATAGATAGATAGATAGATAGATAAGGCAGTATATATTATTTATAAATGCATTCTTTATTGAATAATCACAAAAAAGCAAAAGTAAAACAACTTCAACTACAATTTAATCTATATGCTGATATTATAGACATGTTCCAAAAGACAATCTCCCTGTCTTATAACCATCTCCTATTAAATATTTATATTTTCCCATTCAAATTCATCAACACCACCCTTCCAATTAAAACCAAGCCCCTCCCATTATCTCTACCCTCCAATCACATTCATCAGCAATCAACAAGCTAATTAAAAGGGCAAGCTCAGTTATGGAATGCACTCTGGGCCTCCTGGAGGTCACAGCAAAGGAGAGAATTTAAATTAAACTGAGTACCATTATGCTGCACCTCCTCCCTCTGACACACTAACACTGAGGACTTTCAGCCAATGAATTATTCAGCAGAAGTGTGTCAAAAAACATTATGCGGGCTCCTTTATGCCAACAGCAATACGTCTGCATAATGGCTCACTGTGACTGTGACAGCCAAGTCAGAGGTTTTCTTTCCTTTTAATTTTCTTGCTTTATAGTCATTCTGGTGTGTGTTCAGACCAAAGCGTGTGTGTATATTTATTTATTTACTTACATGCCCTATTAAATTTATTTACATTGAGTGTGACAATATATAACTGTGCAACCTTAATCGATAACAGTTTTCCTAAAAGCCTAGGCACCCAATGTGCCTGGATATTAGGTGACCCTTTCATTCTTGCATTGCACTTCTGAGCTGACATGTCTTTGGTCCAGCATCATCTCTGGATGGATATTGATGAATGGTGAGAGAGTAAGAGACAATGAGCAACTGGCATGCTGTACACTAAAGTCAGCCTAGTTCTACAATGCTCTACCCCTTGGACCAATGGAGTGTCATGGTTTAGGGGTCACCTCCATTCCTAAATTCTGATCTTATGCTTCTGGACCAGTTCCGGTCAGTCACAACTTATGTTCTTGAACATTCTACCAATCAGCATGCAGTACACCAGTGGCCATGGTTAATATTTAAATTCAAATGACCCCAAGTTCCTCTTTTAACTGATTGTGAACTGTTAAGCAATGAGCAGAACAAGCAGGTACATTCTTATTATATACTGACTTCAAAACCGTAAAGTTTTTCTCTAGTATACTCACTATAAGAATACCAGTGAAATAGTACATTATAATATGAAAGTAAACAATAAACAGCAATAAAAAAGTAAAGCAATAAACAGTTATTTAAAGTCTTAGAGGGCACCAGTCCATCATAGGACTTGCTAATGCACATACACATACAAAATTTTGAATCATTAGTTAACCTAATATGAAAGCCTTTTGGATGTTTAACAAAGACCAGAGTGTCATGCGGAAGAAGAACATGCAAACTTGACAAAACAGTTACCAGTTATGAAATTTCAAACCAGGATGCTGTATCCTTGAGGGAGAAGCCCTAACAAGTTTATTACAATGCATTACCAAACAAATTTTATATATGATTGGACTGGAAATTAACACAATAATTTCATAATATTAATGACAAGATTGTTTTGGGTTATATTGCTGTCCCTGCTTTGGTTCCATACTCTTCTTAGAAAACACACAAAAAAAAAAAAACAGGATTTGACACTCAAGCCATAATCAGAACCATAATCAAAACACAATGCAATAAAAGGAATGTAAGCAGACCAAGAAAATGTAATTTATCAGAGGCTTGAAGTCATGTATCCTATGTTCTCAATAGAAGTACCTAGTTTACAACCATTGGGTAGGAAGGCACGAGCACAAGTGTAAGGGAAGTGCCAGAGTCCAAGTGATATATGCTCTGTCACGTCACGGGAGAAGATCTGCTGCCGACTGGAGAAGAGCACAGCAGAACAAGTAAAAACACTACCGAGGTTATCTAGTATACTTTCTCACCTCACTGAAATGGAAGATAGAGCTTGATACCTCACCAAATTAGGCTGTGGGAGCTCACTGGATACCCAATACTAATTAAAGAAAAAACAAATTAAGGGGTCTGAGGCTTAACTTGTAAGTCAAAGGTGGTTGTCATCAGCAGTCAATTCTGGTCACCCCCCTCTGGTCAACCTAATCCCTCCTGAACACCACAGGTTTCTCCTCTTTCCCTATTCTCTCTACCATTGATATTTCCAACTACCTGTCCATTTGACCCCATCCCCTCACATCTCCTCTAAACCAGTTCTCCCTCACTCATTTCTACAGTGACACATGTTGTCAACATCTCTCTCAGCACAGGCACTTTTACTACATTACTCAAACAAGCCCTTATATCTCCACTCCTCAAGAAGTTTACTCTTGACCCGTCTCAAGTAGGCCATTGTCTCTACTCTCCTTTCTAACCAAAACATGTGAATATGCTGTCTCTAATCAAGACTCTTCCTTTCTTCTACAGAATAGACTGCTTGATCCTAATCATTCAGGCTTTAAGAGGAGCCATTTCAAAGAAACAACTCCACTTACTGTTATCGACATGTTACAGCAGGTCAAAGCTACCAATATGTTATCAGTGCTCATTCTGCAAGATTTTTGCCCTGTTTCTGACATGGGCAACCACAAGATCCTCCTTGCCACCTGCTCTAAGCTTGGAATCACTGGGAATGCCCTCGGGTGTTTTGATTTGGCAAATCCTACAATGTGTCCTGGCATGAAGAGATGTCAGGGGTGCACCAGGAAAGCATGGAGGTACCACAAGGATCAGTACTGGGCACTCTGCTCTTCTCTCTGTTCACCTCTTCAATAGGTCCTATCATCCAGTCTCATGTTTTTTTTTCAATCAGTGCTATGCTGGTAATATGTTGTTCCCTCTGTAGTACCACACAGTATCAGCTGTGCAGTATCTACATGTCTACATGTAGAGCACAGTATCAGTGAAAGATGCAGTATCTGGATGTCTCACTGATATTGCAATCTGAATGAAGGAACAGAATTTCCAGCTCAACCTGGCAAAGACAGACCTTCTTGTTATCCCAGTTCATCTGTCTATTCAGTACCCTATCTCAGACTATCCCATTGTTTCTAATATCTGCTAAGTTGGTATGCAACCTTGGGGTGGTAATCGATGACCAGCTGTCATTCAGGGACCATGTTGCTACAGTTTTGCAGATTCACTCTATACAGTATCTGCAAGATCAATCAGTATCTGATAGCTGATTGTGCAGCACAACTCCTGGATCAGTCTTTGGTCCTGTCATATCTGAACTACTGCAGTTCTCTGCTGACAGGAGTACTGGCACATGTCATCAAGCCACTGCAGACAATTTAAAATGCAGTGGCATGTCTGGTCTTTAACCAGCCAAGGTGGGCACATGTCACTCCTCTCTTCAGATGAATACAGTAGCTTCCTGTAGAAGGACAATATTAAGTTCAAATCCTTGGTGCTTGCAAACAGAGTGGTCAGTGGGTCGGAGCCTATATTGAAGATACTTCTGAGATCCTCTGCAACTTCTCGACCACACAGGTCTGCTTTTGAATGGTGTATGTTGATGACAACTCTGTATGGTATCACATCTCGTCGTGGAGAAATCTTCAGAAAAAATGAGTAGAGTCTTCACAAAGGCAGTCAGAATTTAGACTTTACAGTAATCCCTCCTCGATCGCGGAGGTTGCGTTCCAGAACCCCCCGCAAAAGGTGAAAATCCGCAAAGTACAGTAAAAACCATATGTTTATATGGTTATTTTTATATATTTATTTATAAATAAAACCGATATCACATATGTTACAGCCATTACGATAGACAGGCCACCAGCAATAAATACGTACAATGCAAGAAAAATTGTATAAAATGTGTGTACAGTTACACTAAACATATGTACATGTACTAAGTATGTAGAAAATTAGTTATGACATGATGACACGATGACTCGTCAGATAACGATGACATAAATGTTACTGCACAACAGTAGGAGAGTGTTACAGCTCTTCTAAAGGCGCCTCTTCAGGTGACTGTGTAGCACCGCGGTGTAACTGTTTCCTTCCTTCAACATAACCAAAACTTTTACCTTTTCGGCAATCGTTAGCATCTTCCGTTGGTGCTTGGGCACGGCCCTGGAAGCAGTAGCAGGAGCAGATCATTTTGGAGACATAACGAAGGGCTTGACTACGCACAAAGACAAACACAAAAGATCACAAACATTAACTCTTTACACAGAGAAACACATTGATGCTGAATGAGTGAGACAAGATGCTGGTTAACGCAAAGCGGAATCAAATGCTGCTCTCTGTCGCTGAGCCAATCAGCACCCAGGAACTTAACCGCGTGCTCCTATTGGGTAGCTTCTCAGCCATCCGCCAATAGCGTCTCTTGAATGAAATCAACTGGGCAAACCAACTGAGGAAGCATGTACCAGAAATAAAAAGACCCATTGTCCGCAGATATCCGCGAAGCTCTGAAAAATCCACAATATATATTTAGATATGCCTACATATAAAATCCGCAATAGAGTGAAGCTGCAAAAGTCGAAGTGCAATATAGCGAGGGGTTACTGTATTTCATATCATAAGAAACAAGTGCAGCGCACATAAAGCCGTCTCAGTTCATGGAGTGAGCCTGGTGGTTTGGGCACAGTAAATTTTTATTTCAGTTCTAATCACAAAACATCCCCATTTTGTACATATTTCTTGTCATCCATGTTACATGTTATTTTCGTAATAATGACCTCATGCTGTACCTGTTTTCATAACAATTAACTTGCGTTGTAAACTCCTTTCCCCTAATAATCATCAGTCTTTTCATAATGAGTCATTAGGACTCAAAGGTTGTGCTTGCCGTCTGGCCAGGAGATGACCATCATCTGATTATGTTTTACATTTCTCAGATTTTCATATCTAATAAAAATTGGAGGCCTTTTAATTGATCGGTTCTCATCATTAAGATGGAACCAGTGCAACCCACATATGAGAAACTGAACTGTTCAATTACCAATTGCTTGTTGTACCAGAATCCAGTAAGACTAAAGTCATAGGCTGCTGTGCTGGCAGACACAGCATGCAGCTTCACTGATAAGAGCTAAGCTGCTGGAGCTGAATGCAAACGGCTGTTTTGATAGTCAAATCTTAAACTCCTGTATAGCTCAATCTTAGCTAACACAATGCAGCTTGCTTTAAACCTGATCATCTAGAATATTCATAAGCCTTAAAATATAAAATTAAATGGCATTTAAAAAATTTTATATGTTTAAAGTGTTTATGTGCTAGCATGCATGTTTACTTAGTTTTCTTTAAGTTTAAGGGCCTTGAGTGTTTCCAGAAACTTGTTTTGTTGTCTTTATTCAGCCAGAAGGCCCAGCAAAATCGCCATATCCCAAAACAAAAGCTTGTTTACTCGGTTCCATAAAAGACACAGTGTCCTTGGTTCATAGAAAACAAGGCAAGTGAAAAGAGAGCAGGCCACATTAAAAACAAAAGCAGAGGCCTATAAAATAATAATGCCTCTTAAGCCACTTAAAAAGATGTTAAGCAACTCACTTTAATAGTCAATATTTCTAAAAAGAAGAACAAGGCATATTGATCCTTGATTTAAACCTCAACAATCTCAGTCTGCGATACAGCGTGTCACCGCACCTGTGCCACGTCCCAATTATAACTAGGAGAAGCGCGGGTGTGAATTTAAGAAGAGAGAAAAAAGAGAAAGAAAACAGAACAGAGGTTAAGAGAGAAGAAGGCTGGAGGTGAAGGGGGCGATGTGTGTGTGAGTGAGTGAGTGAATGAGTGAGAGAGAGCAGGCTCGCTGTATTAACAACTGGTAGCTGGGAGAAGAGCCCCCTGATAGAGGTTGCTCCTGCTGAGCGCTTAAGAGGAGTGACTGGAAGGTGGCTTGGCTCGCCGCATAAGGCCGTGGAAGGCAGTGCAAGTCAGAGGCTTGGGAGGTGGAAGCCCCAGTGTGAGCGCCATGGTCACTGAGGAACCCAAGTCTCAGTCTGGAGGAGCTAAATGAAGCCAGGGATCGGGAAGCTTCCAGACCAGCAGCAGTTGGAGAAGGTCAGCTGCAGGTAATGCGATTCCCCTGGTGTAGGGCCCGGATGGGAGAAGCAGGGGAGCCGCCAGCTACAGAAGGCACTGAGTTTTGTTTTTAAAGGACTGCTTCCTGTCCTTGTTTTTAATAGAATTATTTATTGTAATTATTTTAACCTCCACTTTGGATCACCCTGGTTTCAATGGATTATTTTTGGAAATTTGATTGCACTGTGCTGTTTTGGTCCATGTACTTTTTGGTATTTGAAATTTCGTTTCAGAAAATATCATTTAAAAAAGAAAAAGAGACACTTATCTGATTTTCAACTTAAAAGGGAAAAATGAAAAACGCAAAACAACTACTTTTTTCCTTTTGTTCTTTTGCACATCAGAAAAGAAAAATGCAAGAAAAGAGAATGAGAAAACGCCCTTTATTTATTTCGCAGTAAGTAACAACAACGTTCATAAAAGAACTGCTACTTCAATGAATCAAAGTTTGCAAAGCTTGTATTTTTATCTGAAAGATGCGACTCAGTTTTTCTGCAGTCATGTCCTCATCCTTGAGTGTCACTCTTTTACTGTTCCGAAAAACAACATAATGGTCCATCCTCTGCTGATGCCAGTGTAACTTCAAGGCTGTCTGTCGATGTGTTACGAGGAGGACTGTTTGCACGTCTCGTCAAAAATCGCACAGAAGAAGAAATACTTTCAGACAACACAAATGCGTCTGTTTTCTTGTTCCTTGAGCTATTACACTTTCATTATTTGAATCACAAATAAATCCAGAAAAGTATGTGTAATTTTAAGTTTATGACTACTATTTGTCACCATAGAATTAAAAAACACCTTATTCTCCATTTTATTCTTTATCAGAAATCTAAATCTGAAAATTCCTTTCATTTTTGTCTTTTAGTTTTTGCTTCTGAAACGAAATTCCAAATACCAAAAATACCTGTTTTGGACCCTATTTGGTTTTTGAATCATTTTTAACAAAAGCACTTCTGCACTTTAAACCATTTCCCTTTGCTTCATTTGGTGTCCTTGTTGTCCAGCTCGTCCAGTTACATTTCTGATAGTGTTGGGTTCAAGGGCTCCCAAAAGGGAAGTGGGAGCGTGAAGCAGAACCCGCATTGTCACACAGACCAGACTCTTTTACTATATAGCTCTTGGCTGGTTGAATGAGATGCCCACTTCTGTTCAAAATTCTGGCTCCCTCAATGTGTTTAAGAATCGTTTGAAGACTTACTTGTAAAATTTCTGTCTAAGTGATATTAATTGTTAGGTTTTGTAACCAAGGAATTGAAAATTGCTTGTACGCTTGTTCTGAGCTCTTGTGGACCCTTCACATAGACACTGTGGTTAAGAAAGCTCGCCAGCGGCTCTACTTCCTGAGGAGGCTGAGGAAGTTTGGCATGAATGCCAACATCACCTCAAACTTTTACAGGAGTGTGGTCGAGAGTCTGCTGACGGGCTGCATTACCGTCTGGTATGGGAGCTGCTCTGCCAGCAGCCGAAAATCACTGGTGAAGGCAGCAGCGCACATCACGGGCAAGAGTCTCCCTGCCATTGAAGACATTTACCTCCATCGGTGCTTGCGTAAGACAAGCAGCATCATAAAGGGCCACAGCCATCCAGCACACCAGCTGTTCTCCTTGTTACTTTCTGGCAGATGATGCAGGAGTCTGGCTGCTCGGACTACAAGACTTAAGAACAGTTTTTACCACCAGGCCATTCGACTCCTCAACACCAACACCTGAACACTTACATACACTTACATTACACCTACATTGCATTACATTTACATTGCATTACTCACACACAAACCGTACCTGCACACACTCGGTATACTGACTTGGAACATGCATCTGCACTTTATGGAATATGCATCTGTACTTATAAAACATTATCTGTGCAATAACCGTCATTTGTACTTGCTGTTCATCAACTCATATTGCTCTATAACTTATTTGTACACATTTTATTTTATATAGCTAGTCTATTTTTAACTTGTAATTTTTTTTTAAATTATTTTTTAATTATTTTTTAGCTTTATTGGATCTAGGCTGAGTGACTGTATTTCTCGTCATACACATTTCATTGTTTGTTGACCCTGTGTTAACCTATATATAACAAATAAACCTAAACCTAAACCTAAACCTAAACTTGTGATGGTCAATTTTGTAACCTTGTCCTGTAAATCTTGTTCACAAATAATCCCCCATGCTGATGATTACTCGTTGTCCTCTTTTGTATGTTGCTTTGGATAAAAGTATCTGGTAAGCAAATAAATGGAAATAGAAATTAAAAAGAAGGGAAAACAAATTAATTAGCAAAAGCTTGCCATTAATTAAGAAAGTAGTCAGAATAAAAACCTGAAGCCACATTGGCCTTCCTGGATCAGAGTTGCCACCCAATATATAACGTATAATACGTACTACGGAAAAGCCTAGGGCATGACTACTGGCTGTAGATATCCTTGCCATGCAGAACTAAATAAGAACAGACAGACAAAGACCAAAGAAACATCCCTCTTAATATAATGATTATGATCAACACCTATCAATTCTAAAATTCCTAAAGCAACAATAGCCCATGGCATGTAGGAACAGTAATATGGTGGTTTGGTGAGTGATTGCACAAACGGGTGCACACAGGAAAAGACCAGCATGCCTGACTAAATAACAACTTTTGGAAACTCTAAGAGGCGTCCAAACTATGACAAGTCCTGCCTGACATGCATTTTAAGGAAAACAGTGCCATGTTTTCTTCAGGTGAGGAGTGAGCAGCTGCAAAAAATGGAGGCATTCACGTACCTAGTGTAATAAGTTTGTCCTGTGCTTTGGATATCTGGAAAACACTTTATGCCATATTTGGAGTTTTCAGAATATGTTTTTTCCCTTTGTTTAAATATCACTGTGGTGCCATTATTTCAATGTGTTGTACTAAGATGTTATTGCTTTACCACAGATCCATGTTGTTTGATTTTGCTATGCCTATTGCCAGTTGCATGAAGCAGAGGTCACCTGGCCAAGTGTGCCATCTTATTCTGCCTATGAAGACACATAAATTTCTCTATCTTTCATAATCTTCTAGATTTATACCTGCTTTATTTTTCATTATTCCTATTTATTATTTTCTTTTTTACCACAGTGCCTCTTGGATATTCAGAAAGGCTGCCATTTGTGGATGCTTTATAAGGTTGCTGCTAAACATGTGACCTGAATCATGCTATTTATGAAATCATGACATTGGCATTATGAAAGGTATATGGATAAAGACTCTCTCTTTATTCACATTTCTTTTGAAATTCTTGCATTTTTACTTTTTCTGGCTTACATCTTTTTATTTAAAGCTTTGCCTTTACTGAAATAATCTTTTGGCCTCATGTTAATAACTTCAGTCTTGTTTTTTGATTATTTTTGTTGGCTACATTTCATATGGACATAGGAAACCTGACAAATGAGAGGAGACTATTCTGTCAGTCAAATTTGTTTGTTTAGTTAATAGCTAAGCTGTCTAAATGTCTCATCCAGACTCTTCTTAAAGGTTGTCAAAGTTTCTGCTTCAACTCCAGGTCTTGGTAGTTTCTTCAAAATTCCTACAACTCTTTGAGTAAAGAAGTGCTTCCTGGCTTCAGTCTTAAATATACTTCCCCTAATTTCCACTGATGTCCTTGAATATGTGATTCACTGTTAATTTGAAAGAATTCTGCTGGATCTACTTTATCAATGATTTGGAAGACTTTAAAGACCTGGATTAAGTCCCCACAGTTTCCTCTGCTCGAGACTAAACAGCTTTAATTTTCTGACTCCATCAGAATAATTAAACTGCATCCGGCCCTGCAAGCGGTCCTCCAACTTGCAGGGAAATCATGGGGGTTGGTGGCAGGATTAGCACTCCGGCCACTGTAAAAAAAAAAACTTCATTAAGCTCTGAGACTTCAGAAAGGACTCCTTTTTGCTCTCCGCGGGAGTAGCTCTGCTGCAGCTGCCCACAGGAAGGCTGCTCGCATCATAAAGGGGATGGGGGAAAGCCCTCGGGAGCCCCATCCCTGGTAGAGTCGAAACCGTTGGAGAGCCAATAGGGTGAGGTCTGTTGGCGATCGGAACTGGTATGGTGTTGAGGCGTCGCCGGCTGCACGGCAGCACTCGGGTCCCACTGGGATCCCGAGCTGTTTTGACGTGTAGTGGGCATGGCAACACACTGTACCAGTGCATGCTCCCCAACTTGACTTGACTTGATCAGAATACATGTCCTTAAGTCCTGGTTGCTCTCCTCTGCACAGCTTCAAGTGCTGCTATGCCTTTCTTATAGCTTGGTGACCAGAACTGCACATACTACTCCAGATGTGGACCCACTAGTGCATTATATAGTGTGAGCATGATGAATAGTGTTTGTTTCAATATATCCCAACACTTTATTTGCCATTTTAATCACTTCTGGGCATTTCTTAGATGTTGAAGATATTGTATCAACATATACCCCTAAAGCCTTTTCAGAGGTTGCTTCCAGTAGGACAGTGTCTCCCATCTTGTATTTATAATTGCTGTTCCATTTACTCACCTGTACCATATTGTACTTTTCTACATTTTCCATGTGTTGTGAAGTCTGCCACCTTGGTGTCTCCCATCCCTCCAATTTTAGTGTCATCTGTGAATATCACAAGTTTACTAACTATAACAGGATCAATTTCATTGATGTAAATCAGAAGCAATAATGGTGCAAGGACAGATCGCTGAGGGACTCAACTATTAACCTCACTCCATGTGGATCATTCTCCTCTTAGTCTTCTATTGGTTAACCAACTTGAGACCCAGTTTTGTAGGTTGCATCTGATCACTATAGATTCTAGATTTAGAATTAATCTTTGGTGTAAGTCTAATAAAATTATTCATATGTTTTGTTTTTGTCAACTAATCCAGTTGCTTTTTCAAAAGAGTCTAAATGATTTGTTTGGCAAGATCTTCTTCTCATAAACCCATGCTGGCTGTTATTTAGTGTATTATTTTCATATAGGTACATTTCTAAATTATGTCTTATTATAGTTTCCAGAATTTTGTATGGTACAAAAGTAAGATTTATCGGCCTGTAATTGCCAGGATAGGTGGAGCTGGCAAAGGAATCAGAATGGAAAAAGGGAATTATGGGGATTTAAAAGAAGAAGAGTGATAAAGCTCTTTAAAATGTAATAAAATAAAATAAAATAAAATTCAACGATGAGGTTCAGAGTATGACTGTAGACACAGGCATCTAAAATACTACTGAGTTGTATTAGGATGAGAAGAAAAAGGCATATGCACAATAAAAATATTAGATTAAAAATAACACTTTTCTTCCATAACTGGTTCAACAATGATATAATATTGGTAACACACTGGTGTGGTAATTTATTAAGAATTTCTAAAGAAATTTAGACTTCCAATGAGTTAAGGAGTATGCAATTGTATTTGACTCCATACCCTCTGGGCTTTAAAATTATTTAACTATAAAAATTATATAATGATAATTTAATATATAATTTAACTATAATTATATTTCTAATAAGAAAAAAGGGACACCACACAGCAACAACAGCACTGCTTTGACACTGGGTGCCACCCATTTACCAAACCGAGCAGAAACATGCATATGGTATGAGGATTGCATGAAAATGTGTGTGGCTTTATGCCAGTTTAGTTTTTATACATCTTGAAAGAGAGTGAAAATGGGCATACACAACATTTTTGTGCATACGCACTTTTTATACATGGGGCCCCTTGAGACTTAAGTCAGTCGAAAATGAGGACAAGACTTACTTTAGTAGTCACAGGCACATTGGGTATCATCATTTGGTTCCAAGAGCAGCTGGACAAAATCCTGTGTAGACTCAGCGCAGAAGAGATCCAGAAGATCACACTCCTCAACACAGCCCGCATTCTTAGGCCAGGTTGCTCCTGCAGATGCTACTGCTACAGTGTACTGATTATACTTATGTGCGTATTTTACATGAATCTGGAAGATTCCACCAGGTGGCAGTGTGAGATATCATCACGGTGAGAAACCATTACGTTTCCCTGTGTTGTGAACTGCCTGAAACATCCATTAAATTCCGAGGACACCTTGCCACAGTGTAACCCACTGCACAGCTGCACTCAGATCTCAATCCGGGTGGTTTCCAGTATGGTGGGTGCGGCAACAAGCTGTAATCAGCGCATGCACACAATCTCTTGCCACAATATCTCTAAAAAGGATGGATGTTTAATAATTACATCCATCTATCCAGAGATGCGCCCATTCCAGCATGCATTGGGCGCAAGGCAGAAACAATTCCTGGACTGGGAATCAGCTCAAGATGAATACAAGCACACACATACACTAGTGTCATTTTAGCATCACCAAATCCCTAAACCTGCAGGTCTTTGGAAGGAAACCGGAGCAGACTGTGGAAACCCACCAGGAAAACTTGCAAACTGCAGGTAGGGAACACCAGGGACGTGACTTTCTGAGAGGCAACAGTGCTACTGCTCTGCCACCGTGCCATCCCAAAATGTGTTATTATTAACAGTAGTCATTATTTAAATGAAGTTAACAATTTATCTTTAAAATGTAACGCATGAAACTAATATCAAGTATAAATCTAAGGATTCTAAATGTGCAGAGAGGTGGAATATCATACATTTAATGTGTTCTATCTGGTATTTGCTGCTTGCAACTGCTGTCAATGCAAGAGGAAGCCCCAGAAGCACATAGCAATTAATAACTGCGGTTTTAAGATAACGTTTACGACGGTCTACTTTAATGACAAAATATACTAGGATATTCAAGTTGAAATTTCGAGATTAAAACAATATGTCCCTGATTTTTTTTTCTCTGTGGCTCAAATGTGCTGCTGTACATTCTTATGTGGCATAAAAGATGGCATGGGAGACCTTTAAAATGTATTACAATGGGGAATATGCAACGCTGGCTTCACCACATCGAACCATTCATCAAACACCAAAGCACTCACATCGATCATGTAGGGTGTGAGAAGTGGCTTGCTATCACATGATAACAGTAAACCGACACTCTGACGTCACGTACCAACTTAAACACACTGCGCTCCCCGAATTGTTGCCTGTACTGCCACTCTCGCACACGTCGCGTTATTTTTGAGGACGTGCTCAGAGGATGCGTGAAATGAATGCTGGGAACGCGTGGCAGCCAAGATGCATGTGCATACGCGTTCTAAGTGGGAAGTACAATATAAACCGTCCCTTAAGCCTAATTTATACTTGACGCGTCCGCTTTGGACGCGAGGGATGCGCGGCCAAAATTGTCACTCTGAAATTTCTCTGACTACACAGAGTGGCGGGCGCGGTGCCCGTGTATCCAAAATGGTGGGGTTGTTACGTTGGGGCCAGAATGATGAACGACGGGCTGAATATGACGCAGACCGGTCATTAAAATGTAAGGAAGGCATGCAGAAATATCTGCTCATTATGTAGATCCCCCACTCATAAGAAAATTACACTCGCCCATCCTTCACCGGTTGTGGTCAATAGATCTGACACTCAATTTTCTCCTTTTCTTTCGCTTCAGGTACTGTAAGTAATATAAAAGTCACGTTTTCTTCCATCTGTAGTATCACATCACTGCTCAACAAACACTGTCGACAGTCAGAATTTCAACGCGCCGATCGAACGGGCCGCGACAAGCAGATGGTTTTGTTCGCTCCCTCTGCGCGTGCACGCTTTGCTGTGCGATCTGATCACCGGCTTCACGTGGTAATTGCCAATCAGGCTTTAGACGAGTCTTCAGCAGAATAACGAGCTGAGTTCAAAGCCTGAGAGCTCTTCTTGACCTCTGCCGAACGCACCAGCGCTGCGATACTATAAGTACAACTAATAATAATAATGTAACGAACACTGAGATAGAAGGACCGCGACACACACAGAATGGAAGTTAATCCCAATATCGTGCGTCTTTATTCCACAACAAATAATTTACAGCAATCTTCTAGCGGAATCAAACTCGCAAATGCCCCATACAAAACAACAGTCACTTCACAGGCTATTCCATTCTTGCAGTGTTCCCGATTGTCATCCAGCGTCTCGTGCCGTGCCCCTTTTCTCCGTTACCCCGTTATCAACTGCAAGTCTGTAGTTATAATGCGTTATAATGAGTCCATCTGTTCAAGAGTCCAAGTTCTGGGGACTTCTCGGACTTCAAAAGTATAAAGTGAAAGTTGAAGGGTTCGTAGAACGCAGCCCTCAGCGCACCTGTGAATATACCCAGCTGTTAATCACCTGTCCAGAACTCGCCCATCTCTAGACTGTCAATGCTGGCCATTACAATAACAATAATAATAATAATAACAATAATAATAAGCGTTGCGGTGGGCTGGCGTCCTGCCCGCGGTTTGTTTCCTGCCTTGCGCCCTGTGCTGGCTGGGATTGGCTCCAGCAGACCCCCGTGACCCTGTCGTTAGGATATAGCGGGTTGGATAATGGATGGACGAAGAAGAAGACGAAGAAGAAGAAGAAGAAGAAGAAGAAGAATGCACTAGTGCGGCACGGTGGCGCAGTGGTAGCGCTGCTGCCTCGCAGTTAGGAGACCCGGGTCCTCCCTGCGTGGAGTTTGCATGTTCTCCCCGTGTTTGCGTGGGTTTCCTCCCACAGTCCAAAGACATGCAGGTTAGGTGGATTGGCGATTCTAAATTGTCTTTAATGTGTTTCCTGCGGTGGGTTGGCGCTCTGCCCGGAATTGGTTCCTGCCCTGGGATTGGCTTCAGCAGGACCCTGTGTTCGGATTCAACGGGTTGGAAAATGGATGGATGGATAATGCACTATTGTAAAGCCTTACATCTTAATTTACTTTATTTTATGTTACCACGTTAACATTTACAAAATATCCCTATCTGTGTATGTGCAAGTCTTTATGCTTTGTACTTTTTACTGGATATTATATATCAATAATGAATTAGTAAAAAGATAGACACAGTTAAATTGACGTCAAACCGGGGAGGAATGAAAGAAGAATGCAAATCAGCAGAGTAAAAAGCGAAAGAGATAGCAATGGATGGACATTAGTCACAGATGCATTTACTGTATATTTTAAGATATCCAGTGGAGCGGGAAATAAGTAGATGAATTGCGCATTACAGACCAACCTAAAAATATCATAGATTAAAAAACTAATGACATCTTCTAAAACAAATGTCAGAAATAGAAAGAAAAGGAGGCGTTGTTTCAAACTACCGAACCGTATTGGCAACGGCAGGGTTAATCCTGATTTGCACTCTGCGCAGATCGCCTCAACATGTGTTCCTTGTGAACTCTGTCTTGTTGCCTATGAACCGGGACTAATTTTATTTTTGCTGGCCTCACACCGTGTAAATGTGCATCTGTGTCAAGGATCTCCCAACATCCGCCATCCTCCCCCGCCCTATGTTACCCCCACCCGCTTCAACCTCTCCCACATCGTTTTAAAGAAATAACCTTCACTACAACCTTTTCGTCAAGGCGATCTTTCTTAAATAAATAAGAATAAAAAATAAAAATGAAAAAATAAAACTTTTCTTATGATTGTAATTAAGACAATGAGGAATGACAGGAACGGAGCCAGTACCAGCAGCATTTGACAGAAGGCTGAATGAAACCTTCTCTGGATGGAGTGCCAGTCCATCTTAAATATGATACATTTATGAGGTCACTCACATTCAGTTCCATCTGGGCCAGTTTATTCCTAACAATCATGTCTTCACATAATAAATACGCAGTTGATCTGTTTTACCACATTTATTCAATCAATATACAGTATTTTGTATATGGCGCCTTTCACAGCATGCGGCATCGCAAAGCGCCTTTACAAAAATAAATAACGCAACACTAGCTAGTATGAAATATCGCACTGAAGTAAACGTTTTAACTGTGTTGTCTCATTTATTGATGTATCCGTCTGCCTCAGTGTGTATACGGGAGCGGCCGGACATGCATGCCGCGGAGAATCCATAAATTCAGAAACTCTTCAGTTGTACGCATTCCAGTCAGAACTGTGGGCCGGGCTGTTTTGTAATGCCTTCAAAAATGAACGTTGCAATCCATAATCTGTGACATTTCGTTTTCTTATCCTCGTCCAAATCTGTCGTCACCCGTCTGATTTATGACTCCCCGCCACACTCTAATTTGGGTTTGGTGTTTCTGTTCTGTTTTGTTTAGCGATACGCTTCTCAAAGCATTCACTCGGTGAAGGCACTATAAATAAAACAGGGGAATCAACTGATCGGCCAAACCAGTTACGGGAGTAACGTACAATTAGATTTATGCTTCCCCCTATAGGCGATAACTGAGAATGATTCTATAGGCATGTCAATTTTTTGAGCTTTTATTTAATCGTTGGTGGCATGGTATCACTGCTGCCTCGCAACTATGAGATCGGGGTTCAAATCCCGGGTGTTCACGTGGGTTTTCTCCGGGTGTTATGGTTTCCGCCTACAGACCAAAGACATGTAGGTTAGGTGGATTGTTGATGCTGTATTGACGGCTCTGCAATGGACTGATGCCCTGTCCAGGTGTTGTTCCTGCCCAGATCCCTATGATTGCTTGGATTGGTCCCAGTTGCCTTGCGACCCTGCCCTGGATAAGTGGCTTAAGAAGATCAATAAATGGATGGGTTTTGGCCCTATCCTATGTGTATGTGTGTTCATCCTGCAAAGGAATGGTGCCCAGTCCAGGTATTGTTCCTGCCCTGTGCCCAATGATTGCTGGAATTGGTGCCACCTTGCAGCCCTGCTGCAGATAAGTAGGTTAAGAAGATGGATGGATGGATGGATTTTGGCCCCTGATATATGAGTCTGCATGTGCGTGTGTTCACACTGCGAAGGACTGGCACCCAGTTCAGGTGTTGTGCCTGCACTGTGCCCAGTGATTGGTGTGAGTTTTTCCAGGTGCCCCACAAGCTGGTCTGGATTAAAGGATTTGGAAATTTAAAGGATACATTATTTACTTGTTTTTCTTCTTTTCTAAAATAATATGCCTTAAATTAAATCTTCATTGCTATGTCTCTTCATGCAGTAGAGGTACAAACCAATTTATTTTAATTCAGTAAGTGGTCACCAGAAAAATAAATAAGTTAACAAAATTAAATACTAAAAACTAAATAAATAATCACAGTGTGATCTTCTTTAATAAGTACCATATTTTTAGCATGTTGCGTATTTACAGTTTAACTATTCACAGTCTAGAAGGGTGAACAAAGCTTCTATTTTTTCACAATATATGTATGTCAATAACATTTAGGGGTACAGTATTTCTTAATTAACGCTATCCCAAAACACATTAGTTCACAACTTTGCTAAGTATTTTTTATATCAGCATAGCCATGTTAAAGGAATACTCCAACCAAAAATGATATTATTTTAGTTATTTACCCTGCAATAATCCAGAAAGATTTTTAATCTCATATTTTCATTGAAAATGAAGACAAAAAAAAGTTTATGATATTGAAGAAGCCAAAGGTGACCAAAGCTGTGAAACAGGAAGCAACAGAAAAAAGAAAAACATCGAATTTTACTTGTGTTGCATAATCCGCATCTCAGTTATCCAGTTATATGCTCAAAATGTGTAAAACGTATGCTTTTTTGCTAACAAAATAATGTTGAATAGATGCTTCGGGATAAACCAAGCACATCATAAATAGTAAACGCATTCCCACAACACTGAACTTTTGAATTGAAGACAGAATTCTTGGCCATGGCAAGGTGGCGCAGTGGGTAGTGCTGCTGCCTCACAGTTAGGCGACTCGGGTTTGCTTCCCGGGTCCACCCTGTGTGGAGTGTGCATGTTCTCCCTGTGTCAGTGTGGGTTTCCTCCCACAATCCAAAGACATGCAGGTTAGGTGCATTGGCGTTTCTAAATGGGGTGTGTGTGCACCCTGCGGTGGGCTGGCGCTCTGCCCGGGGTTTGTTTCCTGCCTTGCACCCTGTGTTGGCTGGGATTGGCTCCAGCAGACCCCCATGACCCTATAGTTAGGATATAGCAGGTTGGATAATGGATGGATGGATTCTTGGCCATTGAGTAAAGAGGAGAAGTGGATGAGATGAATTGTTTTTCTTCTTTCTATGGATGTTTTTGACATTGTTTGCAGTTGTACAGCATTGGTCACCCTAGGCCAGGGGTCTCCAACTCCGGTCCTGGAGGGCCCCAGTGGCTGCAGGTTTTCATTCTGACCCTTAATTAGTTACCTGTTTTTGCACCTAATTAACTTCTTTTGAATTTTAATTGACTTGCGCTTTAAGACTCAGACTCTTAATTAGCATCCAAAAAATAAAGAGATACAAAATGAGCCAAAACATGACCAGCAAACTGTGTTGATCATACAATATCTGAAAATAAAGGTCTCAGGAAAGCTGATCTGCTCAGGTCCTCAAAACATTTTAACAGCGCTCTTAGAAAAGAGAAAATCAACTACTCGTATTTTGGAAATGTCTGCTATTACACAAAGTAAGCAGCAACAAGCCATGGAATTAAAGAACGGGTTTAATTAACAACAACAATCAGAGTCTAATTAAGCAACTGATTGGGGTGAAATTAGTTAGGCCCTGACTTAGTTGGTCTTCTGTTGGCTCACTCGCTGCACATTTCATTTCTGTTTGGGTGCCATTTAAGGAAAGAAATGACCTTCAGGGAAGCAAACCTTAAAAGCCAAGTCAGTTAAAATTAATTCAAAAGAAGTTAATTAGCAGCAAAAACAGGTCACTAATTAAGAAAAGGGTTAGAATGAAAATCTGCAGCCACTGGGGCCCTCTAGGACCGGAGTTGGGGACCCCTGCCCTAGGCTCCCATTCTATCAGAAACTTTATTTCCGTTCAGCTTGAGAACATGAGATTAAAACTTTTCTCAGCCATGATTTCTAACTACATGAGGTGACTAATATGTTTAAAAAAAAAATATTTTTGGGTGGAATATTCCTTGAAGAGAGTCAATCTGGCATGGGGTTTAGACTGTTATGCAGTACCTGGAAGACTTGGCCATCCTAGCAGTATAACAAGATGGATTAAAATTTAGAGATACGTCAAAATGCATTTTAAGATATCTTGAAATGTATTGTTTAAAAAAATGCTCATTTTGAAATATTTAAACATATTTTATGATTTCTTAGGTGGATTATAAGCCTTTTTTAAAATGACACCCTAGTCACTCTTAGATATCTGAAATACTCTATAATTTAGCACATATCAAATACAGTCAGTCAGTCAGTCAGTCATTATCCAACCCGCTATATCCTAACACAGGGTCAAGGGGGTCTGCTGGAGCCAATCCCAACCAACACAGGGCGCAAGGCAGGAACAAATCCCGGCAGGGTGCCAACCCACCGCAGGACACACACACACCAAGCACACACTAGGGTCAATTTAGGATCGCCTATGCACTTAACCTACATGTCTTTGGACTGTGGGAGGAAACCGGAGCACCCGGAGGAAACCCACGCAGACACTGGGAGAACATGCAAACTCCACGCAGGGAGGACCTGGGAAGCGAACCCAGTGCTACCACTGTGCCACCGTGCCACCCACCAACAATACACATGGTGAATATTATACATAGCTTGTTGGGTTGAATGGCCTGCTCTTGATACAATTTTTCTAATGTAGAAATATGACATCTATCATGTTCAGGTGTATCTGCAAACACTCTTGTTACTTTAATAAAATAATTTTTTTTTGCGCCACTGTACATTTTGAGATGAATTTAGATTATCTTATTTGGAGACATTTAAAATGGATTTCAGATTTTCTGAAAAAGTGAGCTCCATTTTAAGGTATCTGAAATTTACAGTATTTTGAGATTTTGAGGTGTTAAATTGGTCTGTCAAACTGCCTGCATCCACACCTTAAGACCAGAATCTGAAAGCACCCAGTTCTTGCAAGATAATAATAAACAACCCGCACTCCAGTGGAAGTGTTTCCTACTTTAGATGACAAATCCAATGTGGTATTTCAGAAAGAATGCCAGAATGGCTTCAGTGTGGCGGTTCATGTGCTGAATTCGGTTAAGTCGTGTCACTCATATTCTCAGTGAATTGCCGCCCAGGACAGGAAAAAGTGGCATATTTCACATTTTTGTCAAATGGTTACTTTATTGATTTTTATTATAAGTCTTCTTATTATGCGAAATATACCTCCTAAAATGCACACAAATATATTGATTTTTTTTGTTCGTTTTGATAGGCAAACATATGTAAATGAGGTGGCCTGCCCCATGTTTCACAGACCCTGGGTAAAAAGTGAATTATAGTCAAGTAGTAGGTGTTGTTCCATGTACAGAGTACAGAAAAAAAAATTTACATGCATCTTCAACAAGTTATTATTATAAAATAGAAAACATAAATCTGCTTACCTGATGGTTGCTTATACTCCCAGTTCGTGAAACCTTGTGGAAAAATCTGTGAGAAAAACTGCCATTTACAAT
This sequence comes from Polypterus bichir lapradei, assembly GCA_026402145.1. Lineage (NCBI taxonomy): Eukaryota > Metazoa > Chordata > Cladistia > Polypteriformes > Polypteridae > Polypterus > Polypterus bichir. The sequence continues at coordinate 157,091,577 of JANRMT010062791.1, read as the reverse complement.
TGGATGAAAATACAAGAAAAAAAAGGCCCATGAAAATAATTTTGACATTTTAAGATTACAGAGCCAAACAGCCAAACTACTGTATATCACATCTAGTTCTCTTCTGCTATGTTGTTTTTAGATTGCTTATTGACTTTCCAGTAGTGTGTTTGACATGAATTTCATGTGACTATGTTACAGTAAAATATACCAGTATACAATGAAATTACGAGGGATGTTCAAAAAGCTTCTGCACTTTTATATTTTCATTGGAAACTGTGAAGTGGGAGGAGTAGTAATTGGGCATTAAAAAGTTGGTATGACGCTGGGAAAATTACATTGCAAACGAAGGTGACGATGTAGAAAAGTGATGTAATTCGTTTTTGAAATTCTTAATAAACAGAGTTAAAAAATGTATGGAAACTTTTTTAACGTCCCTCATACAAACTTATTATGGATGGGCAGCTTTTACACAGGCGATGACAAGGAATTGAAGCTGTGACCCTAATCTGTGGTAGAAAGATAAACCATTTCTCCATGCTGTAATCAGAAAACATCTCTGAACAGTGTTCTCTACAGGAAAGTGCTATATATTTTGTTAGCTTCTTGGTTAGAAACATGAACTGATTATTTAAAAGATCATTCAAATTTTTTGCATCGACTTACAGAGTGAAACAATTTTAAAATCCCACTGTTGCTCAGCATTTTTAGATATAATTCCTCCTTGACCACATTTCACTCCTATTAAAATGGAGAATTTCATTTATTTATTTTAGAAAAGAATGCAATTAGTGTGTAGGTGGTGCAATGTGTAGCTCTGCTGCAACACAGATCCAATGTGGCCAATCTAATCCAGCACCATTCATTGTTTGTGTGTGTTTTTCTCCACATACTCTGGGCTTTATTTCAATATTTCCAAGAAAACATAGTTTGTCCTGTGAGAGTTGATTTTTACTATTAAATATGATTTTCACAATTAACTGTTGATTTTCATCAACAAATATAGAGAAGCAATTAAAAAAGTAAATAAAATATTACGTTATATCATAAAAACTGTTGAATTTAAGTCAAGGGACATTATGCTGAAACTATATACAGTACAAGTGGAACCTCAGGTCACGACCGTAATTCATTCAAAAACTCTGGCAGCAACCCGATTTGGTCGTAACCCGAATTAATTTCCCCCAAAAGATTGTATATAAATACAATTAATCCGTTCCAGACTGTACGAACTGTATGTAAATATTTTTTTTAAAAGATTTTTAAGCACAAAAATAGTTAATTATACCATAGAATGCACCGTGTATTAGTAAACTAAATGTAAAAACATTGAATAACACTGAGAAAACCTTGAACAGAGAAAACTAACATTGCAAGAGTTCATGCTACAGCCTTACGAACCGCTCGCTGTAAACACTTTTTTTAATGAGTTTTAAGCACAGGGAAAGAAATTAAAATTTTAAAAATCCTTAATCTATACAAAAACTAACCATAAACAACCAAGAAAACTAACCTTGCACGCACGCACGTCTGACCGAGAACAATGTACAGGGAGAGACTGAACATGTGCAGAAATCATCGAGCGTACAAACCGAAAGGGAAACTGGCTTGTTCATCACCTAAGTGTATGGTCATGAACAGATGCAAAAGTTTGGCAAACTTTTTGGTCGTAACACGATTTGTACGTGTTCCGAGACATTCGTGACCCGAGGTTCCACTGTAATGCGCTCGTAAGACTGCATCTGGAGTATTGTGTGCAATTCTGGTCTCCATGCTACAATAAAGACATAGCAGAACTTGAAGCTGTGCAGAGGAGAGCAACCAAGTGTATCCCAGGACTTAAGGACATGTCCTACTGTGACAGGCTCAGAGAATTAAAACTGTTTAGTCTCAAGCAGAGGAGGCTGCGTGGGGACCTAATTCAGGTATTTAAAATCCTCACAGGCTTTGATAAAGCAAATCCAGCAAGATTCTTTCAGTTTAAGGATGAATCACATACTCAACATCAGTGAAAATTAGAGGAAGTGCATTTAAAACTGAAGCCAGGAAGCACTTTTTTAATTAAAAGAGTTGTGGGCATCTAGAGTAAACCACCAAGACATGAGGCAGAAAGCTTGACAACCTTTAAGTAGAATTTGGGTGAGATATTGGGACAGCTTAGCTATTAGCTAAACAAACGGGCTTGATAGTCTGAATGGTCTCCTATTGTTTGTCAAATTTCTTATATTCTGATTTGATAATTAAATTAATTACATAACTTCTATTCTTGTTAACTTGTTGATGTTTACTCTTGGCGTTCTAATAAAGCATTTTAATTAAATCCTCTTGATCTGTGACCCAGTCCCACAGCTACTCTTGGCCAAGGTCAAGTATCATTAAGAAAAAAAAAAAACAGTATAAGCTAGACAACCAGATGGCTTTACTCCGAGAGTCCGTTTATCAGTAACTTGAAAGGACACGAGAAATGGCCACTAATCACGTATTCCAGTCATCTCCTTCCTGGTACTGTGTTGACTCCATGCTCATGCCAATAAAAGTATTCTTCCCATCCTGAACTGGCTTTGTGAATATGGAATTCACTGTTCCAACACTGCTTTTGTACAGACAGAGGGTTGGTAAGTAATCAAAAACAGGACACCTGCAGAAACTGTTTGCATCAATTTTGAAGACTTCATGAACTTCCATTGTTGCAGAAAAGCTGTAAGTTGTTAACCCATTACTTGTTCCCTGAAAAGGCCCTTTTTGTATAACTCTGAAAATGATATATTTTGTCAATTTTTGGTATGGCAAACTTTTACTCTAATCTCTAGCAGTTTACCACTTACCTTTGTATCATTTCAGGTTATTGAGCATATTTTGACAGTATTAGATGCAAGGCGGGAACCAACCCAGCAGTACATGACAGTCACACACATGCACACCTTGGGCTAAAGGTGGAAAACCTGAGCACCAAAAAAATCCACACTGACACACAAGAGTGGGCCTATCCCTTGGGGTATCTATTAATTAGGTTCTCTACAGTTTTCAAAGTGGCTATGGCTAGTACTTTGTTATTATTAACTGATAAAGTCCATAATCCTCATCACTAAAGTACCATAATAAATGCTTAAAGGTATTAGAAGTTAAGACCATCATCCATTTAATGACTGTAAAAACAGGAGGATCTGCCTGTTAAAGTGCACAGCACATGTAAGACATGGTCTAAACTGACTGCTCATTAAACACTTTTATTAGTAACCCTAATTTGCAGAATAAAAATATTTTCTAAAGAAAATATAGAGACTTGAAAAGTCACTAAGATTCAAGTTGAGTTAGAAAAATGTTAGTTTGAATCTCAGAGCCTACCTGTACATGTACCAACAGGGCCACGCAAGGAACCTTATTTATAAAACTTGCATAGGCACAAAAATTGACTTGAAATGTGAGTACGGAACTTCCCACACAACAATTGGGATCTATATAAAGAAACTCGACCTAAAAGCTTGCACATATTTACAGCAACTCTGAGCCATGTGTATGCAACATTTCAGAGAAACTGGGACATGACAACACCCTCAACAAAGCAGGGAAATGCAGATAAAAAATGACTCACACACATAATAATTCCTATCACCGAGTTGTTATTATAGTGTGCCTTGACGTGGCAAAAACATTATAATTCAAAAATGATGAAAATGATGCACAGGCTATTTGTGCTCCCTTTTAAGAGGGCCAATGCTGTATATCTGCACTGAAATCGGCTATCTGTTGTCAATTCTCAAAGCCAATTTGCAGCAGTGTCCGGTTCTCATCAGATCACTTTACTGCACGCATATTGTAATAAGGGAACCTAGTGAATATGAAGTTGCTTTTGTTAAACGTAAGCTGTTACATTCCATTAAAGCACAAGTCGTCTGAGATGCTAAGATGAGACTGAAAAACATCAAGTCTCTGCGGCCTTGGTCAACATATGATTAATTTATGTTGAGGCAAACTAGTTTTAGCAGACGATGGTGATGGTGCTGTTATGTGGTGGCTAGCTTGTTGGTATGATAAGTGGCTGGACCCTCAGTTTTTCATATGTTCTATACTATTTATTGTATTAGCAATCATGTCATTACATGTGCCAGATGATAGCAGCTACCCGCTCAGACGCTGACACTTTACACCTCTGCCAGATTGCTGAGGAGAGGTGTTATAATGCTGTGCATGATCTTGTACACTCAGCTGCAGAGCACAGGGGTGCACTTGAACGTAGGTGGTGGGGTTTTGACGCGTCAGGAGGGAGGCTGCTTTACCAGCCAATGAACGTTTGCAGTATTGTGATTGCACGTGTACGACATTGATTAGCATCAAGGCACAATCACGAACGCACATTAAGATGACGATTATGAATTATAACTGGTAACTGCTTAGAAACGCGTGTACCCCAGGTTTTAGGTTTTTTTTCTTAGTATACATTTTTTCTTGTTTTGTGGTATGCACATATTTTCACAATCAATTCTGCCCAAAGTTTTATAAATGAGCCCTGCAGGATGTTCAAGTGTGCTCTTTAAATTCAGTGAATGTTCCTCATTGGAAGAGCTACGTGTCAAGATCACAGTTTCATTAGTCCAATTTATAAGACTCATCTGGGCTCACTGTATCACTTGGTTGCAGCGCATACGCATAGAATTAGGGTAGGTCTTCTAAACCCTTTCATCCGGAAACAAACTAACAACCAGTAATTCACAATTGATTTAAAAAGTAAACTTGAATCAGACTCAATTCAATTTTTTTGCTTTTTTAAAAATACATTAAGTTACAAATGAATAGACTTTATATACATACTGTATACATATTTAGAGAAGCAAAAAGTACATTCAACAGAATTACATTTTCATTAAGCGTCTCAAGTCTCCTCAGATTCGGTGTATGTCTTCCTCCTTGTCTGGGGAGCTGGGAGGTTGTTATACAGCAAGTAGTAAAACACCACTTGGACCTGCAGAAGAACAGAGAAAGAGCCTTTTAGAACATGTCAAGCTCTTATAATTTTAGGGAGGGGAACAGTCAAAAGCAAAACTTAGAGAACAGAGAAGTTTGTGACAATCCGTTGTCGTTGGGTGTAATGTCATATCAGTTCTAAATGAGTCCCATGTAATAAACCTATTTTCAAACTTGCTTAATTTCACTCAGGGTTGTTGGGGGTAACCACCTATCCTGGTAGCACTGACATATGATAGGAAATAGCCCTGGATAAGACACCAGTCCATCGCAATTACAGCTCAAGCATATACTTGTACATCTTCAGCCAAAATGTTTAAATTTAGGATATTCCCAAAACATCACTGACAATTAAGGCCTAATCCCTGGTATGTCTATGTAAAAGGCTTTGTATATGGTTTGGTTATCTGCTTTGTTTGTTGAAAAACTTTTGCATGGGCATTGTCGTTGGGCCAAAATACAGGCGATATCGGGTGTCAGGGAATGTAGTGGGGTGGGGTGCAACCCAAAAACCACTGCTTAAGCAGGGACTGCAATTCCTGTCTGGTAGCAAGGGAGCTCTGGGGCCGATGGGAGAACACCTTTTTTTTTTTTATATAGCTTTTTTTTATTTTAATTTTATTGATTTTAATTGTAATCATCCCATACAGATAGATAATTTTTTACAAAAAATAGGATTGACAACAAATCAACCCAATCCCCACCCCTGAGAAAGAAAGCATGGGCAACGGAATAAAACTTAAAGCTGGTCAAAATACTGTACATAAATTGATGAGTTTAATAGGCGGATAAAAATAAAAAATAAAAAAAGAAGAAAAATGTGAAGATAGTGAAAGAAATGTGTTGCTGGAAAGTTAAATTTGGAATGTAATTGTTCATAGGATGCAAAGATGTTGTCTATATAAAGATCTCTAAGCAATTAAATCCCAAATGTTTTTGAGATATTAAAAACTGCATATGTTTGTGAGGGTTGAAAAAGGTGGTTCTCATGCAGAGGGTGTCACAGATAAAAGCTTCTCCATCTTAAAATTCTTCCTACATTGGTTCTATATTCTGAGTGAGTGAAGCACAATTGGGTCGTTAGTATATTGGCGATAACTTGTATTTATTGGGGCGCAAAGCAGGGAATATAAAGAAGTACTGCAGGATTTTACTTCTATTGTGGACCAAGCCTGTGTAGGTTCATCTGTTTGTTTCCAGGTTTTTATAGCTTGTATGTTTGCTGCCCAGTAATAAAACTGAAAGTTAGAGCCATGCCACCTTCTGCCTTAGGTCTTTGTAGCGTCGCTCTTTGGATACGTGGATGTTTTGAGTTCAAAATAAATGAGGTTATTGTTGAATCTAATTGCTTAAAAATGATGTATTGATGTATATTGGAATGTTTTAAAATAAAAAGAGAAGCTTAGGAAGGATATTCATCTTAACAACGTTAATTCTTCCAGCTAGAGTGAGATGAAGGGTTGACCATCTATGCAAGTCTTGCTTAATTTTTTCCATACAGACAAGTTTCTTTGGTCGTTAAGAGGTTGAACACCTTTAATACGTTTTCTACCAGCCAAAGTGGGATCTCATCAAAGACAACATGTAAAGTGTTTTCTTCTCAACTAATTTGGCTAACAATTTTTATTGTCTTGATGGATTACAGCTTTTGTCTAAGAGTATACAATTTTTCTCACTGTGTGTTGTGTTATGCCATGTTGAATTTCAGAAAGACAGATTAATCTAGACCCATTTCTAAGAAATATATGAGTCCAAAAGAATTGTACAGTGTTGGAGCAAAGTTCCTTTTTTCAACCACCCAAAAAACTTTTAAAACTCCAAAACACCCCTTTTTATGAGTTTCATAGTTCCGAAATTGCACATGAAATGGAGTTTAACATCAGTTTCACAAAACTATATGTAAAAGGAAACACAAACATTTTACCCACCACTACCTATCATTTTGTGATATTTTATTATATACCTGTACAATATGAATTTATGAGTTTTCTTGGCCTGAAACCAAGGAAACAATGAGATAATTATAATTAATACATTTTATTTTTAAGAATGTATAAATAAGAAGCTACTCTTTAGAGGAAAATATACATGTGTCAAAGACTTTTAATCTGTTTAACTATTTTGGAACCTTTAAATAATTTACCATTTATCTATATTATGATTGGAGGAAACCAAAATGCTTCTTAAGCTGTGTTACAGTATGCAACTTAACCTACTCTATTTAAGATCATCACTTTGTCATTTCAGTCAGTTAGCAACAGTGAACTGATAAGAGTGCGCTTGGCTGATTCCTTCAAGCTTGTAATAGAAGATGTTCATCTAGAATTTCATTACGAATGGTGACTCTTGACTGTTCTTTATTTATAGAGTATTTTCCCAATCATATACACAACCAACAAGAACAAGAACAGTAGTAGTCTGCTTCACATTGGCGAAACAGGAATTAGGAATTTCATTACATTTTGTACATGTAAGGCAAAACCTTACATTAAAAAAAAAACAAAAAACAACGCTGTTATAAAATTGCATATACTACTACTATTACTAGTACTAATGCTACTAATAATAATAATAATAATACATTTTATATTATAACATTGTGCAATAGAGATAAGCCACAATGAAATAGCATGAAGTGTGATTTTTTTGTGCATTTATTCAAGTCCATTTTAGGCTAAGGCAGTGTTAATTTTATGCTTTGATGTTTTTGAGAGATTTGTAACAATTCTAAATCAATGTTAAAAGAATCAAATTTAAATAACCTTTATAATATGGAATATCTGCTTCTTATGCCTTGTTACGTATGGCTTTCTCCAAGTCTTTGCCCATTCAGTTGGTCTGGGAATGTGATTTACTTCTGTCTGCTACTCTTGAATGGGACGTGATTTTTAAGGACATCACTTTTCCCTCTTCATATCCCAATCATCAGCGCACACAATTCAAATTTGAGTACACCCTGTATATCACTCCCTATAAACAGTTCATTATGGGCCTTTTAAATGATCCTCTTTTGTTCTTTTAGAAAACCAGATACTTTTAACATATGTATTAAGAATGTCCTAAAGTTTCAGCTTTTTGGTGGGCTTTGTTGCAGTTTCTTTTTTCTGTCCTCTCCTATAATATTCCATTTACTCCTCAGGTTTTCTTTCCTTTGGATTCTTCTGCCCATTTTCTTTCCCCTTTCCAGCAGAGATTGTTCTGTTTGGGTAAATTAGTCCTGTAAGTTGGAAATCTCTAGATTTTCTATCCTATAACTTCTGGAAATCATCTTTCTGCAATATTATGCTTCTTGAGCTAGAATTAATGGTGCTACTGGGTCAAATATTTCTAAGTGGCAATCATATACACAATTTATTTGGGCTATGTGAATGGGAGCTTTACTTAATAACAACTTACCGTTTTCCTCTGTGCAGCTGTGCATTCTCGCCTCCATGATTAACTTGTGCCAATTGAGGCTGTGGGGTAGGATGGGGTGGGGTAGGGTAGTGCCATTGGATAACTGTTTTATTTTCTATTGATATTTTCATGGTTATGTTTAATTTACTGTAACTTTTATTTTCTATCTAAAGTAATTAATAAAAATGTAATAAAAATTTTTAATTAAAATTAGGAGGTTGGGGTGTAGGGGAGAGAAATCGGGATGGGGTGAGGATTGAGCATTAAGCCATAGCTTCTAATTTGTAATAGTTAACATATTTTTTGAAAAGAAAGTAAATCACCTTGTGACTTACAACAGTGGAAGAAAGAAAAGCCAAATAGACTTTCCAATATGTAGAAGATCTCATTTGAAACAGATAAACAATTGTGAGGTCATAAATAAGGACCGCGTGTTATTGCAGCACAAAGCAGTGATTACGGACTGGGAGATCAGAATTATCAGGAGGCTAAAACTAGAGTAAGTAGAATCAAGGAAGAAGTGGTGGAGGTTTAAAGGGGAAAGACTTAAGAACAAGTTTAGGGAGAAAGTTTAAAATGAAGTGCAGTCATTTGAGAGGGTCGAGGAGAGGACTGAGAAGAAAACATGTATTAAGAGTGTGTGAATAGGTGTTGGGTAGGACAATAAGGAGGAGCCCATCTGGAGACAATGAGAAATGGTGGTGGAACAGAGAGGTGCAGAATGTGATAGAGTCTAAGAAGGATGCAAAGAAGACATGGTACCAATTCGGGGGTGGGGGGGGGGGTTGGGGTTTGGGGGGTTAGAATGTGAAATGTTATGTAAACAATCAAGGAGGCAAAGAGGGCAGTGGCAACAGACAAGTCACAAGTTTTGAAGAAGGTGCATGAAAAATTGGAGACAAAAAGGGAGAAATAATGATTTTTACAATGGCAAAATATAGGAAAAAGGCTGGAAAGGATTTTAGTCAGATAAAGCAGACGAAAGACGAGCAAGGTGTGTTTTTGTGTGAGCATGATAGGATCAAGAATAAAAGCTGTTGAATGAAGACAATCCAAGGGTAGTATTTGGGGATGGAGTTTCGTATAAAGAACTAGTACCAAGAATAAGGAGGAATAATAATAATAATAATAATAATAATAATAATAATAATAATAATAATAATAATAATTCTTTGCATTTATATAGCACTTTTCTCACTACTCAAAGCGCTCAGCAATTGCAGGTTAAGGGCCTTGCTCAAGGGCCCACCAGAGCAGAGTCCCTATTGGCATTTATGGGATTCGAACTGGCAACCTTCCAATTGCCAGTGCAGATCCCTAGCCTCAGAGGGAAGGGAAGTAAAGGAGGCATTGAAAAGAATGAAAAATGGAAACGCAACATGACTAGATGAAATTCCAGAGGAAGTTTAGAAGAGTTTAGGAGAAGACGGAGTTGATGTGTTGTGGGATCTAATGCAGAAGATCTATGAGCAGGAGGAACAGTATGATTGTGCCTCTTTATAATGAGAAGGGAAATATTCAGGATTGTGGAATAAGGAATAAAGGTGATGTAATGCACAATGAAAAATTGAGAAAGGGCTATAGAGAGAAGGCTCAGGGAAGAAACCATCAAAGGAAAAGAGCAGTTTGGTTTTATGTCATGTAGAGGAACAACTGATGCAGTCTTTGCATTGAGACAGCTCATAGAGAAGCATAGAGAAAAACAGAAATCTTTGCATATGGCGTTTATTGATCTGGAGAAGGTTTATGATAGAGTGACACATAAAGAGGTGCATGAGAGTGAAAGGATGATCAGAGAAGTATATGAGGATTGTCCTGGATATGTATGTGGGAAGGAGGACTCAGGTGAAAAGCAGTGTTGGGGTAACAGACAAAATCCCATTTAGAGTAGGTCTGCACCAGGGATCTTCTTAAGTTCTTAGCTCTTTGATCAGGTTGTGGATATGTTGAGTGATGGGATAAAGACCAATCCCCCTGGTACATGCTTTTTGCTAATGACATTGTGTTGTGTAGCACCAGAAAGCAGAAAGTGGAGAGGAAGTTGGAAGAATGGAGAAGGGCTTTGGAAGATAGAGGATAAATAGGAAATAAATAGGAGGACTGCGGTGGGTTGGCACCCTGCCCGGGATTGGTTCCTGCCTTGTGCCCTGTGTTGGCTGGGATTGGCTCCAGCAGACCCCCGTGACCCTGTGTTCGGATTCAGCGGGTTGGAAAATGGTTGGTTGGTTGGTTAAATAGGAGGAAAACAGAATATACGAGGAAGGAGGAAGGCAGAATTTATGAGGTTTAATGGAGTCAGAAGTTAGCTTGCAGGGAGAACTATTGAAAAGAGTGGATACATTTAAATGCCTAGGATCAGTGGCAGCCCAAGATGGAAAACTAGATGCAGTGATAACCCACTGAGTGCAGTGCGAATGGAACAATTGAAGAAGTTATCAGGAGCATTGTGTGATCAAAAAACTAAGGTAAACATCAGAGGTAAGGTTTTTAAGACTATAGTAAGACAGCAATGGTGTATATAGCTGGGATATGGCCAGTAAAGGGAACTGAGGAGAAGAAGTTAGATGTGGCAGAAATGAGAATGTTGAAATGGATGTGTGGAGTTACAAAAAAGGACAGAAAATGAAATGAGACAATCAGAGGTACAACAAAAATGGGACAGATATCTAAGAAAGTGCAGGAAAGTATCTTGAAGTGGTATACACATGTGAGGAGGAGAGACAATGAATATATGTGAAAAGAGTGATGGGAATGAAAGTATAGGGAAAGAGAAAGAGATGGAGGCAAAAGCAGAAGTGGATGGATAAAGTAAAAAAAAAAATCTGAAAGAAAAGGGTTTGACTGACAAGGGGGTGTAGGACCGAGCTGTTTTGAGAAGGTTGATCTAGTACATCAACCACACATGGAAATGGGAAAAGATGAAGAAGAATAAGAATAGGAAGAAGAAGGTAAAACTGCCTGCTCTTTTGTCTTTCTATGAGGTATACTTTACTTTTCCCTGCATGTTCTCCTAACTTTGTGCCCCTCTTATTCCTTACTTAAGAGCTCTCCACTCACACTGTTTATATTCCTTTGTATTAATGAACCCTTACACTCTACTTTCTGGAGTGGTAAGAACTCCAATCCAATAGATTTTTTTTACACACTTCTTCCATCTTACTAAGAAAAATTTGCGTACTGAATAACCACTACTAGTTAATTTCTTATTGTCTTGTTTGTTGCTACAACTGCTTGTGCCAGATCAGCGTCTTAATGCTACTCACCTCCCTATGTACTGCGGAGACCTTCTCTTTTCCACTTTGAAGTCAGCTGCCTACCTGTACTTAAAATAAATGCTTTCTTTTGAATGTGTGTGCCCTTGCTTTTCTACTAGCATTAATGCTTGACTGTGCGAGTGCTGTATGGTGCTCTCTCCAATTAGTATTATATACTTTGACCTTTTTCCCAGTAAGGAATCATTGTACAGTTACTTTTAATTATTTGTAGATACAATGCCAGTTATTTACTTACATAGATGCTGGTGTCAACTACTGCCCTGCCTCACTGATGCCAGTTTGAAAATAAATAACAAGAACAAGTATAAGTAAAAAGTAAGCTTTTCTAAACATTCAGGTGCTTTTGCTCCTGTGACAGGGTGAAAAAAAGGAAAGTAATGCTTCTAAAAGTAAAAAAAAAGTTTACAAATTCCTATAACTCAAACTTTTCGCCAAGCATTAATCACCGTCTTTCCTAAACAAAATAAAGACATTTTACAATGTGCATCATACAGACCAATTTCACTTCTGAATAATGATGCTAAGGTACTCTCCAAAGACCTAGCTAGAAGGATGGGGAAAGTGCTGCCTTCGGTAATATCACAAGATCAGACTGGATTTATTAAAGGCTGACACTTAGCTTCCAATCTTCGACGCCTGTTTAATGTAATATATTCACCAGCAAAGTCAAACACCCCAGAGATATTATTATTGCTGGATGCAGAAAAAGCATTTGATATGATTGAATGGAACTACCTTTTTACTACATTGGAGAAATTTGGGTTTGGCCCGAACATTTGTGCATGGATCAAACTACTGTATACCAATCCAGAAGCTTCAGTTTGTATTAACAACATTAATTCAGACTACTTCAAAATAGAATGCGGTACCAGACAAGGATGCCCCTTGTCACCACTACTTTTTGCAATCGTCATTGAACCACTGGCAGTTCACTGTCGAAATGCTTACCAGATAAAGGGGATTATCAGAGAAGGACTTGAACAGAAAATTTCTCTGTATGCAGATGATATGGTACTGTATATATCAGACCAACAAAATACTGTGCCTGCAGTCTTAACAACACTTACGGAATTTCAAAAGATTTCTGGTTTCAGAATTAACTTGAATAAAAGTGTGTTGTTTCCAGTGAATTCTCAAGCACACAATATTAGATTGGACACCTTCTCTTTTGTTATTGCAGATCAGTTTAAATACCTAGGGGTAAACATCACAAGTAAACATAAAGCTCTTTATCAACAAAATTTTGTCGTCTGTATGGAAAAAATTAAGCAAGACTTGCATAGATGGTCAACCCTTCATCTCACTCTTGCTGGAAGAATTAACGTTGTTAAGATGAATATCCTTCCTAAGCTTCTCTTTTTATTTTAAAACATTCCAATATACATAAATAAATAATTTTTTAAGCAATTAGATTTAACCATAACCTCATTTATTTGGAATTTAAAACATCCACATATCCAAAGACTGACCCTACAGAGACCTTGGGCAGAAGGTGGTCTGGCTCCACCTAACTTTCAGTTTTATTACTGGGCAGCAAACAAACAAGCTATAAAAACCTGGACATGGACACAAATAGATGAACATACACAGGCTTGATCCGCAATAGAAATAAAATCCTGCGGTACTTCTTTATATTCCCTGCTTTGTGCCCCAATAAATGCAAGTTATCGCCAATATAGTAACAACCCAATTGTGCTTCACTCACTCAGAATATGAAACAAATATAGGAAGCATTTTAAGATAGAGAAGCTTTTATCTGTGGCACCTCTGCACGAGAACAACCTTTTTCAACCCTCACAAACATATGCAGTTTTTAATATCTGGAAAACATCTGGAATTAAATCACTTAGAGATCTGTACATAGACAACATCCTTGCATCCTATGAACAATTACATTCAAAATTTAACTTTCCAGCAAAACATTTCTTCCACTATCTTCAAATCAGAAACTTTGTTAAACAGAACCTGCCCGATTTTCCTCATCTCCCACCTCCCTCTATGCCATAAAAAATATTGCTCAATTTCGAAGACTCAGACAGCATTTCTGCAATATATAAAACCATTTTACAGTCCCTCCCTTTCAAAGATCCAAGAGGACAGTGGGAAAAAGATCTCTTACTCAATATCTCAGAAAAGGAGTGGAAGGTAGCAATGCAGAGAATTCCCTCGAGCTCCATATGTGCAAAGCATAGAATTATTCAACTCAAAATTATTTATCGAGCACATCTGTCTCGTTTAAAATTGCCCAAAATGTTTTCACGTCAAGATCCAACCTGCGAACACTGCAATCAAGTTCTAGCCTCATTGGGCCACATGTTTTGGGCCTGTGCTAAATTAACATCATTCTGGACCAAAATCTTTAAATGCCTATTAGGCAGCCTTGGTGTCACAATCCCTCCTATCCACTAACAGCTGTGTTTGGTGGGCTTCCAGGTGGGCTTAAAGTGGAGTAGGACAAACAAACTGTAATTGCCATAACTACACTATTGGCACATAGACTTATCTTGCTCAAATGGAAGAATCTTAACTCTCCTCATTTAAGTCAGTGGGTAACTGATGTTTTATACTATTTGAAACAGGAAAAAATCAAATTCACACTTAGAGGATCTGTGCAGAACTTTTTCAGAATCTGGCAGGATCTAATCAGTAACATTTTAGATTAAGCTCTTAAAGCACTGAGGAAGCAGATTCTATTCCCATTTCTTTTTCTTCTCCATTTATCTTTATCCGGTTATGAAACTCATCAATTTATTAATTTTTACTAGCATTAAGATTATCTCTTTTGGCCATGATCTCTTTCTCAGTGGTGGGGTTTGATTTGTTTTCAATCCTATTTTTGTAAAAAATTATCTATTTGTATGAAATGATTACAATAAAATCAATACAATTAACAAAAAAAATCGTAAAAGACTCCTTAGTAATTTTTTTAAAGCAAAATGTATCTTTAAATTAACACTCACTCCTCAGAGCACGAAACTCTCAGCAGTTTCTATTTCATTCACAAGGATGACTTTAGCACATTAGAAATAAGCACAATGATGATATCCTTAGCATTTCAGTATACTGTTAGGAGGTTCTCTTCTTTTATATTGAACAAGAAACAGTTTCCACTTGTATAAGAAGTAAGTTCTGAGAAAATTAGTATGATGCACTTACCTGCACTACCACTTCCTGTGAGATATCTACTGCATCCGACTGGGAATCCTTTGGGGGGCGTAATAGACTGGGACCAAATACTGTGGCAAGGTTGTGGATGGTCATCTTGTTCACGTCCTTCTTCTCTGACACTCTGGGGGAAAGATCAAAGTTTGGTTAATGCAACATGAAATTATAATGTTGCCCTCCTTCCATAACTTCAGACTTTAAGTGACACATCCCCGTGCTGCCAGGATAGACTCTGGCCCTAGCAACTCTCAACAAGATTGGGTGAGTCAATGGATAGATGGATGGATGGTCATTTGCCAGGTCAGTGTAAAGATCTAATTAAATGTTCTTATTTAAATAGTATACTGTCAAATACCAAAATCAAGAGAGATCCTTATGGTGCCTTATTTAACAAATTGCAGGCAGAAGGTTAGGAGTGGTGCACGGTCTCTGAACTGTCTTCTGGTATTTCTAGAGTGGAGGAGGATGACCATGAAGAGAATTGATAACAAATTTGCTCCACTGCTGCAGTTTCACAACTTTCAGTCAAACCTCATAAAAGACCACATCCACAGGAGGACAATATCCATGTTATAATAATGCAGAACCATCTGGAGACAAGTAGTCACTAGGCTATGATAACTACGACTACTAGCCCATCTACTACATTTTGCAGAAATAATTTCTTTGTCATTAGCAATTAATTAGTGTTTTCTGCTGCTGGGTCCAAAACTTGATGTTTTCATGTCTCTTATGTTTATATTTACAATACACACACACCCATTCATTTAAAATGTTTACTCACACACACACACATATTTTATATATACATACATGCAGTGGCAAGAAAAAGTGAACCCTTTCGAATTACCTGGTTTTCTGTATTAATTGATCATAAAATGTGATCTATTCTTCATCTAAGTCACAAGTATAGACAAACAAATACAATATGCTTAAGCTAATAACACACAAATCATTATAATCTTTCATGTGTTATTGAACAGACTCATCAAACATTCACAATCTGCTGTTGAAAAAGTAACTGAACCCTTGGATATAATAACTGGCCAGACCTCTTGTGACATCAATAACCTCTAATAAGTGCTTCCAGTAACTGCAGATTAGATCTCCATAATGTTCAGTGGAAATTCTGAACAATTCTTCCTTAAAGAACTGCTTCAGTTCAGCCATATTCTTAGGATGTCTGGTGTGAACAGCTCTCTATAGGTTATTTCACAGCATTACTGTTGGGTTAAGGTCGGAACTATGACCAGACTACTCCAAAAAACAGATTTTCATTTCCCGAATCTATTACATAGTAGTTTCAGGTTTAGGGTTATTGTCCTGCTGCACCACCCAACTTCTATTGAGCTTCAGCTGGTGGAGAACCACCCAGACATTATTCTGCAGCATGCCTTGATGAAGTTGGGAATTCATTTTCTCCTCAAACATGGCAAGCCTTCTGGGCCCTGAAGCAGCAAAGCAGCCCCAAATCATGATGCTTCCTCCACTGTTCTTCACAGTTGCAATGATGTTTTCATGTTGGCACGGGGTGTCAAATGTACTGCTGCATATTTATCTTTAGTTTAACAAGTTTTCAAAATATTTTCCCATTAACGTTGTGGAATGTCAAGATGGTCTTTGGTAAACTTCAGGTGTGCAGTATTTTTGTCCTTAATATGCCAGTTTAATGTTTTGAATGTGGAAGATGCATGAACACAGATGTTAACCTGTTTGAATGAGTTCTTCAAGCCTTTGGCTGTTACTCCTTCATTTTTTTTCTCAATATTGAGCATTTTGCATTGTGTCTTTTTGAGTCATCATTGCTGGCATCCACTTCTAAGGAGAACAATAGCACTAAATCCTTTCCATTTATAGACAGTTTGTCTAACTGTGGACTGGCAAATACCTAAACACTTTGAAATTACTTTGCAGCCCCCTCCAGCTTTATGCAAATCAACAATTCTTGATCATAGATCTTCTGAGATCTCTCTTTTACGAGGCATACTTCAGATCAGCAAATGCCACTTGCTAACAGCAAACTGAAAATGTTTGAGCCTTTCCTTCTTTCATTGGTTGGGATGTAGGTTTGCTAACTTTCCGACTCCAATTAGCTTTTGTTGAAGTCATCAGCCTAATGGTCCAAATACCTTTTCCAACCTAAACCCATGAACGTCTGAATGATGTGTTCAACATGTACAAGAACAATACAATAATTTGTGTGTTATTAGTTAAACAGATTAAATTCGGTCATTAATGTAACTTATTAGATAAAGACAAACCCATATTTTTATTCATAAATGTGATTATTTAAAAACTGTTCACATACTTTTTTTTGCCAGTGATATCTAAGTGTGCATATAGTACTGTATATAATATATGCACTTTATTTGCTTTTGGAGTGATGACTGTCTGAATGTGTGTCTGTATGTCAGGATGTAAATCTGTGAATGTGATAAATTAAAAATAAATCACCCAATCTGAATAAAATTTGGCACATATTTGATTATTTTAAAACAAAAAAGCCAATTGTCTTTTGAACAAAGTCACTCCAGTAATTTTATTCTACAAAAATAATGCATTTATTTATTCATTTGTCAGTTTGTATGTTGTGCACATTTGTGTTCCAACTGTAGCACAAGTAGGGAAGGAGAAATATATATTTTTCATCAAAATATGATTCTTAAATAGCATTTCATATAAGATATATCCAGAACAGAAGTATTTGAAATACACAACATTGATTCAGATGAGGAAAGTTGCATTTCACTAAAATGCTGGAATTCTATGAGGATGCAATAAAAGCAGATGATAACAGAGGTGCACAAGTTAATATTTCTTAATTTTCAGAAGGCTTTTGATCAGGAAGCACATGAAAGTTTAGTCATCAGATTAAAAGAAGTGGGAATTTAGGGTGTGGTGGATACAAAATTAGCTGAAACGCAGGAGGCAAGGGTTTATTTTTCAGAATTAGATGATGTTAAGTGGTGTCCCTTAGGGATCAGTGCTGGAGCTGCTCCTTTTTTAATATGCATTAATGGTCTGGACAAGAAGTGAATATTTAAACTGGTTAACTTTGAAGATGATACCAAACTAGGCGGAAGGACATTGAACACATTTTATAAGTGGTCAGAAACTTGTAAAAAAGAATAAAGTTACGTTAAAACCAAGCACACCATTGTTTTTCTTGTGAAATTCCCAATAAGTTTGATGTGTCACATGACCCTCTTCCTATTGACAAAACAAAAGTTGGATCCAAAATGGCCGACTTCAAAATAGCCACCATGGTCACCACCCATCTTGAAAAGTTTCCCCCCTCACATATACTAATGTGCCACAAACAGGAAGTTAATATCACCAACCATTCCCATTTTATTAAGGTGTATCCATATAAATGGCCCACCCTGTAGAATCAGCTAAATTGTTACAATGGGGCTTGGAAAGCATACAGGCGTGGGCAGATCTGTGGCAGATTAAATGTAATGTAAGCAAAGGTAAAGATGTAGGAAGTAGAAATGTTAGATTTGAATGCACAATGGGAGGTTTAAAATTTGAAAGTACACCTCATGAGAAGGATATGGGAGTCATAGAGGACTCATCAATATCTACACTCTGACTGTGTACTGAAGTGATCAGGAAAGCTAATAGAATTTTAGATTATATAGTGCAATTTGTAGAGAACACATCAATGGAGTAAGTTATATAACAATAATGAGGCCTAATTAAGAGAACTGTGTACAGTTTTGGTCTCCAAATTACCTCATAAATATAGCAGCATTAGAGAAAGACCAGAGCAGAGGCACTAGGCTGATTCTGGGAGTATGAGGTATGAGCTATGGGAAAGACTGATGGAGCTGAACTTTTTTCAGTTTACGCAAATGGAGATTAAGAGGTGACAGTAGATCCCAATTGTTACTTTAAAAACAATTCTGGTATAAAAACACAGGGATGTGATCAGAAAAGAAACTTGGCAAGGGCAGGTTTCACATAGGTTTTAGAATTTTTTTTTCTTCACATAAAGAACCATAGACACATGAAATAAATTACCAAGAAGTATGCTGGAAAGTAGGACTTAACAGACCTTCAAATCTGTACTTAATGTTATTTTGCACAATTTTGGCGAATAGGATGGACGAGCTTGTCAGGATGAATGGCCTGTTCTTGTCACAATCTTTCTAATATTCTAATGTTCTTACACAATATTGGACTGCGCTATTCTACTATTAAAATAACTTTACATAGGAATAGTCATGTGCTGGATACATCAAATTTTTCCAAATGTACATTTAATTACTGAGGTTGAAGGAGTAGACCATGGTCCTACTGTGCTTGTATTTGGATTTGTAGATATGTTTATTGACAATTATCCCCTGTCCATAATGAAAATTAGAAAACAGATTTGTTAAACAAAAGTCCAATTTAATACATATAAGAGGAATATATTCATAATAAACTTAGTAGTTAACTTTTTCCTAGGTATCACATAATTTCAAGCATTACAAATTGTTGTCATCAAAAGAAAAAATCTTCAGATGACATACTGCACGCATAATTAGATGCTGCCGTACTTCTGCTCCTCTCTTGTTATGCACATCTCTCCTGCATGCCCAATATTCATCTTCTCTTCTTACTTGTCACATTTCATCTGCTCATGCCTCTTTTATTATTTAAAAAGATGAACAACTACTCTAACTTCTATGTTTTATGTCCATTACCTTTAAACTTTCTTCCTCTGCTCTGTGACCAAAAATGCCTCTACTTTTGAGCCGTAGGTCTCAGTTCTCAGAAACTTTACGGCATCTTTCTACTGAACTTCTGCTGTTTTTTTTTAACCTAACTGAGGTCTGTGATCTAATTATATTAATTAGGTAACGAAAACTTAAGAACTGCCAAAATGTCAAATGTTTTTCATTCTACTCACCCCTCCCTAGAGCCTATTCAGATCAGCACTGGGTGCAATATAGTGGCCAACTCTGGAAATGGTGCCAGCAGAATTCAGGGCAAACTTACACATACCAATAATATTAAGTATTTTATCTCTTATACATATTTATGGATGTGGAAAAAAAAGTGGAGTACATGGACAAAACCTCACACAGACCAAGGGCTAATGTACCAACTTCATACAGTTTCAACTGAGTCTCATGGAGCTATGAAAAGGTCCTTATTACTGTACCCTTAATTTTTTATTTTATTTTTTTCTTAACGTGCATGTTTGATACTTTTTGGAAGACATTTTTAACTTTTACCTCTTGAGATGTTGAACCAGAAACAGAAATGTATTGCGGTTTGCATCTGGGATCTCTTGCAGCAGGTCAATCATGGAACATTCCTTTTTCTCTTTGTCAGCAATTTCTAATTGATAGAAAAAGAGGTTATTTTTATATTATTTTCATATGCTACACATTGCAGGGTGCAGTATAGGGTCTTCTTTCTGTCGTGTCCAAGTGCTTAATTATTTTTGATATCGAAACGTTCTACTGCCATATTCCAAAGTCTGTATTATATAATATGGCCTCATTTGCTCAAAGGATGCTCATTGTGTTAATACATTGTATTTAACCAATCATGTTACAGCTTCTAGAACCAGATCTGTGGGAAACAAATGCTTCATAATGTAACTAGGCTGGCTTCACAGATGGGCTGAATTATTTAAATCAGTCTGCATTCAATTTTAACTGAAAGAAGATCATAAAACATTAGGAGTGCAATAAAGCAGTCAGTGAGGCTACAGCAAGTTAATGTGGTCAAAGACTTAATAATTAAATGTTATTTCTTCAATTCTAACATCAACATTACTTTATAGTTAATACCCCTGATATCAGAATGCATCTAAGAAACAATATGTCTTATAATCAATAGTGTGGACTGCTGGGCCACCCATGAACTGTACCGAAGTCAAAAATTCTAACAAAGGAGTCCAACAATAACAAAAAAAAGTGGATTTATTAACGAAAGAAGGAACACATGGCAGCAACAAAGTACAACGAAAGAGGAAAGATTACAGATCTCTCCATCCTCAGGGTCCACCTAAACAGTAATAACCCTAGTACCAATCACATTGATTTTAAAAAATAACAACATGCTAGTGTTAATAATAAAAAATGCTACACTTTAGGACAGGGGTGTCCAGCTCCGGTCCTGGTGGGCCACAGTGGCTGCAGGTTTTCATTCTAACCCTTTTTCCTGATCAGCAAGCAGTTTTCAGTGCAAATTAACTCCTTTTCCCTTCACTTTAATAGCCCTGTTTTTTATGGATTCAGTTCTCTGAATTGATTCATTTCTTTATTAAACGGCAGCCAAACAGAAATGAGATGTGAAACAAGCTGACAGATGACCATCTAAATTGGAACATCACACTCCAGCCAATTCCATGCCAACCAGTTTCTTAATGAGAAGCCAATTCTTGCTGTTACTTAAAGCCGTGATTGAATATCATGACTTGTTGCTGCTCTCATTCTGCCACAGCAGACTGTTGATTTTCTGTTTTTCCTAAGACCACCATCAAGATGTTTTGGTGACCTGAGCAAACCCACCTGAGCGAGACCTTCACCTTTCTTTATTTTCAAGTTAGCTGGTCTTGTGGCAGCATGTTTTGTGTATCATTATTGTTTGGCTGATCATTAAGAAAAAAAGAAAAAAACAAATAAGGGGTCTGAGTCACATCAATTAAAACTAAGGCAAAACAAGTTAATCACCAGCAAAAGCAGCTCAGTAATTAAGCTGATGGTTAGAATGAAAACCTGCAGCCACTGCGGCCCACTAAGACCAATATAATATTTATATACTGAGTTTGTAAAGAAATAAGTTTGACTTTAAAAATGCCTTTAATGATTGGCATACTGTGAGATGGTGGGCTTTATATTTTTGCTGTCATTGATGGTTTGACAGAAGTAATGCATTGTCTGCAGTGGACTACGCATTCACTGCAGATGCCTGTTCTACGATCTGAGCGGCGTGTGAGGCAGCTCATTGAAGTGTAGTATTAACAGGATTGAAAAATATGGGCATACATTTTAATATTGCTATTATAAACAGTGCATGTGAATAAGAAAGTAATATAAAATATCAGGTTCCATATTGGTTCTGGGATAAAACTGTCATCTAATCTATACAAACTGACAAAAGTATGTTTGCCTTGGCAGGGAAGCAGCCATCAGGCTACTACCATCACATTGACTGGCTAAAGGTTCTAGCTTTACAACCATTTTGTTTCCTTCAAATACTGTTCTTGGCTTTATAGAATTTTCTTGCAGACATCAGTTCTCTATGACTGTGAACTGGATAAATGGTTTAGAAAATTAATAGATGGAGTTTTCAAGAAAGGATATACTGTACAGAGCAGTCTCTCTGCATGTCACTTGTAGAGTAGCTGGGATATTTGCCAGAAGTGCACACCGTGGTGCTGTTGTTGGCATTTACATTTTTTTGAAGAGTTATCTAAATCTGGAGTGCTTTAAATAATTGATGGCACCTCAGAATCAAATAAACATGTTAATAGTTAATGCTCTCCAGACCCCTACTTTCTTGAAGATTTATATTTTAGTATACATTGCCATCTGTGTGGCAGGCTCCTAAATCCATTTTGCACACTACCCCATTCTTTATCTCTGTTTATCCCTAAAGCAAATCCCACTGTTAGCTAAGGATTCATTGAAAGGGTCACCACATCAAAATAAAATTATTTGTTTGTGTATTACTACTTAATAAAGCTTATGGATTTTATGAAGGTAAATCAAAAAGTAAAGGCAATTTGAAAATTTTGCGGTATCTGCAATGGACAGAGGCTGACACAATATAACACTCTCGCTATGGCTTATGGGTAGCTTCAATGAGCACTGTGCATTGCTAAGCTCAAATGAACATGGATGCTTGGCTGTGTGATTGCACCATTGCTGAACAATGTATCATTGTGAAATTACTTTGGGCAGAGGGTGAGAAACCTGTTGAAATTTGTCTTACATATTCCACAGTATGTAAATAAACAGTAATGTAATTAATAGTTCAGAGAAAGGGGGGGGGGGGGGAACATAAAGCACTACATAAAAAGTTGTTTGTATGTTTGATTGTTAAATCACAGTTGTATAAGATACATACTTAAATAATTGTACATCAGTGCTGTACTTGTATAGTGCCTTGGCACAATCTTCACTATAGAAAGTGCTATATAAAGTGGACTCAAAAAGTAGGAGACTTAAATTTTTCTTTTTACATTTTGTTACAGCCTTATGATAAAACAATTTCAATTACTTAATCCAAACATCACAAAAAACACAAAACCCTAGAATGATAAAGTGAAAACAAGATTTTAGAAAATGTTGCAAATTTATTAAAATAATAATAATAATAATAATAATAAAGAAATATTACATAGACACAAGTATTCAGACCTTTTGCTATGACATTTAAATTTTGGCTTAGGTGAATCCCATTTTTTTTTGTCATTGAGATGTCTCTACACCTTGTTTGGGGACCACCTGTTGACAGTTCAGTTGTTTGCACCTGTCTATAGAAGGTTCAATATGTTTCAGAACAAAACCAAACTTTGAGGTCAAAGGAACTGCCAGAAGAGTTTAGAGACTGGATTGTGTTAAGGCACAGATCTGTGGAAGGCAGCAAAAGAATTCCTTCAGCATTGAACATTCTAATGAGCACAGCAGCCTACATAGTTCTTAAATGGAAGACATTTCGAACAACCACAACTCTTGCTAGAGCTGGCTACCTGGCCAAATTGAGCAATTGTAAGAGTATAGAGGTGATCATCAGTTAAATTGTCAATCTGGTAGAGCTCCAAAGAACCTGTGTGGAGATAGAAGAAACTTCCATAATGACAACCATCACTGCAACACTCCACTGATCTGGACTTTGTGACAAATTGTCCAGATGGAAGTCTCTCCTAAGTAAAAGACGGAAGCCCTCTTAAAGTTTGCAAAAAGGCACCTAAAGTGCTCTCAGACCATGAGAAACAAGATTCTCTGGTCTGATGAAATCAACATTGAACTATTTGGTCTCAGTTCTAAATGTCATGTCTGGAGGAAAGCAGAAAAAGCTCATCACCAGTGGAATACAACTCATATAGTGAAGCATGGTGGTGGGGTTGTTTTTCATAGGGACTATGAGACTGGGTAGAGGTGACAGAAAGTGAAACAGAGCAAAGCACAGAGATACACAGTGGAACCTCGGTTTACGAGTAACTTGGTTTACGAGTGTTTTGCAAGACGAGCTAAATTTTTTAATAAATTTTGACTTGATAAACGAGCGATGTCTTGCAATACGAGTAGTATGGATACACTTTGTCTGCTGAGCGTCATGTAATCACAACTGAGCTGATGGTTCTTCTCTCTCGCGCGCGTGTGTGTCTCTCTCTCTCCTTATCTCTCTCTCTCTCTATCTATCTCGCTCACTCACTCTCTCTCACGTCTCTCTCTCTCTTCTCTTGAGGGCAATCGTCTCCTATTCTCCGTCTGAGTCTGTGTGCCTCACTCATATAGTCAACATCCATACGAGCGTATACTGTTTACTGCAACATTGTGACTGTGTGTGTGTGTGTGTGTGCGCGCACGTGTGTGCTGTGGAGTGCTAGAGGAGCATAGACTACATACAAAGTGAAAGCTTATCACGTGATTTCTCGCCAAAGTTGCAGGATGCGGGCCGAGTTCAAATTATCCTGGTGATGAGATACATTCAAAAAAGTGAACCAGCTGAAACCGGGGACAAAACAGGGACATGAACGGGGACTGTCCCCGGAAAACAGGGATGGATGGTCACCTTATTTAGGGTCAACTCTGGGAATGTCCTTGAGTGGCCCAGCCAGGTCCTGGACTGGAATTCAATTAAATTCATCTATATAGAGACCTGAAAATACAGTAGCTGTCCACCAATAGTCTCCTTAAATGTGGCAGAACTTGAGGGAATTTTCAGAAAAGGATGGCAGAAAATACCCAAATCCAGGTGTGTGGGGCTTCAACTAAGTACCGAGTAAATGATCTGAATACTTGCGTTAATGGGTTTTCCCCTTTTTTTTTTTAAATAAATTTGTATAAATTTTGAAAACCATGTTTTCTCTTTGTCATTCTGAGGTATTGAGTGTTTGTCCATAAGGGGAAAAGAGTGTTTACATGATTTAAGTACAAAGTGGAAACATTAAAAAATATGTTAAAAAGTGTAGGGTTCTGAATACTGAATTGTTAAAGGTTGTTTGTCACATAACATGCTTGTGTTACAAATACAAAAAGAAATAAAAAGTTGATGGTGGCGCAGTGGTAGCGCTACTGCTTCGCAGCAAGGAGACCTGGTTTCGTTTCCCGGGTCCTCCCTGTGTGGAGTTTGCATGTTCTCTCCGTGTCTGCGTGGGTTTCCTCCCACAGTTCAAAGACATGCAGGTTAGGTGCATTGGTGATCCTAAATTGTCCTTAGTGTGTGCTGGGAGTATGTTTGTATGTGTGTGCCCTGCGGTGGGTTGGCACTCTGCCCGGGGTTTGTTTCCTGCCTTGTGCCCTGTGCTGACTGGGATTGGCTCCCGTGACCCTGTGTTAGGATATAGCGGGCTGGATAATGGGTGGATAAAAAGTTGACAATAAATGTTCTATATATCAGTTTGCTCTTGAACATCTTAATATGATATTAATTTCAGAAAAGTGGTAAATTAAAGATTGTTTCTTTTGTTTTTATATGACAAATCATTTATTAAAGTAATAATAAAGCTCTTCACGCAATTACAGTATTGTACCCTATCATACGCACATTTTAATTTTAATGTTTCATTTTGGTTTTTGCTTTGGCATAAAACATGCATCTCTAAAGCAGCTTCTTAGAATCCAAATAAATATCTGTTATGCAGTAAACCTTGTCGAGAGGTTTACTTGCCTCAACAGTGACATTCATGTCTCTGGTGACTCTTCCTAAGAAGTCAGTAGACAGACTAGGAGAGCATGGAGGGTTATGAAGTCGCTGGAAAAGGGTGTGTGGCCCTCCTAATACCTATGCAAAAAGTCTTGGTATATGGTTGCGAGACATGGACGCTAACCAGTGACCTGAGAAGAAGACTGGACTCCTTTGGTACTGTGTCACCTCGGAGAATCCTTGGGTAACGCTGGTCTGACTGACTGTATCAAATGAGTGGTTGCTCATGGAGCCCTGAATGAGGCACATTACCTGCATTGCTGTACAGTGCATGCTCCTCAGCTTGACCTGACCTGTAGTAAATATGCGACAAGCCACTGATTGAAAATCTTTCTAAGGTGAGCAGAAGTCTAAATTGGATGAACACACCACTGCCTAGGCTTCTCCAAGTGTTTTGTACCAAGAGAAAAGATTACTGACCAAGTCCACGAGCCAGCGGCTGGAAGAACTCTGGTGGAATCAGTGGCTCCGGAAGCTCCCGGAAGTACAGTTTCAAGGTTCCAGACACAGCATTCACATCAACAGTCTTCAGTCGAGTAATAGCATCTTGAAGATCTGCATGGATGGATGTTTTACATGTTAGCAATTTATATTTAATATTTCTGAAAATTTAGGAAACTGATAGAACTGTTCAAGTTTTATTCCTTACTGGTGTTGAAGGCTGTCCTCAGTGCTTGGATTTCTGTGGCAATTCCGGAGATTCGATAGATACCTACTTCTTCCAGACCCCTTCTGTCTATCTCCTCCACACAATAGCGCACAATGTTGGGCACCAGAACACCTTCCCTTCTATAGGGGAAAAAGAGCACAAAACATAAAAATGAGAATGTTTACTAAAAATATATATATTCACTGGGACTTCATCTATAAAAGCTTACATTTAATTTAAACTCCTAACTGTAATATATTTTGATATCTTTGAAACCTTTACAGTGATATCCAAGTAACAAAAATAGACTGCAATTTATTTCATAGATGGCAGAATGGTTAGCATGGCTGTCTCTCAGATACATGGTCCTGGGTTCAAATTCCACACCTGACGGTACTCCATGAAGTACATTTAGCCAGAAAGTCTCGCTTAAATCAAGATGCCGGGCTTATCTGAGTTGGTCCACCACCACCTGATTAAGCCACCATGCAGCCCCTGAGACGACGGAATGAAGGCGGGTGTCTCATCTGTCCATTAAACCAACTTCATCAGAATCCTACCATGTGAAGCATGTAAACTAAGAGGACTGATTTAGGAACATTTATATTAGGTAGAATGCCCAGTGGGGGCCGGGTGGTCTTCTGGCCTTGAAACCGGCCATTAGACTTTATCTTGTTTTGTTGTTACTTATTCTTTAATATTATTGCCATATCTTAATTGCTTTTCTTTTCTTGTAACTTTTTTTGTTATCTTGTAAAGCACTTTGAGCTACATTGTTGTATGATGTACAATATAAAGAAATGTTGTTGCTGTTACTGTTGATTACAACAAGCCACACTTGATAATCGAGGCAGTTAGGTGTCATGTCTTAACCTGCTCAGTGTGTTTATAAGTGACAGAATGTTAGCTGTAATTCTGACTGAGCACAACAGATGTGCAAGGAAACTCATCCAGAAAAGCACACTAAAACCAAAATATAGATCAATAAGTGATCTTCTGTCATTTATGACGAGCTATTGGCTTTTTTTGCCTTAACTGTATGAGGAGGATCACACAAGTTCTGGGCCTTCAATTATTAGTGAGCTTCTTTCCTGAGGTAAAAAAAAAAAAAAAATATTTAGCCACAGGAAGTCATGACAAGTGGTAAGAATGGGGACAGTGAGAGAAGTGGAAGTGGCCCCCCACCTTATTCTGAAGAAGTAATTTATTCAACATGACAATGCTGCAGCACACATTAAAAAAAGCTGACCATTGAACCTTTGAAGAATTCTGGCGTCCAGTTGGTTGAACCCCCCTCCATATTCAATCGATGTTGCACGTTATACTTTCTGGTTGTTCCCCAGAAATTTAAAAACCTTTGCATGGAAAAGTTTTAGCAACAGGTGAAGAATTGATTTGATGTGGTGAATGAGAAACCTGGGCGTTTAACTCGAGGTGATTCTGCTTCTTGCTTTGACGAATAAATCAAGCACGTGAAAAATTGCATTGATGCGGGTTGAAGTCACCAATAAATGAGCTTTACTTGGGGAAGAAAGTTTTTGCGTTAATTTTCAATTTCTTTCATGAAAGGCTAAGGACTTTTGCAATGTCCCTCATATGCAATATTTCTAAAGTCTTATGTGTTGATCAAGACAACCTTTATTTGAAACACCATACGGACCTTCCTATAAATGGATCATGAGTAAACAACGCTTCATCTTGCTTGTCAGGTAGTTGAATTTTGTTGATAACAAATTACCTGTCACTTTACACAGTAGTGAAAAATCCTTTTTGAAAATAAAATCTTTCTTGACACTAGTGGGCATGATGTTGTTTTTGACCATTCACAGTGTTTGGAAAGGATGTTTGAAAATGAAATGACAGAAACTGGACATCTTACAATTAGTGAGTTGGTTATATCTCTACTGAACAATGGATTAAGTTTAGTGATAGTTAGACAAACGTTCCTGTAGTCTGCTGATGAAAACCTATACCTACTGATCTGTTTTATGTTTTTATTTTTTAAATTAACTTTTATCTATTTTTATCTTTGTTTTATTTTTTTTCTTTATTTTACCATAATACCATTGTGAATTTCCCCTTGGGTGTGAATTTCCCCTTGGGATTAATAAAGTATGTATGTATGTATGTAT
>JANRMT010062791.1:157045107-157062738 GCA_026402145.1 Polypterus bichir lapradei | reverse complement strand
AACCTTGAGATCTTATTCACGAAGGAGGGGAAAAGGGATGGTGAAAATGACAGACGGATGGGGGCAGCAAGCGCAGTTATGCAGTCACTATACCGATCTGTAGTGATGAAGGAGCGGAGTCAGAATGTGAACTTTTCATTTACCAGTCAATCTATGTCCCTACCCTCACCTATTGTCATGATTTTTGGGTTATGACCAAAGACTGAGATTGCAGGTACAAGTAGCCGAATTTAGCTCTCTCTGCGGGGTAGGCGGGCTCTTCCTTAGAGACAGGTTGAGAAGCACAGACATCTGGGAGAGGCTTGGAGTAGAACTACCATCTCTCCGCATCGAGAGGAGCCAGTTGAGGTGGTTCAGGCATCTGATACGGATACGTCCCAGATGCCTCCCTGTTGTGGTTTTACAGGCACAACTAGCTGGGGGGAGACCCCAAGGAAGACCCAGGACTCGCTGGGAGAATTATATGTCCCAGATGGCCTAGGAACGCCTTGGGATCTCACAGTATGGCAAGTGTAGCTGGGTAAAGGGATGTGTGGGACTCATTGCTAAGTGTGTTAAAATCGTAGAAAATGATTGAATGATTAGTATAGTTAAGCCGCTGATCACTGAGTGTAAGTAAGGAAAAGGGTGGACCCCTCCACAAGCTCTTCAATTTTATATGGTGGATAGATGATCGTGAAACTTAAGGGGGACCCTCCTGAATTTTAAATACTGCACAGATGATTGCAAAGCTTCAAGGGGGAAAACACTCCTCAATTTTATATGGAGGAGGAACTTTAAAGAGGCACTCTGATTTTTCCATGCTAATAATCATAGAAAGACTGTGCATGAAAATCAAAATTTGGAGTACTAATAACACCCTTGCACCATCCTGGGTCTGAATCTCATGCCAAGTTGTTGTCTGCATGGTGTTTGAATGTTCTTACTCTGGAGGGTTTTCCTCCAAGTACACCATTTTCCTCATACATCCTAAAGACATGCTGGTTAGGTTATCAGGCAAGTCTGAATTTTCTGTGTTTTTGTGTGATTGGGCTGGGAATTAGATGGACACCCTGTCCTTGGATATTTCCTACTTGTGTTAAATGATGCTGGAATAGACTTCAGCCCCCACCAGAAGCCTAAATAGGAGCTTTTGAATTGAAGACAGATGTCTTTACCAATGAATGACAGGCAGTGGGGCATAGTAGTTAAGGAAATGGATTTCAAACCTTTACACTGTAAGTTCAAGTCCTGCTACTAACGCTGTGTGACTTCACCTGTCTGTGCTCCAGCAAAAAGAAATGTAACCGACTGTGTCTGAAATGTTATAAGGTGCCTTGGATAGGCGACAGCCAAATATGTGAACGACGAGGAGCGACTGATCTTCAATTCAAAAGCTCAGTGCCTTGTCAATATGTTTCATGTTCATGCACTACTCCGATTTTTCTGGAAGTATTAACTGAACAATATTTTAGCAAGAATGCCTTCATTTGGTAAATTGCAAACATACAGTGCATCCGGAAAGTATTCACAGCGCATCACTTTTTCCACATTTTGTTATGTTACAGCTTTATTCCAAAATGGATTAAATTAATTTTTTCCTCAGAATTCTACACACAACACACCATAATGACAACGTGAAAAAAGTTTACTTGAGATTTTTACAAATTTATTAAAAATAAAAAAATTTAGAAAGCACATGTACATAAGTATTCACAGCCTTTGCCATGAAGCTCAAAATTGAGCTCAGGTGCATCCTGTTTCCCCTGATCATCCTTGAGATGTTTCTGCAGCTTAATTGGAGTCCACCTGTGGTAAATTCAGTTGATTGGACATGATTTGGAAAGGCACACACCTGTCTATATAAGGTCCCACAGTTGACAGTTAATGTCAGACAAACCAAGCATGAAGTCAAAGGAATTGTCTGTAGACCTCCGAGACAGGATTGTCTCGAGGCACAAATCTGGGGGAGGTTACAGAAAAATTTCTGCTGCTTTAAAGGTCCCAATGAGCACAGTGGCCTCCATCATCCATAAGTGGAAGAAGTTCGAAACCACCAGGACTCTTCCTAGAGCTGGCCGGCCATCTAAACTGAGCGATTGGGGGATAAGGGCCTTAGTCAGGGAGGTGACCAAGAACCTGATGGTCACTCTGTCAGAGCTCCAGAGGTCCTCTGTGTAGAGAGGAGAACCTTCCAGAAGGACAGCCATCTCTGCAGCAATCCACCAATCAGGCCTGTGTGGTAGAGTGGCCCAGACGGAAGCCTCTCCTTAGTAAAAGGCACATGGCAGCCTGCCTGGAGTTTGCCAAAAGTCACCTGAAGGACTCTCAGACCATGAGAAACAAAATTCTCTGGTCTGATGAGACAAAGATTGAACTCTTTGGTGTGAATGCCAGGCGTCACGTTTGGAGGAAACCAGGCACCGCTCATCACCAGGCCAATACCATACCTACAGTGAAGCATGGTGGTGGCAGCATCATACTGTGGGGATGGAACTGGGAGACTAGTCAGGATAAAGGGAAAGATGACTGCAGCAATGTACAGAGACATCCTGGATGAAAACCTGATCCAGAGCACTCTTGACCTCAGACTGAGGTGAACTTCATCTTTCAGCAGGACAACGACCCTAAGCACACAGCCAAGATATCAACGGAGTGACTTCAGGACAACTCTGTGAATGTCCTTGAGTGGCCCAGCTAGAGCCCAGACTTGAATCCGATTGAACATCTCTGGAGAGATCTTAAAATGGCTGTGCACCGACGCTTCCTATCCAACCTGATGGAGCTTGAGAGGTGCTGCAAAGAGGAATGGGTGAAACTTGCCAAGGATAGGTGTGCCAAGCTTGTGGCATCATATTCAAAAAGACTTGAGGCTGTAATTGCTGCCAAAGGTGCATCGACAAAGTATTGAGCAAAGGCTGTGAATACTTATGTACATGTGATATCTCAGTTTTTTTTATTTTTAATAAATTTGCAAAAACCTCAAGTAAACTTTTTTCACATTGTCATTATGGGGTGTTGTGTGTAGAATTCTGAGGGAAAAAAATGAATTTAATCCATTTTGGAATAAGGCTGTAACATAACAAAATGTGGAAAAAGTGATGCGCTGTGAATACTTTCCAGATGCACTGTATAATTGTATGATTTCACATATGGATTATGCTACATGTGTAATGTAAGCCTATTTCATGGGTGTTGTGGTCCAGTGTTAGTTTGTATACACATCCATTGTATAAGAAACTTTGCTATCTGTGTTTTTCATGAAACATGGCTTATTTTTTCTTAGCTATCACCATAAAACACATGGGTTAGGTAGTATACAAAAATGTATATCATTTTTGAATATTCCTTTAAGGAACTATCTTCCACTTCAAAACCACTAGATGGTGCTATAATACCAGATAGCTGCAACTTCTTTAACAGGCAAACAGTGATTATATTATGAATACAGAGGTTTGCATATTACCAAAGCTGATTGGTTTTGGGAAAGGTTTTACAGCTGGATGATCATCCTGACACTAACCCTCTCTATTTATCTCGGCTTGGGACCGGCACCAAGTTGGGCTGGTATACAAACGGGAGCTTAAAAGACTAAACCCATTGCGACAGTACAAGTTCTTCACGTCGAGCATTGTGCCGAGTGCAGATACTTTCACCTGCTCTGCTGGCCTTGTGACATCACATTTAGCACAGTTAATCTCTAAACTGGACTTTTTTTTTGTTTTGCCTGAATTGTCCGTTTTTGTAGGTGAATTGTGTTTATTTGTTTTGTGGGGTGTGTGGAGATCATTTTGTTTAATGTGTTTTTTTCTTATTTATCTTAATTTATATTTTACTCCAATGGTTAAAACTTTAATTGGCTTTCAGGTTTATTGTATTTTCTTAAGAGATTTCTTGTAGGGCAGTTGGAAGAGTGAATGATGAAGTACAGTGAGGATATTGGCCTTTTTCTGATCCTTTTACCTCAACCTTGTATGGTGAAGAAGTGTAACAGAATACCCCTTGTAGGTGACATTTGTTATAAGCTCATAGACCATGATAGAATTCATTGACAGAAATGAGACTGTGATAAATTCACTTGAGCAGTACCCCTCTTACTGTAAATTCTCACTCAGAGCTACAGGAGACAAACTGAGGCTGCTGAATTCAGTGGGCTTAGCATAACTGTCTAAGCAAGTCAAGATAAAGGAGAACTCTTCTCATTCCCTCTCTAGTGATCAGTTGGGATCCTGAAAGTGATGTCTCAGTTTCAACAATGCTGTATTCTTCTCGCTTATGTGGGCCAACTTATGTTAGTCAATTAATCTAAACAGAATGTCTATGGAATGTGGGGAAGAGGGAATAAAACAAATTAGAAATTGAGCAAAATAAGAATGTGCACGCTCTACATAGTCAGTGACCAAGATGGATTTCAAACAATTTGCCTGAATGGGTGAAGTGGCAGTGTTAATCATTGTGCCACCTTGCTATCTGCACTACAGTAAAGCCTGATGAAGACTCTGCTTTTGTGCATTTTGGGAATTACTACAAAATATTAGTAATAACTTGTGCCTCACAGAAACTTACTGAACATTTGTGATGAGAGCAGACCATTCAGTCTAACAACTTTTTTCCATCCCATTCACCAAGACTGTCTGAAATAACATCGTGTCGAGATTTAGGAAGTCCTACTCCTGCCACCACAATACTCATTCACTTATTCCATGTGTTTATGCTTCTTTGCGAGAAGAAAAACTTTCTAAAATTTGTATGAAATGTGCCCTTCATAACTATTCAACTGTGCCCCCATGTTCTTGTTGCACAATGCATTTTAAAGTAATAGCTGGGATCTACTGAACTAATTCCTTTCATAATTTTAAACACTGCAATCATGTCACCTCAGAATCTTTGTTTGCTTAAACTGCTTCTAGCACCCTCAATATATTTAGCTATTCATCCCTATATGTATTTTCTTTTCTATATAATGCAATAAAGGGTGGCTAAGTGGTGAGTACTGTTGACGCAGAGATCTAGCGTCTTGGGTTCAAACTCTATACCAATAGAGTGGGGACAGCAATAAACAGAAAATATAAATACTGAAATACTCACTCTGCTGTGATTCCTAGGAGGACTCCAAACACGTCACTCTGATCTGTGCAAGAGGATCCTGGTGGCTGCAGACCATGTGCAGAATATTTCAGAGAGACGGAAACTTGTATCTATAAGGGAAAACACTAAGCAGTGAGGATAATTTAGTTCTACTCTGGGTAATTACATGCATGTCCTCAAATCTGGACACAAACTGAGACTATTAGCCTCGGTGGTTTGGTTTCTGTAGTTTACCTTATTATTTATAGTTTTTGCCACCACTATCACTCATAGTCCGAACTGGGATTAACTTCTTATATCAAAGAAGCTCAGCAGAGAATGTTTTATCTCTGCCAACCTAAAAAGTTCAACCTGTCCCAATCAAATCTAGTTCAGTTTTACCAAGCTGTCCTTGAAAGCATCTTCACTTAATCCATAACTGTTTTCCTGCATGCTACCTTGGAAGCATCTCAATATCTCTAGTAGGGTAAACATGACAGGGGTTCATGTGAGGGGGACTCATTCAGTAACTGCCTTTCCCTGTTTTTCTTTACAAAGGAGGAGGAAAGTCCCGCTGTACGATGAAGACATTTCTTCTCCACCTTCTGAAGTCCTGCCCTTTCTGTCTCCTACTACATATAAGGAGCAATGCTACCAGAAGTTGGCATTAATTATAGGACCAACTCTCATTGACAACTGAATCCCTGAACTGTCTTTTGAGTGAAGACTTTTTGCTAAAATGGACCACATGTCTTAATTTTTTTTTTCTCTTACATTTTTGATCCTGCTTTGAAAATCTAACATCCAAAAATGTCGTACCAAGCTGGCAGGTACCACAAAATTTTGATATCTTCTCTACTCTTTTATTACACTTTCTGGCACATCAGTACATCTGCTTGCTCAAAGCATAAAACTGCACTATGTCAGTCCATCAACAGAAAGGACTGTGGGCCGAAGCTGGAATCTATTAAGGACCTGTATACATCACAAGTTAGGAAAAGTGCCGGAAATATAATCAAAGACAACACTCACCCTGGCAAAAATGTCTTTTAACCGTTTTCATAAAGTAGATGTTACCAGTCCCTTAAAGCAAGAACTACTAAACCAACTGTATTCCCTGTGTTCTAGTTGAACTCATTTTAAATTAACAGTATTGATCAACTACACTAATTCCCTTCATAATTTTAAACACTTCAATCATGTCTCGTCTTAATTTTCTTTTGCTTAAACTGAAAAGGCTCAGCTATTTTAATCTTCCATCATAACTCATCCCCTCTAACCCTAAATTGGGCCTAGTCGCTCTTCTCTGGACCTTTTCTAGCTATGTCTGCTATGTCCTTTTTGTAGCCTGGAGACCAAAACTGCACACATTACTCCAGATGAGGCCTCACCAGTGTGTTACAAAGCTTGACCATAACTTCTTTGGACTTGTACTCCACACATCATATAACCTAACATTCTGTTAGCCTTCTTAATGGCTTCTGAACACTGCCAGGCAGTTGATAATGTTGAGCCTACTACAATTCATAAATCTTTCCACTATATATCCAAACCTAACATTTTCACTTCCATGTAATACTTTTACATTTACTTATATTAAAATTCATATGCCACAAATCTGCCCAAGCCCGTATGCTGTCCAAGTTTCTCTCTAATGATTCAATGGATTCAAGATTATCTGGAAATCCACCTAGCTTTGTATCACCTGCAAACGTAACCAACTTGTAATTTATATTCCTATCCAAATCATTTATACATATTAAAAATAGCAGCCGCCCTAGCACTGAACCCTGTGGAACAACATAATCAGCCAATTCTTATAAGGTTCCTCGCACCATCACCCTCTCCTTCCTGTGTGTGAGCCAATTTTGCACCCATCTACACACAACACCCTGAACTCCCACTTCTTTTAGTTTGATGTCCAACCTCTCATGTGGCACCTTATCACATTCTTTCTGAAAGTCAAGATAAATAATATCAAATGCAGTGACCTCCTAAATATAATGCTGGGATGGTGTCATGTACTTTATATGGTGCGGCTAATTGCATTTGCTTTTTTTATGTGTATAGATTTTTGTTTGATTTTGGAAATTATTTATTCGTATGACTTTTGTAGGTTAGAGCACAGGGTCAGCCATTGTACAGCACCCCTAGAGCAATAGTCAGGTTAAGGGCCTTCCTAAAGGGCCCAATGGAACAGGACCCCTTCTGAAAGTAAAGGGACTTGACCCGGCAACCTTCTAGATAGCAGCACAGATCTTTAGCCTCAAAGCCATCACTTCATCTTGGAGATGTAACACCCAGAAAAACATATTAGCAACTATAGGACCATCCCTGAAAAGGTATCTGCTTAAACTCTTACAAATATGGTATGTAAGATATGAAACCTCCTTCATGTGCCCACATTTTAAGAGAAGAACAAAATTTCAGAATTAAAAGTTGTAGTGCTCTTTGGAGTTAACCAAGAGTGTGACTTATGCTGGAATTCTGTGTAATTACAGTCAAGGGCATGTTAGACCTTGGGTGACGTGTGATCATCCATGTTAAGCACAAATAACTCTTAGGACAGTAATTCTGTTGCCATCTAGTAGATGAAATAACACCATGCTGCAAAAAATCATAAATAGTTCTGTGTTCTGCAACTTTATGGTAACTCTATGGTAACTGATCAATGTTTAAGTTGGGCAGATCCTTCAACCAAAATCACAAAAAAGCCATAAAGCCAGCTTTAAAACAAACTGAAACTGAACCACTGCTTGAATCAAGCGCTAGTGATGGCAATGATAACTGGTCATCAGATGTTGACACAGACACCTGTTTGTTCAGCTTCATACTACTGCTGACAATCCATCACCTCCTCATTGCCCATTTATGGATAACTCGTCTAAAAATGTCTGTTGATTATAACTATCTGGTGTACTTACGATTTGTTGATGATGGTCTGGTGTAGAAAATAGTTGTTGAAATTAACTGCTATGCTGAGCAGTGTCAGAAAAGTAACAGTAAACCATTTGTTTGTCACAATCGTTGGAAGCCTGTTGCTGCAGATGATGCTTTTCATTCTCCTGATACTGCAGGTCATAGTGGGTAGACAAGTCCAGAGATGGTACTGGTCCACAAACTGATTATTGCAGACACTCATTTCTGTGAAGTTATGAGTGTCATTTTTCATTCACTTATAATAATGACTACGATGAAGCTAATCACCCTTTACGGAAGCTGTACAAACTGTGGAATATGAATTAAGAAATCATCATAATGTATGATCCTGATCATGACATATAGTAAGTGTTGACGAAAGTCTCATGGGTTTCAAGGGAAGACTGTTGTAGATACCGAGCCTCACATTCAAACAAGCACAACTCAGGATTGACTTCTACATGCTGTGCAAAACAAGTTCTAGGTACATCTGGAGCTTGATACTTTAAACCAGTACAAAGACCAAGTGAGATGGCAAGTACAGTCAATACGATCATGCGGGTCTGGCACACTGACATTCTACCTTGTCGTGTGCAAGCAAAAGAAAAAATATTACATAAATAATCTTTTAGCATCTGCTAAAATAGTGCCTGTGTGCGTTGTTGTTTCAAAACAGATCATGTGAAACACATGTACTAAATCTGAATCAGTACAGCGGTAGCACTAGACAGACCTTTCCTATTGTGATTACGTTGACATTTTGGTATTCTAATGTTTTTGTTACACATAATAACAGTTTTTATTGATTAAAGAAATTCAACGCTTTTAGGTTGTTTTTCAAGGGTTAAACACAACGCCAAGGAGGCTACGGAGCCACCCAAGAAGACTCTCCATGAAGTGTTCTGCATATCTTAAGCATCTGTAATACAAATGAATGCACTAACTTAATGAATAGCCGAGTTGCTGACTGACTGATTATTAAACTGCTGCTGAACTGATTAACTGACTGCACAGAGATGGCTTGATTTATTATTTGACCGATTGATTGACTGAACAGGTGATTGTTCATTTCAGCCTGCTATTAATTTATATGAATGATTGATTGATTAATTCTTGATCCTTACCTCATTCAGGGTAACAACCGTCCTTCTCCATTTGTTCTGAGTAAAATTAATTTCCAGCTGAAAATAAATAATCATTTAATTTTCAGTTAATAAAGCATTGCTGGTCACACTGCATTCCAAAAATTTTAATTTTAAACAGATACATAAGTAGTCAGTTCTGTTGAAAGACTTAAATGGCCATATACTCATCTAATTTTTTTTGTTATCTTTTAATTCAGTTGTGTTGAGCATTAATTGTTGCTGGAAGCCTACCCCAGCAGTTTCAGGTTCATGCTAGCAAACATCCCAGGATGAGACATGGCTTACACACCCACCCATGCAATTTGGAGTAGCAAATTCACCTAAGCTGCATGTTACTCGAACCAGCCCTGGATGAGATACCAGTCCATCAGAGTACACCAACACATGCACTCACAACAGGCCAATTCAGACACAGATTAACATAAAGTGCAAATCCCTAAAATATGGAACAAATTGCATTGAGTAACGGAAACCATGTGGGCATTGGGAATAGGTACGAGGTGTGGCAGAAAAGTAATGAGACTGGCAACACTGCAAGCTATCTGGCAACGCTGCGCTGTTGTCCTTGATAGAGCACGTGTATCAGTACCCTCCCATAGCTCAGTGCGAGTTTCAACTCCTTCCGTTAACTACGTGATTTTTGTGACTGCTATTAGCGAAGTTGTGTTTTTGGTTGTGCGTCACGCAAAATGGAACAGCAGAATTTGGAGCAACGTTGTGCCATTAAATTTTGTGTTAAGCTTGGAGAATCGGCAAGTGTGACGTTTGAAAAGTTAACACTTTGGCACAAATAATTTTTGGAAGGCAGAAAACACGTTGAAGATGAACACCGTTCAGGGAGGCCTTCAACTTGAAAGTTGACAATGAAAACATCAAACGTGTGAACACTCTTGTGAGATCAGACCGTTGTTTAACATTAAGAATGTTGAGTGAACAATGAAAGGCTCAGAAAAAGGGTCATTTGCGTAAGACCAGACATTGCAGACAAATGGATGCTCCATCATGACAACGCCCCATGTCACACTGCCCTCTCCATAACAGAATTTTTGACCTCAAAAGGCATTCCTGTGGTTCCCCAGCCCCCTTATTCACCTGACCTCAGTCCGTGTGACTTTTTCCTTTTTCCTAAACTGAAAAATGTCCTCAAAGGACGTCATTTCGGGACTTTAGAAAACATCCAAAAGAGTGTAACGGACATGCTGAAGACCATACCGGTTGAAGACTTCCAGCGCTGCTACCAACAGTGGGAACAACGTCTCCATCGGTGTGTAGCTGCCCAAGGGAACTACTTTGAAGGGGATAACATTGATGTTTGAAAAAAATAAAAACTTTGGTAAATAAAAAATCAGTCTCATTACTTTTCTGCCACACCTCGTATAAATTCCATACAAACTGGCTGGCGTTTGAACTTGGCACTCTTGAGCTGTTAAGAAGTCTTTGCCATGATTTAGTATGAAATTGGGTCCGCAAAGGCTGCCACTGTTTATTTCCATTGTTCAGTTCACTTTCAACATTGTTATGGGGAGTGGCCTCTGAGGTCGGGACCACTGAGTAATCGACACGATGGGATAAAGTGATGGCTATAACTGCAAATCCTTATCCTATCAGCAGATACCAAATCTCTGAAGTAGTCAGTCATTATCCAACCTGCTATATCTTAACTGCAGGGTCACAGGGGTCTGCTGGACCAATCCCAGCCAACACAGGGCGCAAGGCAGGAACAAACCCCGGGCAGGGTGCCAGCTCACCGCAGGGCACACACACACACACACACACCAAGGACAATTTAGGATCGCAAATGCACCTAACCTGCATATCTTTGGACTGTGGGAGGAAACCGGAGCACCCAGAGGAAGCCCACGCAGACACGGGGAGAACATGCAAACTCCACACAGGATGGACCCGGGAAGCAAACCCAGGTCTCCTTACTGCAAGGCAGAAGCACTAACTACCACTACGCCACTCTTCTCTGAAGTATTCAAAACTTTATTTTGTGCTCTTTTCTCGCATGACCCTCTTGTTCTCTCGACCACGGTTATGGTTTCTTGTAACAGGTTTCAGTTTCTTTTTGTCTTATACCTTTTTATCTTTTGTTTTCTTTTGTTTTTTTACATTCAACTCCCAGTTTTTGTTCAAACATTTATCTTCCAGTTCACTGAGAGAACAGGCCTAACCAGTGAGAATTGCATGGCAAAGCATCATTATCATTATAAAACTAGTCTCATCCACTTCAGGATTTGGGGGTCAGAACCCATTCTGGTAGCACTGGATACATAACATGAACCAACACTGCAAGTCCAAATTACTGTATTGTTACGAATTCAATTCCAAAAAGATAGGACAATATGGAAAATGCTAATAAAAACAAAAACAGGCTTTGATGTGTCAAACACAAACAGTATATATACAAGATATTTCATTTTGTTTTACCTAATTCACTGCATTGTTTACTGAAGATAAACATTTATTCTGAAATTGATGCCTGCAACATACTCCAAAAAGTTGGGACAGGGTAGTTTAGGATTAATAGCGATGTGAGAAGTTGAAATAACAGGCTAATGTTAAACAGGTGAGGCAATCGTGTTCTAGTGTATAAGGAGCCTCCAAATAAAGCCAAGTCTTTTAAGAGCAACGGGGTGCCGAGGGTTGCCAATTTGCCAACAGGTGCATCTTGGAATAATCCAGCACTCTGGGAACAATGCCTCCCAAAAACTAATCAGTATGATTTTGGACATTTCACCCTTTACAGTGCATAATATAATCGATAGATTCAAGAAATCCATTCAAATCTCACTGTATAAAGGTCAAGGTTGAAAACCTGTCATAAATGTATGTGATCTCCTATACTTCAGACATCACTCTCTTAAAAACTGTCATGCATCTGTAATGGATATCATTATATGGATCTCGGGTATATTCCAGTCACTCTTTAGCAGTCAACACCATTTGCCACCACACCATAGAGGCAAGTTAAGGAGCAGAAGCCATACATTGATACTGTTTAGAAGTGCTGCCGACTTCTCTGGGCTTGGCCTCATCTGTCTTGTGGTCTGACGAGTCAACATTTCAAACAGTTTTTGGAAGAAACAGCCATCATGTTCTCCAGGCCAAATATTTAAAAAATGGCCATCCATGCTGTTATCAGCATCAGGTCCAAAAGCCAGAATCTGTCATGGTATGGTGGTGTGTCAATGCCAATGGCATCTGTGAGTGCACAATTAATGCGGAAAGATACATACGAAGTTTGACACAACATACTTGGCCATTCATCTTACCAGAGACATGTCTGCATCTTCCAGCCAAACCACATTCTGCCTGGATTACAAGTGCTTGGCTGCATAAGCAGAGAGAATGAGTATGACATTGGCCTGTCTGTATTCCTGACCTGTGTGGCACATTATGAAGGCACACAATACAGCAATGAAGGCCTGAAACACTGGTCCAGCCGAAGACCTACATAATAGATGAATAGAGGAAAAATCTATTTGCTAAACTTAACAAACGTCTGTCTGTCTTCAGTGTTCAAACCCTTAATTAGTGTTTTTTAAAAGAAATGGTGATATTACATAGTGGCTAACATTTGGCTGTCCCTGTTTTTGGAGCATGATGTAGTTATCAGATTTGACATGAATGTATATTTTGAGAAAAACAAGTACATTTAAAATGTAAAACATCAAAGAGTGTGTTGTAGTCTTTTCATACCCACACAGGTTGAACAGAATTTATAAATCACTTCTTTTCATTTTTATTAGCATCTTCCATATTGTCCCAAGTTTTCTTGAATCGGAGTTGTATTATCATTGTTATTAATAGTAGCAGTATTATATATCATTCTTTAACCCACTTAATCCAGTTCATGGTAGTGGGAGGCAAGATTGCAGTGATATAGAAGAGTTATATAGAAGCAAAAACTGGTCATTAATTAAGAAGATGGTTAGAATGAAAACCTGCAGCCACAGTTGTGCTTCAGGCCCTAGTCTATCCCAGTTGAGAAGCAACCATGGATGGGTTGATCACAGGCCACAATCATACAAACCCCCACACTTGCTCATACAGGGTCAATTTAAGAAATACCATTTAACCTAAAATATTCATTTTGGAGAGGTGTGTGGAAAACCAGAAAAACCAAAATACTTTATGACTTGATTACTGTTATTAGCACACACTAAGGGGACTGTGATATTTCCCACCTCCACTTGTGTTCTTCCAAGGATCTTGTCCTCAATCAAGCTCTCTCCAGTCTCTTGTTGCTGGATACAGAGCAAGCGCAGGCAATGAGCACCATCCACCTCCAGGGAAAACTCCTAAGAGAAAACACATACTGTATATTAGAACATTGGAAAATTTGACAAATGAGAGGAGATCATTCAGTCCATCAAGACTGCATGTTCACTAAGCTGTCACAATATCTCATCCAGGTGCTTCTTAAAGGTTGTCAAGGTTTCTGCTTCAACTCCATGTCTTGGTAGTTTGTTCCAGAGCCCCACAACTGTTTGTATAAAGACGTACTACCTGTCTTCAGTACTAAATGC
This sequence comes from Polypterus bichir lapradei, assembly GCA_026402145.1. Lineage (NCBI taxonomy): Eukaryota > Metazoa > Chordata > Cladistia > Polypteriformes > Polypteridae > Polypterus > Polypterus bichir. The sequence continues at coordinate 157,049,096 of JANRMT010062791.1, read as the reverse complement.
CCTTCCCTATAATTTTATTAGTACAGTTTACACAATTATTATATCGCTCTGTTGTTTGGTCTTACACTTCTATTTCACTGTTTGCAAATTCTGCTTTGTAAAACAATTGCTTTTACATTTTTGAAATGTCTGATTAGATAATTATTATACACTCAGAGTGCTGCATAGTCCACCCATCCATATCTCTATAGGCAATTTCCCTATCCCACTTGATCCAATAGAAAGGCATGTGGAGTGAAAGCCTATTTTGATAGCAGCTGTATTCGAGATATCTTAACAGAGATTGACAAATTCCATCAAAAAAATAAGTTTGACAAATTACTCCAATATCAGTCCTGGGAGTCATATTTTTTTCATGTGGACTGACAGACAGACTGTTACAGCTATCACAGTAGATGTAGCTATAAAGAAAACTGATGGGCCAAGCCTGCAGCATAACTTACCATACCTGGAAAACCTTCACATAGCCACCAGCTCATTAACTGGGTGTCAACATGCAATACGTTAGAAACTATATCATAGTCCAAAATACAATACTTTAGAACCTACATCATGCATCTTAGTTAAGTATCTAGGACCAGAAGAACTGGGTCAATGTTTACACCAGGATCCTTTGCTAGTTATAACAGCACCCACAACCAACAGCAGGCATAACATTAACTCACTAATGCAAGGCTTGTAACTAAAATTTCCCAGGGAAGTTTGGGATATGAAAACTTTTTCAATTCTTTTTAACCTCTTTAGTTTGTCAGATTGAGAGGACTACACTACACCAGAGAGATGGATTGTGTAAATAGTTTTACAAGCCTTCAGGATGAGTACTAAAGATTAGTGGTTTTAGATCAGCATGGGTGAAGGGATATCCTTTTCGTGGAGAGAGAATGTTTTAATTGACGCAAGACCACTTCAAAGTCAAGTTTGTATGATAAATTGTCAGTTCCAAAAGATCCTCTTCAAACACCCAATGGGTTAGAGCAAATGAAATAAGTTGTGTGGTCATTGGCAAATGATTTATCCTCCCCATAGTACCCCTATTTACATATCTGCCCACACCTCCAGAGATGACCATGAAGTTAACAGCATGTCTGCAATTTCAAAACAAAATACAATTCCTAAGAAAGACCACAAAGTCATGCATGCAGAGAGACATGCAAATTCTATGCAGCAATTCTTCTGAACCAGGAACCCAAGGACTGAAAAGTGACACAACAACAAGCCCTTGTGCCATCACTGCATGTAATGTGATGACAGAATTAGGGTTTAATAGTACGATAAAATACCCATCCTGTAGTGGAGCTTTGCAATTTTGTGAGAAAGATGTGATGCAGAGGCAGGAAATGAAAACAGTGGTGAGCAAGAATGCAGGTGCTAGAAACAGAGTAAGTAAATAAAGATTAATTTTAATATATATCTCTCTATTATATATAAAAAAATCCTGGGACGAGACGAGACTTTTTAGCCTGGGATGAGACAAGATTTTTTCAGAGAGATAATTTCATGTCCCGCGAGATGAGACTTTGTGCCAAGAGATTTAACCACGCCGGGGCTGGAAATACAAGACAAAGAGTAGATGACAAAGTAGAACGTCGTAAAGAGGTTCAAAAACGTTGGCGTGATACACATGCAGAGCAGGTTAGAGATCATGAAAGTACTAAAATTTGAAAGTCTCAAAAAATGATAGTAAAGATTGCATTAGCGCAAACAAACTTAAATTATTACTCTGTGAATTTTTTTTTTTCTAATTACTTCATCTCTACCCTAAACGAGACTGTTCAATATCATACCCTTGGTTTATTGTTATTGCTATTACTACATTAAGACTTGTTATGCTTATTTTGGACACATCTTTAACACCATCACGCGTGAAGTGGGTTTTAGCCTCACTTGGGGAGGCAAAAAGGGAGGGTGGGGGGTTAACGGGGGGAGAGAAAGAGAGCAGGCTTGATCTATAACTAATCTATCCTATTAATCTTAATAATTATAACTACCAACATAATAATAAGCTGCATGGCAACAACTCTAGGGTAAATAGGAAATTAAGGCCGAAGCTGTCTCACTTCCAGTTAAGACTATAAAATGACATCAAAAACTCAGAATCAGTGTCTCCATGACGGGACAGTTAACTTCGTAAGCTGGAATGTTAAAGGCCTGAAACAATTGGGGCTTGTTTTGCTTTGGACGTGCTCTGTCTCTGGGTATGTCAGAGGACTGGGACTGCGTGAAGTGGGTTTTAGCCTCACTTGGGGAGGCAAAAAGGGAGGGTGGGGGGTTAGGGGGGTGAGAGAAAGAGAGCAGGCTTGATCTATACCTAATCTATCCTATTAATCTTAATAATTATAACTACCAACGTAATAATAAGCTGCATGGCAACAACTCTAGGGGAAATAGGAAATTAAGGCCGAAGCTGTCTCACTTCCAGTTAAGACTATAAAATGACATCAAAAACTCAGAATCAGTATCTCCATGACGGGACAGTTAACTTCGTAAGCTGGAATGTTAAAGGCCTGAAACACAAATTAAAGAGAAAGAAAGTACTCTCTCACCTAACAGGTCTAAATGCTAAAATAGTATTTTTACAGGAGACCCACTTACTAAGCAAGGATCAGTTCCGGCTGCAAAAAGACTGGACTGGCCAAATGTTCCATTCTAGTTTTACAAAGAAAACTAGAGGGGTGGGAATTCTAATAGATAGAACAGTACCATTTGTAGCATCAGATGTAGTATTGGATCCTGAAGGGAGATATGTAATGGTCATGGGAGACTTATCTAACTGTAAAATGATTTTGATAAATGTTTATGCACCTAATGTTGATGATAAGGAATTTATACAAAATTTATTTGCATCCATTCCCAATCTGAACTCTCATAAAGTTATAATGGCGGGGGACTTCAATTGTGTTCTAAATCCACTTTTAGATAGGACTTCCTCCACAGGGGGAACAGCATCTAACTCCACAAAGATAATTACAAAGTTTATAACTGATCACAACTTATCAGACCCCTGGAGGTTTTTAAACCCAAATTCAAGAACATATTCTTTCTACTCACCAGTGCATCATTGTTACTCAAGGATTGATTACTTCTTTATAGACAATAACTTCTTGCCTATGATTAAATCTTGCGAATACGATGCTATTGTTATTTCTGACCATGCACCTATGATCTTGGAGCTAAAATTACTAAGCCCCATACACTCACTCCGCAGATGGCGCCTCAACCCGCTTCTATTAGCTGACGAGAATTGTACGGAATTTATATCCAAACAAATCAAATTCTTTCTAGAGACAAATACATCACCCGAGAACTCTGCAGGAATACTCTGGGAAACTCTTAAGGCCTTCTTAAGAGGTCAGATTATCTCATATCTTTCCCACAGAAATAAATCCGAAGGCAAGAAAGTAGCAGAGATAAAAAGTGAAATTACTAAAATAGATGAAGAACACGCCAGACTACCAAGCGAGACTCTACATAGGAGGAGGCAGGCTCTACATTCGGAATTAAACCTCTTGACAACTAAAGAAACTGAACAACTAATCTACAAATCCAGACATCATTATTATGAACATGGAGAGAAAGCTAATAAGCTTTTAGCTCAACAAATTCACAAGCAAGAAGTGCGCAACGCAATCTTGATAATCACCAACACGAACGGAGATAAAATCGTCAAACACAAAATATAATGCACACTTTCAGAGACTACTATAAATCCCTATATACTACTGAGTTTAAAGAAGACAATACACAATCTAATACATTTCTAGATACATTACAGATACCACAAATAGACACTTTTAGTGTGGAGGAACATGATAAACCTCTGGCGTTATCAGAATTACTAGATGCTATAAAGTCACTCCAAGGCGGGAAAGCAGCAGGCCCAGATGGCTACCCTGCAGAATTTTACAAGAAATTCTCCGCTCAGCTAGCTCCCCTCCTATTAACAACATTTACAGAAGCCAGAGATAACCAATCTCTTCCACAAACCTTTC
>JANRMT010062791.1:156984896-157025107 GCA_026402145.1 Polypterus bichir lapradei | reverse complement strand
GACAACAAAATCATCAAAATTGTGGTTGATTAAACTAAAACAGAACGGCATAGCAGTACCATGAAAAATGTACTAATAACAAAGTATAATTAATTCTAAACAAATAACTGGAAACACACATCCAGAAATGATCTCTGATATCAACGATCTTCAAAGAAGCAAAGGAGATGCTCAGAAAATGTATTAGACACGTGGTACATTTTTTAAGTTCTCTACTTCGTAGAAAGATGGAGGCCAATAACATTAAATTGGAGAAATCTCTGCTTCTGGTCAAAGCCAGCAGGGCCAAATGATATATGACAATAGCACCTAAACTCCTGTTTCAGGCAGTTCTGCCCGATTTTTCAATTTATTTTTAAACTGATCCCAGAGCTGTGGAAATGGTTAATCATTACCCAACTTTACAAGGTGTCCAGGCCAAGCCGTCTAAACGATAACAGGCAAATGGTGCTCACTTCCACTTTAAAATAATGCTTTGAACATTTGGTGAAACACATTTTAATGACAGAAACTGAGCCATTTGAAAAAATACATAAACATAACAAACACCAATGTGATTACTCTGCAAAGAGAAATGGTTATCTTACATAATATCTACTCTTTTGCTGATAAGCCTGGTTCCTATGTCAGAGCACTATTTTTGGATTTTTCTTCAGCACACAGTAAATTACTATCCAGCCTCACGTGCTGATTGAGAATTTGAACAATTTCAATGTTAACCCCTACATTACTTTACAAATTCTGGACTTTCTTTTAAATCTTTTACAGACAGTCAAACTACATGGCACTTTTTCAAAGGTCATTCTTTCAAAAACAGGAGCTCCTCAAGGTCCTGTTCCATCTCTTTAACTAATTTACAGTTATATTTAGTTGTAGCAATGGTTTTTGTCAGAGTTTACATACAACTTCTGTTTGCTCAGTAACTTGTTTTCTGAAGCCAAAATATCAACACCATGTGCAGTCATGTGAAGTAAGTATACCTCATAAAATGTTCACTTAAACAATATCTATAGATAAAGATAGTATAAGTAAAAACAGAATAAACTATGAAAAATCTACTTTGTAATAATTTATGAAACAAAGAATGAAGAGATATGCCTTTTCCAGCTGTGGAAAAAGTAAGTCCCCCCATTGTTTCAGGTAGTGTTTCATATAATCAAAGTCTTTGACAGGTTTTTCCCTCTCATTCATGCAGAATTCTTCCAGCTATGTGATGTTTTAGGGCATCTTGCATGCACAGCCTGTTTCAAATACATATGCAGCATCTGAGATCAGGAGATCTATGCAGTGTCTCACACGTGCGCATGGGAGGCAGCTAAAGGGCTTGAGTGAAGGCAGTTCGGGGGCATGCCGGGATGTGGCAGAGTACACTGACTCTTTTTCTCCCTTTCCTGTAGACCATTCCTGGGGGAGTCCACCTGGCTCTCTTGACATCACTTCCGGGACCGAGCCAATGGAAGTCGACCTCACCAGCTCCGGCCCCTCTGATGTCACGTCCGGCTGTGATCCAATGGTTGAAGACCACGTGCTCGATCCTTATGACCTCACTTCCTGTCTTCCCCTTTAAAAACCTGCCCCTTTTCCCTCAGCCTTGTTTTGGACTCCGTGGTATGCACTTCAGTGCTGGTTATTGTGATAAAAACGACTTTTGCAGCCGGGATACCATATTACACAGGTGGCTGCCCCAAACCTTTATCTGTTCATGTCTCGTTATTGTGACAGCAGATATGGAGTTTGACTTGTCCATTCCAGAACCCTCCATTTCTTTTCAAGATTAAGGTCACTTATCATGTGGCATTGTCCACATTTTCGATAGAGTTTCAGTCTTCTGACAGATGGTCTCACATTATTTTCAAGTACAATGAAGAATTCACAGTGGATTCTGTGATGATGAGCTGTCCAGGCCCTGGTTTAACAAAGCTGCCCCATACCATAACATATCCTCCACTGTGTCATACAGCTGGTATTAGGTTCTTCTGGTCAAATGTTATCCTTGGTTTTCACCAAGCATGTCTTCTGGTACTGTGGCCATATACTGTAACTCATCAGTCCAGAGCACATTGCTTTAGAAGTCCTTGTCTTTGCCAAGGTTTTCATGGGCAGATTTTAGTCTTACCTTGATGTTCTATCCGGACAGCAAAGTTTTCCCCATAAAGTAGAACAAATTTGTGCACCCTCCTTCTAATGTTACACTCATACACTTTGACATCAACAGTGGCAAAAGCTATGTATAGGTCCTGTAATAAAATTCTGAGGCTCTTTGAGACTTCTTTCAGCATCTTGCATTCTGCACTTGAGCTGAACCTGCTGGAATGGCCTGCCCTGGAGAAGTTTGGCAGTTATTTGAAATCATCTCCACTTGTAGAGTAGACAGTCAAATGTCTGATTTCCAATTGTTTGGAGCTGTTTTTGAATCCCTTCCCATACTCATATGCATGTATCATTTTCTTTCTGAAGGCCTCAGAAAACTGTTTTGATCTTGGTATGGTGATAACATTCACTTGAACAGCAAAGAGCAAACCAAACCAAATGTATGAGGTTTAAATAAAACAAGTCCATCCAAGACCCTCTCTTAAGATGTTCTAATCATTTGCACCTCATCTGGTGCACCTAATTCTAATCTGTGGTATTTGAGGTAATGATAAATGTAGGGGTACAATTACTTTTTCCACATGCAAAATTTGTACATAAGTTTATTTGAACATCATCCATCCATCCATTTTCCAACGCGCTGAATCCGAACACAGGGTCACGGGGGTCTGCTGGAGCCAATCCCAGCCAACACAGGGCACAAGGCAGGAACCAATCCCGGGCAGGGCGCCAACCCACCGCAGGAGACATACAAACACACCAACACACCAAGGCTAATTTAGAATCGCCAATCCACCTAACCTGCATGTCTTTGGACTGTGGGAGGAAACCGGAGTGCCTGGAGGAAACCCAAGCAGACACGGGGAGAACATGCAAACTCCATGCAGGGAGGACCCGGGAATCAAACCCGGGTCTCCTAACTGTGAGGCAGCTGCGCTACCACTGCGCCACCGTGCCGCCCCCCTATTTGAACATCATGTTTATTTAAATTATATAATGGACTATAAAATGTAAAAGTGGCATGTTGTTTGTTATGTTATATCACATCATCTACAGATATTGTTTAAATTAAGATTGAATCTTGATATGTCCACATAGATACCAGCATAAACGCATTTGTATCCGACTCATCCCTGCCTGACTGCAGTTCAGCATAAGCACAATTGTTGTTTCATGCTTGGTACACTGTGTTTGTTTTGAATGAAGCGTAAGGGTCAGACTTGGCAGAAGAATGTGACTGGATCTGGGAATATGGGACTGGATGCGGTAGTTTTTTTAAGGTGATAACCATTGAAAGCACACAATGGAAGGTGGCTTTTGCTGAAAAAAAACAAAACAAAATGAGAGCTTCTTATTTTTGGTATCAGTAAATTTTTGGTATACCTCCTAGTCCTACTGGAAGCCGTCTGAATTACTGTCCATTTTCTTAACCACCAAGCCACACTGCTTTCCTGTGAGGACTATGACAGAAAAGAACTGAAAGAGTTTGTTTGACCTGCTTTTCTAAAGCAGATATACTGAGCTTTACAAATTATTTTTCTGCTAACGGTTTAGCTTTATTTTGTTGAACTAAATACTGCTGAAGGTTGGTTCCTGTTCTGCACCCAATGTTATTGTGATAAGTTCTAGTTTTACATGTCCCAACAAAACTGGATTAAAGGATAAGTTTGAAATATTTCATGTTAGACTGTTATGGTATATACAGTGCATCCAGAAAGTATTCACAGAGCATCACTTTTTCCACATTTTGTTATGTTACAGCCTTATTCCAAAATTGAATAAATTCATTTTTTTCCTCAGAATTCTACACACAACACCCCATAATGACAACATGAAAAAAAGTTTACTTGAGGTTTTTGCAAATTTATTAAAAATAAAAAAATTGAGAAAGCACATGTACATAAGTATTCACAGCCTTTGCCATGAAGCTCAAAATTGAGCTCAGGTGCATCCTCTTTCCCCTGATCATCCTTGAGATGTTTCTGCAGATTAATTGGAGTCCACCTGTGGTAAATTCAGCTGATTGGACATGATTTGGAAAGGTACACACCTGTCTATATAAGGTCTCACAGTTGACAGTTCATGTCAGAGCACAAACCAAGCATGAAGTCAAAGGAATTGTCTGTAGACCTCCGAGACAGGATTGTCTCAAGGCACAAATCTGGGGAAGGTTACAGAAAAATTTCTGCTGCTTTGAAGATTCCAATGAGCACAGTGGCCTTCATCATCCATAAGTGGAAGAAGTTCGAAACCACCAAGACTCTTCCTAGAGCTGGCCGGCCATCTAAATTGAGCGATCGGGAGAGAAAGGCCTTAGTCAGGGAGGTGTCCAAGAACCCTCTGTGGAGAGAGAAGAACCTTCCAGAAGGACAACCATCTCTGCAGCAATCCACCAATCAGATTGTATTAAGAGTGGCCAGACAGAAGCCACTCCTTAGTAAAAGGCACATGGCAGCCTGCCTGGAGTTTGCCAAAAGGCACCTGAAGGACTCTCGGACCATGAGAAACAAAATTCTCTGGTCTGATGAGACAAAGATTGAACTCTTTGGTGTGAATGCCAGGTGTCACGTTTGGAGGAAACCAGGCACCGCTTATAACCAGACCAATACCATCTCTACAGTGAAGCATGGTGATGGCAGCATCGTGCTGTGGGGATGTTTTTCAGCGGCAGGAACTGGGAGACTAGTCAGGATAAAGGGAAAGATGGCTGCTGCAATGTACTGAGACATCCTGGATGAAAACCTGCTCTAGAGCGCTCTTGACCTCAGACTGGGGCGACGGTTCATCTTTCAGCAGGACAACGACCCTAAGCACACAGCCAAGATATCAAAGGAGTGGCTTCAGGACAACTCTGTGAATGTCCTTGAGTGGCCCAGCTAGAGCCCAGACTTGAATCCAATTGAACATCTCTGGAGAGATCTTAAAATGGCTGTGCACCAACACTTCCCATCCAACCTGATGGAGCTTGAGAGGTGCTGCAAAGAGGAATGGGTGAAACTGGCCAAGGATAGGTGTGCCAAGCTTGTGGCATCATATTCAAAAAGACTTGAGGCTGTAATTGCTGCCAAAGGTACATCGACAAAGCATTGAGCAAAGGCTGTGAATACTTATGTACATGTGATTTCTCAGTTATTTTATTTTTATTAAATTTGCAAAAACCTCAAGTAAACTTTTTTCATGTTGTCATTATGGGGTGTTGGGTGTAGAATTCTGAGGAAAAAAATGAATTTAATTTATTTTGGAATAAGGCTGTAACATAACAAAATGTGGAAAAAGTGATGTGCTGAGAACACTTTCTGAATGCACTGTATGCATTTGACATGTGAAATCGTGTTCACATACAAGTATTCATGTAGATAGCTGGATTTTGGAGGCCTTCAGATCTGAACTTGATATCATTCTACAAAATTTAGGTGAATAGGACTGGTAAGAAGGTTGAACAGAAGCTTGTCAAACTTTTAGAATGTTCTACACACATATAAAGCAATTTAGCTAAAATTTGTATTAAAAATGTTCAGCACTATATTACAACATTAGAGCAATCTAGACAAGAACAGGCCAGTCACACAAATAAAGCTTACCGAAAAAGAAGGAAAAAGAGCAGAGCATAAGAGAGAAAAGCAAGGAGAGAAGAGCAGAGAACAAAAAAAAAAGTAATTGGCAAGACCTCTGCAGACTGAGCAACAATCTGAAGCAATTCTGTACCTAGACATGAAAAGAGTCAGCTTTCATCACCTTTATTTTCTACATTAGTATTTTTAACAAGACACTTTCAAATATATTTCCTAATCTTTTAAGTCTCTTTTTAAATTTATTTCCTCATTTTGCTACAATTGGGTTAACTGTGTTTTATTAATATAGCTTTATAATAATATTGATTTTATTGTTATTGTTATTAATGGATATTGTTAAGAGCACCTGGTGTGGAAGATTGCTATATTCCCACAGGTGTTAGAAGTTGAGAAGAGATGTCTTTAAAAGAAAGCAGTGTGGTGAAGGATATCTGCTTTGGTGATTGGCTCAGGTGTAGCTCAGGTCTAAAGACAACCATTTTGTCTGCTTGTGCAGAGCTAGTAAGTCTTGCTGCTATAGGCAGCTGTCCACTTACACATACAGGTAAGTCAATACATGTGGGGCACGATCGATCGATCGATACATCCATCCAGAAGAAAAGTTATTTTATCTGATGTCGCGTGTTTAGCATACCACCACATAATTGAAAAAGTAAATGAAATGAGTGAGATTGCAGTTGAATTTGCCATACCTACTGTATAAAATCTTGGTAAAGGCACCAGTTCTATCAACCAGTGCATTATTGGCTGTCAGAATGCGACAAGCTCTGAATACTTAGAAACTGTGCTGTAAAGTCAATAGGGTCATGTAATTTTTTCATCCCTTACAATTCTAGTCATGGAATCTGACACCCTCAAAGTAACACAATCCAGCAACTGCAGTCATTACAATATGACATCCCCCCATCTTGAAGTTGTGTAATGTGCTGCCATCTTAAAAAGCTTGATGCAAATGATTCAATCACCAGTGAGTCTGGGAGTATCAGATATCAAGTATACCCTGCAAGACTAGTTGATCGCTGATGAACAGACACAATACTCTTCCTGTACTTTTTTATGATTGTGCGGATACTGGCCATTGTCACCCCTCATACGCTCTCACTATCTGTGCTTTGTCCACTTACTATTTGGATGCAAACAAACACTTGAGCTGTACTGGCATGCGAGGATTAAATTCAGCATGCAACTTTTGCTGAGCTTGATAGTTGCTGCCTCAGTGTGATCTTGTCACACCCACACAAGTTGTTAAAATACTATAGACAAAAAACTGCCATTAGAAGATATGCACAGCAAGCTTAAAACACCCAGCTTGCACAAAATCATACTGAAATATGAACTTTAATCACACTGTAATTGTAAACTTAAAGGCAGTAATGCTATAGTATCCTTATGGAAAACATTTTCTAGTAGTGTACACAAAATATAATTTGTAAATTGTACATTCATTTTACTTATGATTTTATTCATTTTTATGCAAACACAAAAATATGATTCAAACATTAAAACCACTGACAGCTGAAGTGAATACCATAGATTATCTTGTTTCAGTGGTACCTGTTAAGAGGTGGGATACATTAGGCAGCATGTGAACAGTCAATTCTTGAAGGTGATGTGTTGGTTAGTACCTACCAAAAGTGGTTCAAGGAAGGACAACCAGTGAAATGACATCAGGGTTATGGACATCCAAGGCTCACTGATGTGTAAAGGGAGGGAAGGCTAACACATTTGGGCAGATTCCATAGAAGAGCCACTACAGCACACATTTCTGAAAAAACTTAATGCTGGTCATGAGAGAAAGACGTCAGTGACCCACGGCCTGCTGCTTATTGGGCTGCGTAGCTGCATCAGAGTGACCATGTTGACTCCATCCACTGCCGCAATTCCCTACAATGGGTATGCATATATCAGAACTGGACCATTCAGCAATGGAATAAAGCATCCTGGTCTGATGAATCATGTTTTCTTTTAAATTATGTGGATGGACAACACAGCTACAGTGATACACAAATCAGTGTGTTTCTTCATGTTGGTCTCAAGCCCAGATAAATGGGGAGGATTACATAAGGAAGGGCACCAGGTGCAAAATTTTGCCAGATCAATATGCGGACAACAATATAGATTTCCATACCAGATCATTTGAGGCCCAGGTTAACAACAGCCAGCACCAGTACTGTTAGTCAACATCGTTCAGGAGGAAATTGGGCTACTGTTGGTCGAAGAAGGGGGGACACGCATCTGGTAACAGGAGGAGAGGAGATAGGTAAAGAGAGTGTAACTGAGGGTAGGAACTTTGAATGTTGGCAGTATGACTGGTAAGGTAAGAGAGTTAGCTGATGTGATAGAGAGAAGGAAGGTTGATATATTGTGCATACAAGAGACTAAATGAAAGGGGAGTAAGGCCAGGTGGATCGGAGGTGGATTCAAATTGTTCTATCATGGTGTGGATGAGAGGAGAAATAGGGTAGGGGTTATTCTAAATGAACAAGTATGTCAAGAGTGTTTTAGAGGTGAAAAGAGTGTCAGATGGAGTGATGATTATGAAGCCAGAAATTGAAGGTGTGATGGTGAATGATGTTAGTGCATAATTGTGTGTGATGGGCGAGAAAGGCGATTTCTGGAGTGAGTTGGATGAAGTGATGGACAGTGTACCCAAGGGTAAGTGAGTGGCGATTGGAGCAAATTTCAATGGACATGTTGGTGAAGGGAACAGAGGAGATGAGGAGGTGATGGATAGGTATGTTGTCAAGGAGAGGAATGAAGAAGGTCAGATGATAGTGGATTTTGCGAAAAGGATGGACATGGCTGACTGGTGAATAAATATTTTAAGAAGAGGGAGGAACATAGAGTGAGATACAAGAGTGGAGGAAGTTGCACAGAGGTAGATTATATCTAATGCAGAAGAGTAAATCTGAAGGAGATTATAGACTGAAAAGTGGTGGCAAAGGAAAGTGTAGTTAGGCAGCCTAGGATGGTAGTCTGTAGGATGATGTTGGAGATCAAGAAGAGGAAGAGAGTGAGGACAAAGCCAAGGAAGTTGGATGGTGGAAGTTGAAAAAGGAAGGCTGCAAGGTTGAGTTCAGGGAGGAGGTAAGACAGGCACTGGGTGGCAGTGAAGAGTCACTAGACAGCTAGGCAACTACAGCAGAAGCAGTAAGGGCAACAGAAAGAAGGGTGCTTGGCGTAACATCTGGACAGAGGAAGGAGGAAAAGGAAACCTGGTGGGGGAATGGGGAAGTACAGGAGAGTATACAGAGAAAAAGGTAGGCAAAGAAGCAGTGAGAGAGTCAGAGAGATGCAGAAAGCAGACAAGAGTACAAGGAGATAAGGCTTAAGGTGAAGAGAGAGGTGGCGAAGGCTAAAGAAAAGGCATATGATGAGTTGTATGAGAGGTTGGACACTAAGGAGGGAGAAAGAGACATGTACCTATTGTCTAGACACAGGGACCAAGCTGGGAAAGGAGTTGCATTGCAGCAGGACATGGTGATAAAGGATTACCATGCAAACATACTCACAAGTGAGGAGGGTGTGTTGAGCAGATGGAAAGAGTACATTGAGAGGCTGATGAATGAAGAGAATGAGAGAGATAGAGAAGGTTGGATGATGTGGCGATAGTGAATCAGGAAGTGCGATGGATTAGCAAGGATTATGTAAGGACAGCTATAAGGAGGATGAAGAATTGAAAGGCCATTGCTCCAGATGACATACCTGTGGAAGGATGGAGGTGTTTAGGAGAGATGGCAGTGGAGTTTTTAACCAGATTGTTTAATGGTATCTTGGAAAGTGAGATGATGCCTGAGGAGTGGAGAAGAAGTGTACTGGTACTGATGTTTAAGAATAAGGGGGATGTGCAGAGCTGTAGTAACTACTGATGAGCCACAGAATGAAGTTATGGGACAGAGTAGTGGAAGCTCAGTTAAGAAAGGAGGTGATGATTAGTGAGCAACAGTATGGTTTCATACCAGGAAAGAGCACTACAGATGCAATATTTGCTCTGAGGATGTTGATGGAGAAGTACAGAGAAGGCCAGAAGGAGTTGCATTGTGTCTTTGTGGACCAAGAGAAAACATATGACAGGGTGCCTTGAGAGGAGTTGTGGTATTGTATGAGGAGATTGGGAATGGCAGAGAAGTATGTAAGAGTTGTACAGGATATGAATGAAGGAAGTGTGACAGTGGTGAGGTCTGTGGTAGGACGGATGGATTCATTGTGGAGGCGGGATTATATCAGGGATCGGCTCTGAGCCCTTTCTTATTTGCAATGGTGATGGGCAAGTTGACAGACAAAATTAGACAGGAGTCCCCGTGGACTATGACGTTTGCTGATGACATTGTGATCTGTAGTGATAGTAGGGAGCAGGTTGAAGAGACCCTGGAGAGGTGGAGATATGCTCTGGAGAGGAGAGGAATGAACGTCAATAAGAACAAGATGGAATACATGTGTGTAAATGAGAGGAAGGTCAGTGGAATGGTGAGGATGCAGGGAATAGAGTTGGCAAAGGTGGATGAGTTTAAATACTTGGGATCAACAGTACAGAGTAACATGGACTGTGGAAGAGAGGTGAAAAAGAGACTGCAGGCAGAGTGGAATGGGTGGAGAAGAGTGTCAGGAGTAATTTGTGACAGACAGGTATCAGCAACAGTGAAAGTGGAGATCTACAGGATGGTAGTGAGACCTGCTATGTTATGTGGGTTGGAGACAGTGGAGCTTATCAAAAAACAGAAGACAGAGCAGGGGGTGGCAGAGTTAAAGATGCTAAGATTTGCAGTGGGAGTGACGAGGATAGATAGGATTAAAGGTTGAGAAATGCTGGCTTACAGGACTTTAAGGATATGATGCTAATGTCTTGGTGCCACATACGACAGGACACATTCAGAGGTCTTGTTGAGTACAAGCCTCGATAATTCAATACTGTTTTGATGGCAGGAGGGGGACCTACACAGTATTAGGTGGGTGGTTTTAATGTTGTGGCTGAATGGTGTATACATTTAGTTTATAGGCCAGTCAGCTGAACTGCATCACAGGCTAATTAATGGAAGCAATAATTAAGGAATAGATCAAAAAACAAATGACAAGAACAGTAGCATTAGTGAGCAGTCAAGGTGGATTTAGTTTAACTAACATACTGGAATTATATGGGGAAGAAACAAAAGTATATAATCAGAAAGCTACAAATTACATTATTTAGCTTGACAAGGTCGCTTGTGAGAGATTAAAAGAAACAAAAGTTCAAGTGCAAAACTGCTTTAAACACCAAAAACAAACAGTTATGGCAAAAGAACCTTTTTCAAAAGTTGATAATGCTAAAAGCTGTATCCTTCAGACATTATCAGTGCTGCGGCTCCTGCTCTTCTCAATATGCATAAAAGATCTTGATAAGAGTATAAATAACAAACTGGTTAAGTTGGCAGATGATACCAAACTAGGAGGGAGGGCAGATAATGTAGAATCAGATAAATTTTTACAGAAGGACTTGGATAACTTGCAGGCTTGGGCTGTATAATAGATAAAAATTAATTTAAATAATTCAAAAGTATTAGACACAGGAAGTAAATGTATTAAATTTATATTTCACAATGCCCAGTGGAAGGACTGAAACCGGTATGGACAACTTACGAGAAGGACCCAGGAGTTGTAGTGTTATTTTCACTTTCTACATCCAAAGAGGTAACAGAAGAAATCAAGAAGGCTAATAGGATATTAGTTTCATATAGCGCCCCACTTATATTTATAGTTTGTAATTCAAGGGTGAGGCCTCCTCTGAAATGCTGTTTGCAGTTTTGGTCTCCATACCGCAAAAAATACAGAGCAGCAATAGAGGAAAGATCAGGGAAGAGTGACAAGCCTGATTCCAGGATAGAATGGTGTGATCTTTGAGGAAAGACTGAAAGAGTTGGACCTTTGTAGTTTAAGGTATTGGTGACATGATCTAATCATTTAAAGTTAAGAAGGAAATTTGTGATGGATCTCGACTGTTACTTTAAAATAAACTCTTCAACAAGAACATGTGGACACAGTTTGCTTAGGGTAAATTTTGCACAAATAATAAAGACTTTTTTTAAACAGTGAACCACTGACACATGGAATAAGTTACTAAGTATTAATGTAGACATGGATTTTGGGGTCCTTCAAATCTGAACTTGATGTCATTCTACAAAATTTAGGTGAATATGATTTGTAAGATGGTTGGGCAGAATGGCTGATTCTGGTCAAAATTGTTGTAATGTTCTACACACATATAAAGCTATTTTAGCTAAAATTTGTATTAAGAATGTTCAGCACTGTATTAGAACATTAGAACAACCTAGACAAAAACAGGTCATTCAGCCCAACAAAGCTCACCAATCCTATACACCTAATTCTTCCAAAATAAAATCAAGTTGAGTTTTGAAAGTCCCTAAAGTGCTACTGTTTACATTCACATTTGAGACTTTTGAAGATGTCAACTAAAGTCACAATTGGCTGGGTCAGCGATAACAGAATAGTGGAAGCAATGCAGATGTAACGCTTCAGGAACTGTTCCACATTCCTTATTTATCTTAGCAAGTGTCAGATACTGTTGTTTTCTCCTATATATATAGAAGAGTAAGTCAATGTTACGCTTCAGCCAGGCTTCTCCCCAGCTGGGATTCAAAAGTCTCTTTAATGTTTATTTTGTTCATTTGCTATTTTCCAAGTGTCTTGTGGATGATTTCCAAAGAGGTGGTGCCACCTGTCTATTGTTAAGGGTAACTGCCCTCAGTCCTATAAAGGCTGAGAAAAAACATAGTCCCTTGCAGTTCATTGTGAAGGCACTTACGGCACATGGTTAGTTATCCTGTGCTTTTTGATCTTTTTGATTATTTGTGATTACTGGAATACTTGACCTCTGTGCTTTGTAGTTTTGACTACTCTTTGAATTCGAGTTTAAAGACATTGTTTGTCTTGGATTGTCTTTTCAGGTAACTCCTTTACCTTTATGCTCCTCAGAGCTTTACTTGGTTGCAGAGAATTTTTTGTGAAAATAAATATTTTTATGTATAAATATTCTGTTGTGAACTTTCCCAAAAATACTTCCAAAATTGCCCACTAGGGGGAGATTTCCATCAAAACCTCAACTAGAAACAAAAAGGGCCTTGAAGAAACTTTATAAAATAAATTATTTATTTTTACCAAAATATTCTGTAGCACAAGAAGCTAATGGAATTGCCTAAAGGCAAGGCAATCCAAGGCAAACACAGTCCCAATACAAATGGCAAAGAATGGTCAAAATACAATAGAAAAGTTAAAAGATAAGCACAATAGAAAGAAACAAATAAACATTATGTACATAAATTAAGAGACACTAAACATGAACTTGAATCCCAGCCAGAGAAAGAACCCTGAGATCTGACAAATTCTTTATTGCCCTCTTTGTTACTAGCCGGGGATTGATTGTATTATCACTTCTAGCGGGCATTTTGGAGACTTTCATGCTAAGGAGCTTTGAAGTTCATAACAAAATGAACCACTTCCTAATAAAAAAAAAACTTCCTTTTTCAACAGATCTATGCTAAAAGAACTATGTGTTTTTGAAGGATTCTTTAGATATAGTGAATTCTGAATATAGTCATTTCTGTGATTATTGCCAAGATATTGTCTAGTATCTGCAATTAATGTTTTTACTTTTTCATATTGATGACTGCAGTTCTGTGACAACTCATGTCATTAGCAGTTCTGTGACAACTCATTTCATTGAGAACACTACAGTGCAGCTGGTCGCAATTTGTGGCAGGCCAATTGACACAAAACCCATGCACTGTTTTGATTGTTGATAGGGCGAAGCAATAAATTAACAGCTGGGAATTAAAAGCACTGGGCGATTGCTGGATCAAGGTGAATCTCAAACAGAGTGAAGTGTCTGGAGAGTGCTATAAAAGCATGAACTAGAGTGTCAAGAGATAACACTGTTAATAGATGGGTTTGGGTGAAGAGTTCATATCTCATTAATTTTACAAAGAATTTAGTTAAACTATACCTTTCCATAGCGGCTATGTAGTTCCAGAGGTACTGTGGGAGAATGTGTCAACATCCAGCTCTCATATTCCAGCAATTTCTTTTTGGCCCGGTCACATGTACGCATCGCTAAGATTTTACTACCTCTCTGAAAAACAAAAAGTTGGAGTGACAACCTGAAGAGTATAGGAAACATAAGTCCCATTGATCTTGGCTGCTGAGAGTTCCAAAGACTCAAATAATAAAAGAAAGATTTCCTAGCAAGAGGCAATGGACCTTTAGCAGCAATTGGCAAAAAGTCTTTGCTGGATAGCAGAAAGGTGAGGAGAAGAAAGGTCTAGTAGGAAGATAAAATGTAAGGAAGATAAACAATGATTGTAGAGAGAGAAGAGATGCAATAAAATTACACACAGACCCCTTGACTTAATAAAATACCTTCTCTTGTTGAATGTTGCGTCTCAGGAGAAATATTTTCTGTTTCAAATCCTTCATTCTTAATTGATAGCAGGAAGGAATATTGCACTCTTGGCCACAACGAACAGTCAATCCAGAAACAGGAAGGTACCAATCAAACCTGTAGTGTGGGTGCTTCCTGTAGAAACATGAATACTGATGAACATTTGGACATAACATTAATGAGAAACAACTTTAACAATATTCAGAGTATTGGGAAATGCAGGAATGGAACTAAAAGAAGGAACTGTGTGCAACTCCTGAATTAGTTGAATTTCTGATTTCACTTCTTCAAGCAGAATGCTCCATTTGGTATTGTGGCAGCTGTAAGTACAAGGTGGGAATTTGAGGGAACAGCATACCAATTAATTTCTGATCAATTTACTGTCTCCACTTCACCCAACTTGAACATCTTAAGGATGTAAGAGGACACTTGAAAATCTAGAAAAGCCCATGTGGAAATGCAGAGAATATAATGAATTGGCAGTGATCAAGACTGAATTCAAACTGAGGTCTCTGAAACAGTGAGATTCACTATGCTGTCATACATCTCAGATTAATTAGTTAAATAATGCAATGATATTCTCACAGTTATTTAATCCTATTCTTGGTTGTGTAGGGTTGAAGCATATCCCAGCAGCACTGATTTCAGACAAGAACCAACCGCAGGAAGGGGCAGCAGTCCATTATAGGGCCAACTCATGCACATGCTTACATACTTTCCTCAGATAAGGGTAATTCCTAAGGGCTAGAAGCTAGCAAATATTGTTTAAAAAAAGGAAATCGGGAAGGTCCAAGCAATTATAGCCCAGGAAGTTTAATATGCATCACAGGCAAAATAATGGAAGCAAATATTAAGAAAAAAATCAGGAATCACGTGTTGAAAACAGTTGCATTGGTAAACAGTCACTATAGGTTTCCACTGAGGAAATCATGTTTAATGAATATGCATATAATATTATTTATCTTGTATCATGCACGTGTGTTTAGTGGATATCTTAGTGGCTCTCAGAAATGATATGTCACCACCCCAAGCAGACAGGTGCTTCCATCACTAACCACTTCTCCTTTTTCATCCACAGTTCCATGGGACAAAATGAGCATTACTTAATCTGATAGGCTTTAGTGACGCACATATTTAAAATGAATGCAGGCATCCAGCTATGCCTTCCCTCACTTACATTCCAAACTAAGAGAATGAACACCAGCTTGTACCAGGATCTGCCTGGACTTCGTCTGATAGGAAGGTGTAAATCATAGTGGAAATGACATCTTTGCAGAGCTCCCTAAGAGCCAGAAGGCACAAAATGTACTCAAGCAAAAGCTAAGAGCTGTGAATGAAAGACAACTCTGATAGAACCAACCTTTGAAGAGACACTGATTTTGTAACTGGAAGTGATCTTAACCTAATCATGAGAGTTTCCACCTTTCTTCATAAACTAGTAAACATTTCATCTAGGGAATTCTCTCTCAGGTAGCTCTCTCATGGAAACTTTGGGGAAAAACTCTCTTTCCCTGGAGCACTCGGCCCTGGGTTACTCCTGAGCACACACTCCAAAAATGACTGATAATCTCTGAAATAACCTTTCTCTATTAAACTAAAAGCTGATGATCTTTGTGGACAAAAAAGCTGAGATCCAGTTTTCCAATCTAAGCAGTGTGCCATTCTGAAGGCCA
The DNA here is from genome assembly GCA_026402145.1 of Polypterus bichir lapradei. NCBI lineage: Eukaryota > Metazoa > Chordata > Cladistia > Polypteriformes > Polypteridae > Polypterus > Polypterus bichir. The sequence continues at coordinate 157,009,343 of JANRMT010062791.1, read as the reverse complement.
GAAAAGAATACATCACTTCAAGAAGGGAATTTCAGCATCTCAATTCTTGTACCAGAAAGAGTAATACTTTTTCCTATGAACGTTGCAGAAGACACAGCAAAGGGCCTAATAGCAGAAATCAAGCTGAGAAAGCAGCATCACAGAACACCACAAACAAAGGACCATGTAGCAAGGAGAAAGACTGCACTCCAACACAAGAAGAATCCTCCATTTGAATCCGGAGAAGCAACAAAGCAACAACTCCACACAACATCGGACATCACTTTTAAAGACTTGGTATTGTAAAACTATTTAGCTATGCCAAGATAAATCAGAATTCTGAATAGCAAGTAAAGAGCCAGCCTATCTATGTTATATGTTTGTCTGTGTTCAGTCTTATATGTCAACTTATATATGCAGTTATATTTCTATAATCCTTGTGCTTATCAATAAATTGTATTATTCTATTTCTTAAAATGAGTGTGCTTCAGTTACCTTGATAAAAGTCTAAAAGCCAGAAACACACCTCCCACAACAAAGAAAGGTAAGGTAAATAAAGTAGGAACCTGTAGCAGCCCCACATCTGGGCATGTCAGACCACATCGCAGTGGAACTGATCCCAGCCTATACTCCCATGATCTGCAAGATGAAACAGACTACCAGAACAGCACAGCTATGGACTGAGGAGGCATCTTCAGCATTACAGGACTGTTTTGAACATATAGCAAAGCCTGAAAAAAACTAAAAAAAGGAATAAACCTCGCAAAATACAGATACAAACAGCGCATCGAGGAGTATTTTGATAACAACGACCCACAGAACATGAGGAGAGGCTTAAAGACCATAACGGATTATAAGCACAGCGATCAGCAGGTCAGCTATGACCCTAGTCTCCCTGACACCTTGAACAGTTTCTTTGCACGCTTTGATGCATCTAGCAGTAGGGAGACTGTACATCTCCCTTGGCTGGAGGAGCAGCATCAGCCTATAGTCCTGCAACTACACCAAGTGAGGTCCACTCTGAGGAGGTTCAATACCAGCAAAGCTGCAGGACCGGACAGGGTGTCGGGTAAGACACTGAAAATATGTACTGATCAATTGGCAGGAGTCTTTCTGGACATTTTCAACCAGTCTCTACAACTTGCAATGGTCCCTGCCTGCCTCAAATCCTCCTCTACTGTGCCAGTGCCTAAAAAATCACCTGCCTTAATGATTACCGCCCTGTGGCTCTGACCCCAGTAACAATGAAGTGCTTTGAGAGAATCCTCCTAAAGTACATCAAGGATGCCATCCCTGCTGGATTTGACAACCATCACTTTGCCAACAGGAGGAACAGATCGACAGAGGATGCTGTCTCAACAGTACTTCACACAGCCCTGACTCATCTGCAGTGTCCTAACACTTATGTTAGGATGCTATTCGTCGATTTTAATTCAGCATTTAACACTGTAATCCCAGACAAACTGGTACAAAAGCTCCATAATCTGGGTCTGTCCTCATCGTTGTGTTTCTGGATCAGGGACTTTCTCACCAACAGGACTCAGGTGGTTAGAACTGGAGATCATACATCAGCCACACTGGTTCTGAACACAGGCACGCCACAGGGTTGTGTGCTCAGCTCAGCACTCTTCATGTTATTTACGCACGATTGCTCTGCCATCCATGCCACAAATATGGTTGTGAAGTTTGCGGATGATACGACCGTGGTGGGTCTCATATCAGACAATGATGAGACTCACTACAGAGAGGAGATACAAAACCTAGCACTATGGTGCTTAGCCAACAACCTCATCTTGAACACCAGCAAGACCAAAGAGGTAATTGTGGACTATAGGAGGTCCAGAAGAACAGAACATGCTCCTATATTCATACATGAGGAGGCTGTAATGTGTGTGGACAATATCAAGTTCTTGGGTATCCACATTACATCAGATCTGACCTGGTCTTTGAACACATCTCACCTGGTAAAGAAGGTCCAACAAAGACTCTTCTTCCTCAGGAAGATGAGATGTGCTGGATTCTCCTCTTGGCTGCTCACAAACTTCTACAGATACGCTATAGAAAGCATTCTCTTTCACAGTATGACAGTGTAGTACGGCAGCTGCACAGCACAGGACAGGAAGGACTTGGCACGGGTGGTGACAACAGTACAGGGGATCATAGGAAGTCCTCTCCTAGACCTGGACTCTGTATATGCTGGAAGGATGCAGAAGAGGGCCAAATGTACAGCTGCAGATCTCACCCATCCAGGAAATGGACTGTTTATACCACTGCCTTTGGGAAAGCGGTACAGAAACATAAAAACAAGCACCAGCAGACTGAAAGACAGCTTTTTCCACAGAGCTGTGAAGTCCATCTGCCCCTGCTGATACACAAACATACATCTACATTTACCCCTAACCTGCCCCCCTATAGACATGCACACGCACTTTCCCTCGTAATCCTCCCATGCTGACCCACGTACACAGATCACTGGTCTCGTACTACCTCAGGAAAAGTCTGGACTTGATGATGTTTTATTGCTGCTATCTTTTATACTTAATATGTTTATTTTATTATTTATAATGTATTGTGTATTTTAAATATTCTGCCTTGAAGCCGAGTCCTACCAACAAAAAATTTCGTTATGTGTATGCATAATGACAATAAAGAATTCTACAAAATTATTTGATTAATTACCGGTATTACTGATTGCAAAACAGATCATTTATTAACTAAGTTAAAATTCACTTTCTTTTCCATTCCATTTCAATGTTTCTTAGAAGACGTATCAGGTGAGTTTCACTTCACAGTATAATGTTATGTATTTACTCTCTAGTTGCCTACTATTTGAACACCTCCTCTGTTTAGTTTATCTCAAGACCTATGTCTGTTGCCTTTAGGCCTCTAAATATTTGTTAATAGCATTCAATTTGGATTGTCTGTTTATCATTTACTACATACTATCAAAGTTAACGTGCCTTCAGTCGACATTGTGCCTGAGGAGTGATCACATCACGAGGACAATCTATCATTGAGTATCACTTTTGCAATGTGAGATTATAAGGGTTTGGTCATCAGTTTCTTATGGCACTGCTATTAATTTCTCGCTGCCTCATATGTTGTTTGATTTACCCAATCACACGTGAAAATAATCTTTTTTTTGTTCAGGTACAAGCCTTTTTCTTATTGACTTGTACCGACTACCATAGCATGCACAAATTGTATTCCTAATACACAATGTTTACTGCAGTTAGATTGGTCTCATGTCAGAGTCACATTCATACCTCATGCAAACCACCTCACCTTTATTGGAATAAGCCAATTTATAAATGACTCAGCATATGGATAGCTTTAAACTAAACTTACTGAAATAGTCTGCTCACAGCTTGTAATCCAATGTGTTTCAGAAAGTTGAGAGATAATTTTAAATGTATAAGAAAGAAAAAGTTCAATCAAGATATTTCAATTAATCTAGTTTTTTCAATTTGTATTTCACAACATTTCCTGGGTAATAATCATGTTGATCATCAAAATTCACTCTAATCGATTTTTGCAGTGGATATGCTGTGTTTTCAAGTGACCTTGTTTGCCGAATATTTTCCTGGAAATTCTTTGTACTGCCAGGTTAGACAGATTTTTTTTCTCAGTGCCCAATGCTTCTTTGTGAGGCTAGCGTGACATCACCAAGCTGTAGTCGCCAATATTATACTGTATAGGACAGCCCCCACTCCCTGATTATATAATGCTGATCCCATTAGTGGGCTATAAATTATCAGAAAACTTGCAAATACATTTAAACACAAAATATGTATGCAGATGGAAACTAAAAATGTGTTGGTGTATTCATGTCTTAAAGGTCTTCAAAACCTTTAAGGAACATTGAAATATCTTCGTAGTACATGTTTAATTATTCCATCCATCTATCCATTCAGGGTTGCCCTAGTCCCAGCAAGCATACCACACGAGGCAGGAACAATCCCTGAATGGGACACCAGCTTATCGCTACCGATGTCCACCGTATCCGCACGTTTAATTATTAACAGTATACATTATTTAAATTAAGTTAAAAATGTATCTGTATAATGTACCTGTAATATACATACTTTACTGCATCTAATCTTAAAAATTATATCAAGAACTCCAAGAAGATAGAGCTTGGAAATCTAAATTGACTTCGAAGCCAGTCGTCACCATATATAAATACGCGCACTCTTCTATTGAACTGAATTTAATTCCTTTATTGCTATTGTATGGTACAATGAGATTCAATATTTAAATCCTCCTTAAACTTATTTTCCTATAAAATGATAAAATAACAGTAATAATAATAACAATAATAATAATATGATAAAAAACAAAGAAAAATATACAATATGAAAGCATAAGTGGCTCAGGTTGTGCAATATTACAACTGTAGTGCAAGTTTACTGTGAGGTACTTATTACCTTATTTAAGTACAAACAGTTCTACCAGGAGCACTTGATGAATTGATTGAGTGCGTTTAGAGCTCTTGGGATGAAATCGTTTCTGAGCCACGAGTTCAGTAGAGGAAAGGCTCTGAAGCATTTGCCAAATGGGCAGAGTTCAAATAGACGGTTCCCATGGCTTAGGTAGCTTGTGCTAGATGCTGTATCCCAATAATTATCTCTGCTATCAACACAATCAGCTGTAGAGCTTTCTGATCAGCTGCTGTACAGCTGTGATTCCACACTCAGATACAGTGGGTTAAAATACTCTGACACTGACAACGCTAAAGCAGCTATGATATTTGGAATAGTTTGGCCATTCTGTGCACCATTATATTGTTACAGGTTGATTACAATCAAATGCCTTAAACTAAAAAACGATATGTGGTTAATTTCAGTGTATTTGATAAAGCCGCATAATGTGAATCGAAGAAATAAAGGGAAACCACATAGGAACAGTAACACTGCTTTGATGCTGGGTGCCACCATTTTGCAAAACTGAGCCAAAAATGTACGTACGCATGGTTTGAGCTGTCGTGAGAATGTGTGTAGCTTTACGCCAAGTTTAGTTTTTATACATTGCGATGTGAGCATGGACACGGGCGTATGCAACATTTTTGTGTGTACGCGTCGTTTATATATGAGGCCACAAGGAGATGTAAGGCCAGTGGAAAAGGAATTATCTGAAGTCTACGGCCAGCATAGGTTTGGTAACAGTAAAGGCAAAATTCACTAAAAAAGGCAAAGGCAAAGTCTGTGGTCAAAAGAAGTGTAAAGGACTAACAAGGCAAATTAACAAATGAGAATTCCAAACCAAAAAAAGGCATGCAAGTCAAATACTTTTAAATTATCTGAAACCCAGGTTGTCCCCATGTTAATTAGGTGGAGAATGATGTAAAGACAGTGCCTATGACAGACAAAAACTGTATGACAACGTTGAAATTATGCCATAAAAGAATGAATTATTAATCACTACCAAAATACCCGCGCTTCGCAGCGGAGAAGTAATGTGTTAAAGAAGTTGTGAAAAAGAAAAGGAAACATTTTAAAAATAACGTAACATGATTGTCAATGTAATTGTTTTGTGTTATGAGTGTTGTTGTCATCAAGGATTTGATTATCATTATTTCTTTCAATCAGGTTTGTATTTGGAGGATGTGTTGTGTTCAAGTTACATTCCGTGTTTGTCTAGTCTATCCCTGACCATCTCATCTTCGTTGTCAACCATTGTAAAGATAACAGGTTTCATTCATCGAAGTGATCACCACCCAAATCGGTACTCGTGAATCTAAGATGTTTAACAGGCATTCTCGGTATTAAGTTGTGGATTTGCCTGCGAATATTTAGCGGCAGCGTGTCTATGAACGTAATTTAAACTTAAGCTTTACACCTTGCTTTCCTATTGATATGTCTACAAAGGCTTGTTCAGCGTCAGAGGGTTGTTCCTGTCCTACTGCATCAATAAACAGCTCATCTTCCTCTTTATCTGAGACATCATACACTGCATGTATGGGTTTACCTTTCCCAGTCCTGCAAACTTTAGCGAAGTGCTTCAATTTACCACATTTTTTACACTGTCTTCCTTTAGCTGGACATTGACTTTTTCCACCGTGTGGTTTGTTTCTGCAGTAGGTGAACTTATGAATACAGTATGTGTCTATGCGTCAGTCGCTTCATATTCTATTGCTGCAGTCTCAATTGTGTAATGCGTTTTTTGTTCAGCGCTCTTTGGAGCTCTTGCTTTTTGCCTGCGTACTGCGTTCACAGTCAGTTCACGTGAGCCGCACGGAGTACATGCATCGAAGGTTCTCAGCTGTGCTTGTGCTATCTTGTGCGATCTTGCGATGTCCACGGCTTTATTTAATGTTAGCTCAGACCCGGCACTTAAAAAGTTTTCTTTCGCACTTTTGCTGAGTTTGTGCCAAACACTATTCTATTCCTGACCATCTCATCTTCGTTTGCATAAGCACAGTCCTTCACCAGCAATTTTAACTCAGTTACAAAGTGATGAAAAGTCTCGTTTATACCCTGCGTCCTCTCATTAAACTTGTATTTTGCGAATATCGTATTCGTCTTTCACTCGCTTCATATTCTTTTGCTACCTTCTCAATTGTGTAATGCGTTTTTTGTTCAGCTCTCTTTGGAGCTCTTGCTTGTTCTCTGCGTACTGCGTTCACAGTCAGTTCACGTGAGCTGCTTGGAGTACATGCATCGAAGGTTCTCAGCTGTGCTTGTGCTATCTCATGAGATCTTGCGATGTCCACGGCTTTATTTAATGTTAGCTAAGACCCAGCACATAAAAGTTTCTCTCGCACTCTCGCTGAGTTTGTGCCAAACACTAGTCTATCCCTGACCATCTCATCTTCGTTTGCATAAGCACAGTCCTTCACCCTCGAATATTTAGCGGTAGCGTGTCTATTGGATTGCTGCTGACACGCAACTCCGCCTCACACGGCGATCGAGCTGCAGGCTATGGCCGTATATATGTACATAAGTAGGTTCCAGTTATGACCGTTACACGTAGAATTTCGAAATTAAACCTGCCTAACTTTTGTAAGTAAGCTGTAAGGAATAAGCCTGCCAAATTTCAGCCTTATACCTACACGGGAAGTTGGAGAATTAGTGATGAGTGAGTGAGTCAGTCAGTGAGGGCTTTGCCTTTTATTAGTATAGAAGATAAGGAAAAGGATTGAAAGCGGCCCAAGAGTTAACTAAATGTAACTTAAATCTGAAAGTGAAAGAGGTCTCTGCCTCATCTTAGAAAGCCACCAACATAATTTTACAAAGGTTAGAATGAGATACAGTAAATGAGTAACAAACATCCCACCAGAAAGAGAGGAAAAACTGAAGAGAAAACTGATACACCCCTCTTATAAAGCAGTGTTATTATCAATAGGACAATCCGTTAAACACCCCCTTAATGAAGCAGTGTTCAGAGTAATACAAGAGTCGACAGGAGTCAGGAATTACTGGTGGATTTAGTTGATTTGAGGGGGTAATAAAGTTCTGCCTATTAAGAGTAAGATGACGTGATGTATTAGATAATGTAATGTAATTAGAAAAAAGTATAAAAGGAGATGAATTGGACTGAGACATATGTGTACAACCCTGTGCAAATAAGAGATTGTTCTGCATTCTCATCTGGACTCTGTAACTGCCTTCTTTGAAGATAGAGAAAAGTTTTTCCTACAATAGTGGTGAGTGATCATATCTGTGATGACGGTGCCCATGATAGACAAAGATTCTATGACAATAATAAAATAATTATATCATCATAAATATAAAAGTAAACAAATACGACACAAACAACATACTAAGGTTCTAAAAGTGGAAAATAATGATTAAGAACATAAAAATGACATGATTCATGACACTGTCATTTGTTGTGTGGCTTTTGTTCTTATGGTTTTTGTTAAAGATTTTAAAATGTATTAGCTACCTTTATATCTTTCAGTTAAATTGTAATAAAGAAAGCACTTTCCCTAAGCAATGTTGCTTCTGGGTAAGGTGCTATACTGTATATATAATAAAGACTGGCTGATTATATAACTAATTGATCATTGTGAACATACCTACCCTTGTTTTAACTTGGCACACAAGATAAGATCTGTAAAAAGGAATATATGACGAAAGCTTCGATTTCCATTTGAAAAATCCACAAGGAAACCATCTTTCACTAGTTGTCGAACCTAAAAAAAAAAAAATAATAATAATAATAATAACCTACACATAATTAACCAAACATGGAATGAAAAGAAATTCAAGCTGTCTGAAAATTACATAGAAATCTAATTTAGAGATGTAGCAACTTTTAAAGTCATCCAATAATGATTAGCTGGCTACAAAGATTTGCTAACATTTACAACATCTTTATGACACCATCCATTCATCCATCAATCCATTTTCTGTATCCACTTTCCATTACAGTGTCTAATTCCTCGTGTTCTGAAAGAAGTCTACAATTGTTAGATTAGAACCATTTGTGTAAGTGTATTTTCAGATCAAACAATTCAGCACCCAGTTTTGAAAATTAAATATGTACCGTCCCTACTATATTATATAACTTTTCCATAGAGTTTCAGTCACAGACATCATTCAGATAATCCTATGCAGTCGGAGTGGTCGCAATACACTCCTGAAATTTTCAGTCGTGTTGTCTGACATACCCAGACACTCAGTCCAACCAGTCTGCAACTAATACTCACAAAAGTCGAGCAGGTTTGATTTTGTCTTAAGCTGCATGAATGGGATTGTGTGTGTGTGTGATAGCTGATAGCCAGTAAGCACTTACCTGGAAGTACGTTGCATACTGTGCAGCTACTGTATACGGAATAAGGAACGCAAGTGTTTTTGACCTGACAAGCAGTAGAGAGACTCATCTGTCTGATGTTGCATGTTTTATCTACCATTATCTAACAGTTGGAAAAAAATGGCTGGGCTGAATTTACCAATCCTGTAAAGGCTTTGAACTGGCACCGCCTCCATCAGGCAGAAAGTTACTAGCTGTCACAAAAAGGGGTGAGCTTGCAATACTGTGAAAATGTGTTGGAAAGTGGTTATGCTGTTGTTTAGGTTACTTAGGAAATGAGATCAACAATTACAGTGACGTTCCCTCTGACTAGAAATCTGGTAATATGACATTGGCTTTAAGCAGAGATTAATGGATTGTGGGTGTGTAGGATATTGGGAACGAGTGTGCACATTACAATGTGTATATTAATCAACCCACCACAAATGACCTGACTGTCCTAAGAATTCTGTCAGCTGTAACCTTGTCTACACTTCAAAATGAGAGAGAGCTGCATTCTGCATAATAGGAAAACAACTGCTGCTGGCTTTTGGTAAACCACCATGGGGGCTGGACAGTTACAACCTATTAAATAACTGTCCTCTGAAAAGACTCTTGAGGATGCCAACTCTTTTTCAGAAGATAAGCCAATTTTCAGTTAAGCCTTTTGCCTTTTCCTGAGATAAGAACTGTTTGGTGCTAATGTTTTCAGGTATCAAAAGCAAGATCAGAAGCCAGCTGTGTATTCCTGCAAGTCAGGGTGTCATGCCTCATTCCCTCTGATAACTACTGATCTGCAAATGTGTAATCATATCTACTGTATATAGTCTTTGTGTTCAGTTGGTGTTTCAAAGTTGTCAAATTACTTGCCTAGGGCTGTATAACAGAGTATAAAGGACACTGGGCACAATGACAGATTTGGAAGATTTTAGGGTATTCTTTCAGAATGCATGTCTGTGTTCTTTGCCATTATCCACCATATACTTGTGATTATATTTGTCAGTTACTGTATATAATTTTGAGTTTGATGGTTAAATATTTTATTAATTATTATAAACCACATCTAATCTTTTACTCTGTTGTTGAAAAGATATAACCCTTTTCTCTGTGAACACATTCTGGAAACTCAGCCGATGTGGTTCACTGGCTGAAATATTCATAATTGGTGAGTACTTTGTTAATAGTTAGGCTTTAAATTAAATACAACACACATTAAGTTAAGCTGCCAAGCCACTGAGGTTTTATTCTGAAGCACACGCAAAGGAATAGTGGTTAGAGAGCTACCTAGCACTTGAGGTTTTAATATAAAGCATATGCTAGTTAACACTAGAATTCCTGAAGCCTACGGAAAAAAGTCGTAATCCTGGGCCATCTTAAATTCCTTCACACCTCTTGATTAGCGTCTTTTGCTTTGCAAATGTGTCGATCAGAACAAGCAGTAAGCAGCCTGCTATCCCATCCCCCTCCAATAGCCGCAACTCAAGTTGGACAAAAAGTTCTCCCGCTTAAGGCTCTTTATCTGGGTGTGTGGTGCCTGGAGTTGTATAGGGTAAATAATATATTGTTATTTGGAACACATGCATTTCATGTGTGTTTTACAATGATCTGGGTAAATGTAGGATGACAGAAAATGCAAGGCAAGAAATGCTGAACACATAGCTAAAACAGAAACTTTTTTCATGTTATAGTACTGATGACAAAATTTTGACATTAAGTATATAATGTGTGAAGAGTGAAATTCAAATATCAAGTAAACACTTTCACAAAAAGTACAAGTATAACAAAACAACTGTGTTTTAATTCAGGAATATAACCAAAGAAAAAGAAATCGGATTAGGGTACGATGCTGGCCCGACTGCGTGGGTGGTGCAGAGGTAAAAAAAAAACAAAACTGCTGACTCATTAGAGGTTGCGGGTTAGATTCCAGGCCATTCCTAGATTTACCATTTTGAGTAGTAAGCTGCTTTTATTGTTACTATTATAGAATAAAAGCATACATTTAATTTGTTTGAGTCTTTAACAGCCAATGTAAATTTATTGTACTTGTAAAAGTTAGCATTTTTTAATATTCAGTTTTATTCTCTCAGTCTCATTCATACTCCCCCCGATCTGACACTGCTGTTTTCAAAAAAAGACATGCTATAGCAGAGGTGAAGTCAGAGGAAGAGAACAGAAGCCCTCCCCACAAAAAACATCCATTCACACATAAGAACAACACAGCTGCACCAGGCTTAAAGGCAAAAGATGGCACCACTTGGATGCGGCAACAGGTCGGGCATCATCCTGCCAGTCAGTGTGCCACATGCATGTCCTTCAAAGAAAAAGCAGGACTTACAGAGCTCACCAAGATATCATGCAAAGTCCTATTTGTGATTATGTTTTGTGATGGTCTTTATATGAAAAACAATTATATGTTAAAATCAAATGTTATTTACCTTGATTTATTTACTTATCTTCCTACAGCGTAAAGCTAAAAGTAGACTGCAGAGCTTCCTGTGTTAGATCGACACAGGCATGTTGACAAAGTACACGTGCAATGCTACTTCAGTATGTGAATGACTTTAGCTGCAGGTGGAAGCTCCTGTTGAACTTTACCCAACTGTTGTTACAGTTCTGCATTTGTCCAGAAACGGTTTCATAAACTTTTTGACCTTAGTCTCGGAAAGTCTTTCTCCCGTGGGAGTGGGACGACTGGGATCTTTTCTTGAATAAGGAGTATTTTGTCAGCATGCCTGGATGAAATGTTGGGACAGCTTAGCTCTAAGCTAAACAAATGGGATTAGTGGACTCAATGGTCTCATCTTGTCAAATTTCTTATGTTCTCATGTTCTGTTTTAGGACAAGGCTACAAACTTAAACCATCACAATTGAAGAGTTCAGAACAAAAGAAAAGGAAGTTACAATTTATAGTGTTTTAATGTTCTTAACTGGAAAAATCCAGCAGCCTGAAATAAATGACTCCTGTTAACTGTCTTAAAACATGAACTATCTGTAAATGTAGAATGTACTATACTGTAGATAGATGCATATAGTTCTGAAAATGACACATTTTGTTATCAGCGTATTTTAAAGATAAATTCTAAAAGGTCGCTTTTAGGAATTATACAGGTGAAGTCTGTTTTTGAAGTCTATGCTCAGACTTCTTATCCACACATCTTTGTTCGTCATCCTAAACCAAGGAGTTAAATATGGTAGGTGGAATGTAAAAAAAACACCACAGAAAGCTCAAACCTCATGACAGTCGGCTTTTTTTGTACACTCTTTTGATACTCTGTAAATCTTTTCTTTAAATGTTGAATCTGAGGTTTATTCTGCACAGCATGTATGAGTGGGTACAGGCACAAAGGCACAACTATATACCGCAAAAAATGTGTGACCAGTGAATAAAATGCTTTGAGTCTGACCTTTAAATAGAAAAAGTCTAGCAAAACTAAACAAGTTTTACTTTTAAACATAATTCACATGAACACTAAAATACAATGCCTTCATTTTTTTACAATTTTTTATCTTGTAGCCATGAGCTAAAATAATTTACCTTTATATTTATACTTATCTAGCAACATTAAATATCTCAGAATAACAAGCCAAAGCAGTATAATAGGAATTTTTGCAAATTTAATAAAAATAAAAAAAAAAACAGAAATTTTACCTCCACGCAAGTATTCAGACCCTTTGCTATAACACTTGAAATTTGACTCAGGTGTATCTAATTCTATTAATCATTTCTGAGATTTTGTACACCTTGTTTGGAGTCCACCTGTGGTCATTTCAATTTCTTGGACAAGATTAAGAAAGGTATTTAAAAGGTTCCCACAGGTGACTGTGTATCTGAGCAAAAACCAAGCCATGAATTTGAAGGAATTGTCTGTGGTGCTAAGAAAGAGGATATTTTTGAAGCACAGATCCAAAGAAAACTACAAAAAAAAAAAAATCCCAAGAGCACAGTGACCTCCATAACTCTTAAATGGAATAACTTTGGAACAACCATGACTCTTCTTAGAGCTGACTGCCCAGTCAAACTGATCAATTGGGAGGTGACAAAGAACCCAGTGGTCATGCAAGGCTTCAGAAACCTATGTGAAGGGATAAAGGAACAAATACCACTGAAATACTCGACTAATCTAAGTTTTATGATAGAGTGACCAGAAGACGCATGAAACCCCTCTTAGAGTTTGAAAAAGATACCTAATGGACTCTCAAGCAATGAGAAACAGGATTCTCTGATCTGGTGAAACAAAAATGGAATTGTTCGGCCACAATTTTAAGCATAATTTCTGGAGGAAACCGGGCACCATGCAACACCTGAGCAATACCATTCCAATGGTGAAGTATGATGGTGGCAGAATCAAATTGTGGGGTTGCTTTTCAGTGGCAGGGACTGGGAGGCTTGTCAGGGTTGAGAGAAGCCTGAATGGAGGAAAATATGGTGATATCCTGCTCCAGAGAGTTCATCTTCGAACAGGACTATGATCCTAGGCACAATGCAAAGACAACCCAGGAGTAGCTTCTCACAACTATGAGTATGTCCTTGAGCGGATCAGCCTGAACCAAATCAAATATCTCTAGAATGACACAAAACCCCCAAATCCAGGCGTGTAAAACTTGTTTCCTCAAACTCAGAAAGTCTCCAGGCTATAATTGCTGTCAAAGGTGCTTCAACAAGTAAAGGGTCCGACTATTTGAGTCAATGTGATATTTCAGTTTTTTATTTTTAATAAATTTGCAAAAAATTCTAAAATCCTGTTTTTTCTCTTTCATTCTTGAATATTGAGTATTGCTTGATGAGGGAAAAATTAAATTAAATTATTTTTTGAAGGCATTGTACTTGTTCTAATACAAAAAAAGTTTCACATGGCCATGTCTGGAGAACCGGGTTTGACTAAGCAATCCTTGTAACCTGTGTTTTGTGAAAAGAAGCATCTTTGTGAAACAGAAGGGGAAGAGTTACCAGCTTAGTGGATGAAGCTGACCTACACTAAATTTTTGGCACACTGTTACATTACATTTTAGATGTACACATATTAGTCCTCTCTCTTTTATATTTACACTTTTTTTGTTACTTTGACATTAATAGAGTTCATTTTATATCAGCAGTTTAAATAAGCATAAAGTATATAATAAATGCATTAAAGGCAATTGTGATTTAATCTCTAAGGTCAACTTGGCCTGTAAACCCTAAGTTTGCCAGACCAAATCTCATCACAAGCAGGCCATAAAGTCAAAAAATACAATGATCCAATTAAATATAAGAACCGTCTTTCTGAGCATTTTATAATTAAAGCATCATCTAAATAATTATATTTGTAATAAATACATTAAATACATAAACACATTGTTCAAAGTAAAGCTTTAATATGTTATCAAATGTAAAAAAAAAACTAGCATACATGTATAATTCCTCCTGGGTCTGATGGTGGAAGGGGTCTGGGATAAATATTGCAGCCCTCAACATAAATTGTTACTCTGTTAACAAGGTACATGAAAAGCAATTCATATGAATATGATAAAAAGTGTGGAGCGACAACAGGGGTGAACTAATCAAGCAAAACAGTGCCCCAAGAATTGACGCTGGACCCTCTCTTCTTCTCCCTATACAGCTACTCATTAGGCCCTGTCATCCAGTTCCATGGTTTCTCTGATTATTGCTGTGCTGAGGATACACAGCTGTATCTGTCGTTCTTGCCAAAGAACCACACTTACTGATATAGCAACCATCTCAAGCTCAGCCTAGCAAAGATGGAGATTGCCCATCTGTTCAACACCCCATTTCTGCTCAGCTTTACTTATTATCATTAACACCCGCCAAGTCGGTACGCAATACTGAGGCGGTGATCAGTGACCAGGTCTCCTTCTTGGGTCCACATCTGACTACATCTGACCCTTCTATTAAAATCTGTGAACCCAGAGTTTGTGTTTACTTCTGCATGAGGTAATCCATTTTTTCCTTCCTTTATAAAAACATAGGTGAAATACTTGTTCATTTCATTTGCTATTTCCTTCACATTTTCAATGTTTTCTCCATTCGTGTCCCAAAGGTTTCTTAAATTCTCTTTTTACTGGAGTAGCACTGAAAAAATTAAATTGCATGCTGTTTGTTTGGGCTTCTCTAACGGTTTTTATTTCAATTTCTCTATTGACTAAGTGGTGGCTCTGAGGCTAGGCATCTGCGCCAGCAATCAGAAGGCTGCCAGTTTGAATCCCGTAAATGTCAGAAGCAATGCCACTCTGATGGCCTTTAACCTGCTATTGCTCTGTCCAGGGTATGACATTAACCTGCATCCAGCCCTGCAAACAGGTCCTCCAACTTGCAAAGGAAAAGTTGGGGTTTGGTGGAGGGATTGGCACTCCAGCCACTGTAAAAAAAAAAACAAAAAAAAAAAAAAAAAACCTCACACTGTTCTATTCCATTCGAACTAGTGTGGTGCTGAAGTGTCACCTGTTGCATGGTTGCACTCGGGTCCTAATTGAGATCCTGAGATGGTTTGTCATGTGGTGAGTGCACAACTCACTGTATCAGTGCATGCTCTCTCTCTCTCTCTTTTGACATTTCAAATGCTTTTTTTTTTACCTCTTGCTGTAGCTTCTGCTGTTCTTCTATGTCAGAATTATCTGGCTTTTTAAAAATATCTTGTACACTGATCTTTTCTGTTTTACCTTTTTACTAATATTCCTATTTATCCATTTTGGATGATATTTTTAGTCTATTTCTCTTATTGCTTTACAGAAAAAACTTATTTTGAGCCTAGACCAGAAGATCTCTGAAGTGACTCCAACTGTCATTTATAGTTGATGAGCTTTGCTCTCCCATTTGATGTTTTGTAGATACCTTCTCAATCTTATGAAGTCTTTGTTTTGCTGTACATTTGTGTGCTTTCAAAGATTATTTCACATTTTACCTTGTTGTGATCACTGTTGCTTAAAGTATCAGTAATTTCTGTTCTTGTTACGCTGTCTGCATTGTTTGAAAAGATGAGATCTAGACAGGCGTCACCATGTATTGGACTTGAGACAAAATGGGTGAAAAAATAGTCATTTGCCATCTGCACCATTTAAGTTTCCTCTTTTGTGTTCCCAACTGGGGTTTCCCAATCAATGTCGTGAAAGTTAAAATCACCCATGACCACTATGCCCTCTTGTTGCACATCTGTCTTATTTGATTGAATAATATGTTATTATCTAACATATCAGAATTTCGCAGCCTGAAGCAAACTCAAACAGATCTTTGTCTTTCTTTCCTTACTAGCCTAACCCACAGTGATTCTGATGTTGTTTCCTTCTTCCAGTTTGAAGATGTGGGCCTGAATATTATTTTTCACATATAGTTACACCCCCTTCCTTTCCTTCCTTGTCTGTCTCTCCTGAAGTGTGGGTAGCCACTAATATTATATTCCTCTCCATCTCTTTCATTTAGCTATGACTCTGTAATATCTGCAAAATCATAGTTTCAAGTCAATACTATTAGCTCTCATGCATTTTATGTCTAATGCTTCTCGCATTAAGGAGTAAACATTTAAAATGAGGAAAATTACTTTTTGTGTCCCGTAACACTTGTTCCCAAACTGATATTACTCTATCATATTGACTTCTTTTGTAAATCAGTTTGAATAAAGCATCTGCTGAGCAAATACATGTCAATATAAATGTAAAAAACATGAAAGACACAGCAAAACTCACAAGTTTCCAAGAAAACAAATTCTCCTTCTTGAATTACAAAAATGATCTTCCAGAAACTGACCCAACACCACAATGAAATTGTTGTGCTATAGAAAAAGTTTGGCAGGTGGGCACCAATGTTTCATGAACAAATATGAGTTGAGTTAGCTTATTTTACAAACAAATCTAAAGACGGAGATGATTCCTTCATTACCTGAATCTATCTAATCTGTTTATTTTGGTCAGAACCTATTCTAGCACCATTAGACACAATGCACAAAGAAGTCAGGACAGGGCATCAGTTCATCACATAGCACTGTCATGCACACTTACACTGATTTGTACAGAAACAATTTCATAATTCATAGGCAACATTAACAAATAAAAGTAAATATCTACTTATAAACTGACTCATTTATATTGCAGCTGAGTAAACATTTTTTTTTAATTTTGAATTTTTTTAAACTTTAGATTTTTTTTTTTATTTTTATTAAATTATGTTTTTTCCAAGAATCTAAAAAAAAGGTTAGAAAGAGAAACTGATCTTGTTACTGACTTTGCCTTTTGATAGGGTTACTGTGCTTTTCTTGTTTGGAACTTCCTCGTTGACAACAGAGAGGAAACTGCTGGAAATCCGAAGTGCTTCCTGCAGTAAAGGATAGTCCAAATGCTCCTCTGGGGTATGCTTCAGGAGGTCCTATATCCAAACAAACAAACAAGTAAACATAATTTTCAAACAAACACACCTCCTTCTCAGCTACATTTCAAGTATGTTCAACACCAAAGGTAAGGAATATCATATTGGTATTTGTGACATATTGTAAAATTTGTTTTAAACCATCTTGATCAGTCAGTTAGTCTTTCCTGAAAATCCTCATCAAGTAGCTCATGTTAGGCATTCAACTTTAGTCATTATTTCAATGTCAAAATAAATGTTACCATATATAATTTACGCTTTAACTGGGTGTCACGAGGATGTTGTAATAATCTTATGCGTACTTAGAAAAAAAAATACTTTAGATACCAATTGTTGTACTTACAGCAGATTAGAACTAGTATAGATAAAATCTCAATAACTGACTGGTCAGCTAGCCTGGGGGAATTCAGGTGGCTTGGACATTAACAGGCTGGTAGATGAACTTCGGAGTTGAAGGCTTTGTATTGATATGCTTGCAATAGGTTTCACAAGGTTAGTTTGTGTGTGCTCGAAATATCAAAAAACAGGGACACCTTACATTCTTTGAGTCCTCCTCCCTATGACGAAAGGCTGGAATGGCACTCCTTTCCACTCCAGGAGGAAAGCATGAGCTGGAATGGGCCGGGAATCTTCCTAAGTTGTGTCTTAGAAAACTACACACTCCCACTCATGAAAGAAGCATGTAGAAAGATCATTAGAAATGGATAAATGAGGCTTTCAAAGGCATCTCTCCCTCACACTCTATCCATTTCCCAACATAAGGATAGACCACCTCTTTGTCCCTCTGTTTCACCCATGCAGATGTCATTCTGAATCAAGGGCTATGCTGGATCACATTGGACTCGAGACCAAATAACACAATGAAACAGAGAGCCACTTGGTGGCATATTATCAGATTGTATTATTTTACCAATACTCATTGTACAATGCTATTTCGGACATATTATCTATATTGCATGAATAAATGTGAAACTTCTTCATCTGCCCATTCTGGGACTCTAATTGCCTGGGGTTACACATGAAAAGAAAAGAGAATAGTGTTAAAAAACAGTAGCAGTCATCCCTGACAGAATGGTAAGAGTAAGAGATTTGGGACATTCTGTTATGGCCTATGTAAAAAAAAAAAAAGTCTAAAATGAAAAGAACCTAAGACCCTACTAATAAAACACCTGGTACTAAAATAAGTCACTATATGTCAAATATGTATCATCGACAATTGAACTGGCTGAGTGTTTTTTTTTGTTTTTTTTGTCCAGTTTTGTATCGTTAGTAAATACATACAGTAAATACTTCAATTCTCCAAACCATTTAATCCATTTCAGGACTGTGCTAGCAACAAGGTGGGAAACAACCCCCTGACAGTGCCCCACTTCATTGCAGGACACACACAATATAATAAATAACTCACTCTGGGGCCAGTTTAGATCCATCAGCTAACATAAAGCCTATATCACATTATGCACCTTTTCCAGTGATTTTCAGTTGTAACCTTCATTTACATAATCTTAGCCCATCAGAAGCAGTTGCGGTGCACTTTCTTGAAGACTAATGTGACATGACCAATGACTATAAGACCAACTAGCCTGTGACTGGCTATGATTAAATAAAAAGTTTTCATTATTTCTTTAGACAGGAGAGCAGACAACAATACATGCTTATCCGAATGTTCAATGCATACAATGTAGTGACAAGGAATAAGGAATATAGGGTGTTTTGAACCTTGCAAAAAGAAGAGAGGCCTGTCTGTCTGATGACTTGTGTTTTACATACTAAAACAGAATGGAAGAAAGAGCCAAGACTGCAGCCTAACTTGCTATAGCTATTAACCCTTAACACAGTACTGGCACAGCACCTGCTCCATCAGGCCGTATGGGGGCTTTGGACCTCACAAACAGTAGAGGGGCTTGTCTGTCTGATGTCCTGAGTTTTACATACCAAGATAAAACAGAGAAAAGTAAAAAGAGGGCAGAGATTGCAACTCTTACCCCTTTACACAGCCCTGGTACAGCGCTGGATCCATCAATCAGCACACTAAAGGGATGAGCATGACTGTACTAGAAAGCCATAACCAGATAGTAAAGTAGACATGCCCGACGATTTTCAGTTGTGTAAAGTGACATGAGATCAATGACTGCATGTGGTATGTCTGGCATGTCCCATGACTAAAAGTGACATAATGTGACATCTGCTTAATATGAACATTTTTGTAATGTGTGAAGATAACAAAAGTACTCTAAGGAAAACTCATGTAGACAATGTACTGACTCTAGACACACAAACCAAAAAATGCAGTATCACACAGGACATTAAATCCATGAGACAATAGTGCTAATCCCTGAGCCATGGTGCTATCCCATATACTTAACAATACAGTAATTAGAACATCAAAGTTCAATGGATGCCCTACCACACCATAGAGATGGTGCCCTATGTAGACAGTGTAAAACCACTTAAATCAGTCCTCTTGACAGCTACAGTAAATGCGCAAATGAATTAATGTCCTGCATGATAAACATATAAAAATTAAAGGAACCTTTTGAAACAGCTTCTTGATTTATCTCTTCTATCAAAAGAGCCTCAGGTATTTAGAAGCAGGCCAGCCTTGCAAAACAGTAAAGTTTGAGATTAAAGAGTCCTGTGAAAGACTGTATGTGATTTGCCAGTTGTGTCTGAATCCATCCATCCATTCATTATCCAACCCGCTATATCCTAATTACAGGGTCACGGGGGTCTGCTGGAGCCAATCCCAGCCAGCACAGGGCGCAAGGCAGGAACAAATCCCTGGGCAGGGCGCCAGCCCACTGCAGGGCACACACACGCGACAATTTAGGATCGTCAATGCACCTAACCTGCATATCTTTGGACAGTGGGAGGAAACTGGAGCACCCGGAGGAAACCCACACAGACACGGGGGAGAACATGCAAACTCCATGCAGGGAGGACCCAGAAAGCGAACCTGGGTCTCCTA
The DNA here is from genome assembly GCA_026402145.1 of Polypterus bichir lapradei. NCBI lineage: Eukaryota > Metazoa > Chordata > Cladistia > Polypteriformes > Polypteridae > Polypterus > Polypterus bichir. The sequence goes on along the minus strand of JANRMT010062791.1, from coordinate 156,989,310 downwards.
ACTGCAAGGCAGCAGTGCTACCCACTGCGCCGCCGTCCCGCCTGTGTCTGAATCATACAGTATGTATGCTGGGTTAACTGGAAAAACAAAATTAGCTTTGTGTGACTGAAACTTCTTTATAGTGAACAAGGACCCTATCCTGGCTCCTTCCTTCCTTCCCTCCCTACACATGATACTGCCATGCCAGTAATAGGAGGAAGCAAGCCTTTTCACAAAACCTTCCATTTTAGTGGCCACATGTGCATGTACCAAGAAGTTACCACTCATTAACATTTTTTTCACAAAATGTATATGATTATGGAAGCAGAGTGATTATTGACATTCGCCGAACCAAACAGCCTGAGACTGAGCAGCTTAGAAAATGACTGGCTTTAACATTTTCACAAAACTTTTACGAGTATAGCATATTACCATTGTTTTAAATTTTTGCAAATTTCCAATTTTGCCTTATTAACAGTATAGGTGTCATAAAATATTCATATATATTACTTACCCTTCAAACATAAACATGCAGGTTCAAACCACTTGAAAATGAATTATAAAATTAAAATGATTGCTTCATTAGCCCATTTCAAGTTTCCAAAAGTATTTAGGAGCCCTCAAATGTTTTTCGTTTTGCTAGCTGTTTCAGTCTACAGGAGGTCAGACTCGGAAGATAAAGATTGACTTCAGTACCTCTGTGCACATCTAACCATAAAAGAACAGACCAGAAAAAAAATAACTCAAACTAAGAGTTTGTGATTAGGATTTGGTGGACACTGCAGAAGTGGCACAAAAACCAAGAGAGCTCAAATTGTTCTTCCTGTGGGAATGGGTAGGAAAAAAGGTTGCACCTCCAGGAGTTGGAACAATATGATCAATATCAGAAGATGAGTAATGGGAAATGCTCAAGTGGAAATTAAGCTCTTCTGTTCAACTCTTTGAGCTTCAGTAGAGGCAATGCAGTGGTGAGGTGGCACGAAAGGCAGATTAAAAGCAGTTCACCTAAAGGTCAATGGCACCAAGTGGGCTGGTCTTTGCTGTGTATTTGTGAAGAGTACCACAACAACCTGCAACCATAAATATATTAATAAATGCTGGTCAAAATACAGACACTGAAAAATAACAAGGTCAGTATCTACTTGAGGAAAAGATAAAATTTAATTCATAGAGTTAAACAACAATTTAAAATACTTTCTTTATTACTCCAAGTATATCCATGTAATAGAACAAGTCCAGTGGATGTCTGTATGGAAGAGATATAAGGAAGAACTTTGAACAATTACTTGTAATGTGCCTGGCTATAATAATTTGTATGTATGTTTGTAGTGAAAAAGTACGCATTGGGAAACTTAACTTTTCTTGTAACTTTTCATGTACCAGAGAAAGTTTTTCATTATAATAAATAAGAACTTGCTTTTCTTGCTCTGCTAACCTTAAGACAGGTCAGAATCAGTTAAAAAAGGCACTAGGGATTTCCCTCCCTAATAAGCAGATTAAGCAAACATTGTGGGTAGAACACTGATTAATAGAAAGGCTCAAGAGCATATGTCATGTCCAGCCAGAACTGATTCAAGAGCACAACACGTTTAGAGGAGTTGGCCCCAAACTTACGGCATTATGCTGGTCCATGGGATGTAGCAATGAAGAACAAGACTGGCATTAAACAGATAACTATAAAATCCTGGTGTCTCATACTGTCAATTCCATCCAGGGACCACATCGGATCAAAGATGGACCAGCTAATACATCAACACAACGATGAACGGCCACCTGGTCATCTAGACACACTGGATAGACTCCTAGCAAGAAGATGTGCTATCCATCCAGCTGGTAGTGGTGTGGTTTGTCGCTTTGATTTGCTTTGCTTCTGCTTTAGGCACATTAGGAACTTTGAGTTACAGAATCTTAATGTATACAGCATAAATAAAAGTGTAAACCTGCTCACTTGCTTGTTTTGATGCCCTATCTTGTAGTTTATAGTTTACAGACAAGATGGGTATTTAGAAGTCAACCCTGACAGTGAACACAAGTACAACTATAGACTGATCTGCCAAGTGTAAAAATATTAAGACAAGAGTCAGAGATAAAGATTTAGGACATTCAGGTATACATAGTAAAAATATTCTGAAACTGAGAACATGATCACTTCAGACACTGGGTGTCTGGCTGTGTGGCTGTCTGGCTGCTATGTCTGTACTGTTCCAATAGATATCATATCACAAACAATGTGCATTTAAAAGTGAAGCCAGGAAGAACTTTTCAACCGAGAGGTGTGGGACCCTGGAATAAATTACCGAGACATGTAGTTGAAGCAGAAAACCTTGAGAACCTTTAAAAAGAATCTGGATGAGATATTGGAACTGCTTAGCTATTAACTAAACAAACATGCTACATGGACTGATTTGTCAAATGTCTTATGTTTTTCTGTTCATTATCATTGCTTTTTCAAATTTAATTGCACTGTGCACTGCAAATGTTAACACTGAGGTTTACTTTGATTAGATTTCAAGACATCTTAGATGGGTAGCACAGTTAGTCCACAATAAAATGCATAATAGTATTCACAACCATAGCCATAACCATATCTGCTGTGTATAAGTTGTGATCAAAGTGTTTTGAGCCTGAAACTGGAGAAAGTATTCTACAGTGCTGATTCTGTAAGTCACCTAAGATTATTTCATGTGTGCAAACATTTGTAAATTACAAGTTCCTAGTATTTGTGGTTTATAGTGGATGTTTCTTGCTTCAGAACCAAGTAAACATGGATGCTGAAAACTGCACAACTAAGTATCTTTATATCACTGTCTTGCTAGAGAACAATATGCCTTTAGAGATTTTTTATTGCCTAGTTAATGTGGTTCACTTGTTTTGCCAGAGTTAAGAGGCAGGCTGAAGAGTTCTGTTATTGCAGGATGTGTTTTGAAGATGACCCAAGATCTAGCCAACCTTCCACATCAACAACAGAAAAAATGTTTCCACCATGGACTGAACTGTAATAGATAACTGAAGAATGACATAATACATAAGAGACTGTAGCAGACACATAGGGATTAGTTATGGTTCAGTTGAATCCATTGTTCGTGAGTATGAGTGAGGTCTGTGAGTGCTAGTTACTCAAGGTGTGGGCTACTGAATTGAAGTACTATTAAACCAAATGTTTCAAGGTGAAGTATGAGAAACTGAATTCTGTTTGAAAAATGTGAAGCATTTCATAATTGACGATGAATCTTGGATATACAATATTACTATGTCGCAGAGTCCAAACTTCAATCAAAAAATGGTGATTCTCCAACAACAAAAACCTCAAGGTCCATAACATTGCCAGTAACATCATGTACATAATTTTTATAATATTGAAGGTGCATTTCATGGTAAATAAATACCTTGAATGGAATATATAACCGGCCAGCATTAGGCTGATCTGATTTTTTTGTTGGTAGCAGTCAATTAGGAAAAAGCAGCAAGGAAAGCTTTTACTTTTCCCCTTTTCCATCACAAAAAAATACCCCGTGTATACATACATATTGTCAAGCACGTGAGCTTGAAGCGTGTTACGCAGTTTTGAGTCTGTCCAAAAAGTTTATGGGAAAGGCATTTGATGTGACACACCAGATAACACAATTTCTGTTTATCCTTAAGTGGAGGAGGTCTCACTGGAGGACAAATTACATCATTTCCTGTTTCTCATCTCCAACTCCTCCCCTTTTGCTTTCCCAACTACAAATAACAGCACCACTGGCAGAACTTTGTTTCTTGCAATCTGAACACCATCCAGAGTGGAACTTTCTGAGACAGAACCTTAAAGTAGTAAGCACCACATCACCAGTGTCAGCATCATTTCTATTTTTTCAGTTTTTCAACACTGGTCATTAAATGGGGATACATATGGTAGCCAAACCCTTTATCTATTTTTTCTGTTTACTTTTACTATAATACATGCAAAAGCAAAGTCTACATTTTTAGGGAATGGTAATTCACGGCAAATCTAATATGAATGATAACATGATATTATAGCTATGACAGTCTATCTAGCCTTATGGGAGTGAATCCTATAATGTTAAAAGCTTCAACTGCCTGAGGAGCATAATCTGGAGAATCTAGTACACAGAATGATTCTCTCAGGCTAAGTTTGGTTACTCTAGGTAAAGCTAGAATGATTTCAGTCTATCTTTTATTGATGACTGTATTCCTAGGCTTCATCTCCTGGGAGACATACACATAATACAGAATCCTTTAAGCAAAAGTTCTGAAATCTTCTGAGCTCTGACCAACATATGTTGTCTATCAGAGTATCTTAATAAAGAGAACAAGGGTGATGTGGTGCTTGACTATGTACAGCAGATTCATAAAGTATTCAGACATCTTCACTTTCTGCACACTGTATTGATAGATAGATAGATAGATAGATAGATAGATAGATAGATAGATAGAT
>JANRMT010062791.1:156972739-156984886 GCA_026402145.1 Polypterus bichir lapradei | reverse complement strand
GATAGATAGATAGATAGATAGATAGATAGATAGATAGATAGATAGATAGATAGATAGATAGATAGATAGATAGATAGATACTTTATTAATCCCAAGGGTAAATTCACATAATCCAGCAGCAGTATACTGATACAAAAAACAGTATTAAATTAAATAGTAATAAAAATGCATGTAAATGCGGACAATAACTTTGAGTAATGTTAGCGTTTACTCCCCCGGGTGGAATTGAAGAGTCGCATAGTGTGGGGGAGGAACGATCTACTCAGTCTGTCAGCGGAGCAAGACAGTGACAAAAGTCTGTCACTGAAGCTGCTCCTCTGTCTGGAGATGACACTGTTCAGTGGATTCTTCATGATTGACAGGAGTTTGCTTAATGCCCGTCGCTCTGCTACAGATGTTAAACTGTCCAACTTTACTCCTACAATAGAGCCTGCCTTCTTAACAAGTTTGTCCAGGCATGAGGCGTCTTTCATCTTTATGCTGCCTCCCCAGCACACCACCGCATAGAAGAGGGCACTCACTACAACCGTCTGGTAGAACATCTGCAGCATCTTATTGCAGATGTTGAAGGACGCCAACCTTCTAAGAAAGTATAGTCGGCTCTGACCTTTCTTACACAGAGCATCAGTATTGGCATTCCAGTCCAATTTGTCATCCAGCTGCACTCCCAGGTATTTATAGGTCTGTACCCTCTGGACACAGTCACCTCTGATGATCACGGGATCCATGAGAGGCCTGTGCCTCCTAAATCCACCACCAGTTCCTTAATCTTACTGGTGTTCAGGTGTAAGTGGTTTGAGTCGCACCATTTAACAAAGTCTTTGATTAGCTTCCTGTACTCCTCCTCCTGCCCACTCCTGATGCAGCCCACAATAGCAGTGTCGTCAGCTAACTTTTGCAAATGGCACATTTTTATTGTGTCATAGATTTAATTTGAAACAGATCAATTTGATGCCCCATCAGTCTTCACTCAGTATCCCAAAATGACAAAGTGAAAATATGGTGGATCCGCCTGCCCGTCTCCACCAAGAGGTGCCATCTGCCCTTTAAATCCAGAGAGTCTTCCACAGCTCCTGGCAGTCCATTTTGAATGTACTGTACTAGGGAGTGGTAAGTTCTTGTGCTTTTTAACTTCGTAGATTTTTTTTTTTTTTTTTACTTCATGCTCTGTTTTTGACTTTGCATTGGATTTCCTTCTTGTTTAGGGTACATCTTTTTGCCTTTGTGTTCCATGGAGCTACATTGTTATTGAAGAGCAATTTTGTGATATTAAACCTTGATTTTGTAAAGATTGTATGTAACTCATTTTGTGCCTAACCAGGGTTTTTGACAACGTTTCCCTATCTGGCGGGCATTTTTGAAATTGTTTTTGAGATTTGCATGTGTTGGGGACTCCTAGTTTGAAAAACAAGCCATTTTCCAAGAATAAAAGATGGAAGTAACATTGTGTTGTCATGAGGTGTTGCTACATGATATAATGGGTGTGGGCAGGTGTGATGTCTGGTAATGTAACAGAGCTTGTTTTCGCCCCTGAAAAAGTAGGTTTTAGATAACCACAACAGAGTTTCAGCTTTTCTGATTCTTTTGCAAGATTCTGTCGTTTTCAACATATTCCTATTTTAACAGAACTGATCCCTTTAATTGTGCTTTATACTGTATGTCTTCCCTTTTCTTTGTTAGCATTGATAGAGCCTTATTTGTCCCCTGTGGGAAATTTGGCAATGTTGTGCTGCTTATTTGCATTGCTTAGGAAAAAAACTGAAGAAGACAGGTAATTGAAATAAACCCTTGTGGGTTTAACCATATTGCGTTTGGTTTCTATCTTCTTTGTTCAAAGGTGACATTAAATCCTGCTAGATTTTTACCACCAGCATGGTGTTTCCCTTTTTTTATTTGCACTACATTAATTCAGGTGTCTCAGCAGCATGTTTTGTGCCTCAGAAATGTATTTCTTTGTGCCGGTTGAATAGACTAGTATTTAAAAAAAAGATACAATCCATAATTGAGAAAATTCCACTTTGTTCAATGAGAATATAATGTTTTTATAGTTTGCATCTGTTTAGCCACAGGCTTGGTCAATTCTTCTAAGCATCTTTATGTCAATCACAAGACCTGGGACCTGCTTCAGTCTGAATCATTCTTGGATGTAGGTTGATTTTTTTAACTAGTCCAGATGTGTTTGCTGAATTTTTCACAGATCCTTCCTTAAGTCTAAGAATAAATTTTGTGTGCTATTGTTTTATTAAGAACTGTAATAAATATAATGCTCAAAATATTAAAGGAACATTTTTAATCAGACTATAGCATCAAGTCAATGAAACTTCTGGGATATTGATCTGGTCGGTTAAGTAGCAGAGGAGGTTGTTAATCAGTTTCAGCTGCTTTGATGTTAATAAATACAAAGAGGACTGTTTCATTTATGTTAGGTAGATTGCCCAGAGGGGACTGGGCGGTCTCATGGCCTGGAATCCCTGCAGATTTTATTTTTTTTCTCCGGCCGTCTGGAGTTTTTTTTTTTGTTTTTTCTGTCCCCCCTGGCCATTGGACCTTACACTTATTCTATGTTAATTAATGTTGACTTATTTTATTTTCTTAATGTGTCTCTTATTTTTCTATTCTTCATTATGTAAAGCACTTTGAGCTACATTTTTTTGTATGAAAATGTGCTATATAAATAAATGTTGTTGTTGTTGTTGTAGAGGGGCAATAATGAGACAACCCCCAAAACAGGAATGGTTTAACATGTGTCACTACTGGTAGCATGAGGCCATACCTGGACCCTACTCATACTGTTCAGAAACCCAGTGATCCCTTGGTCCAGATCTGGGAGGAGATCCCCCAGGACACGATCTGTGGTCTCATTAGGAGCATGCCCCGATGCTGTCAGGCATGCATAGAGGCACATGGGGGCCATACAAACTACTGAGTACGATTTGGAGTTCCTATAATGAAATTTCAGGAAATGATCTTTTTCACTTTTATTTTTGGTTTAATTCAGCCCTCTGTAGGTGGATAATTTTTATTTCCATCAAATCATGTGGCATTCTTTTATTCCTAACACATTACCCAGTCCATATCAGTATATATATCCAGCATGATTTTTCCCCTTTGAGATCTGATGTGTTTTCAAAAGTGTTCCTTTAATTGTTTCCTTTTTCCAGTGATGCTCTTTCCAAATGTTTTCAGTCAAGATTGAGATAAGGACACATCACTGGCCACATCAACAGAGCCAGTTTTTTTTTCCTTTTTAACAATTCCTTTGTTTTTCTGAATGTGTGTTTTGGTTCATTGTTCTGCTTAATGAACCCTAATCTTTGATCCATACTTCATTTTCTGATACTGGGTAGAACTTTCTTTTGCCCTTATTTCATAACTTCCTTAATGTTTTCAAGACCTTCAGTATCAGAGGAAGCAAACCAACAATATTATGGAAACTTCACCATATCTAACAGTGGTATGGTCAGGGGTTCCCAACTCCGGTCCTGGAGGGCCACAGTGGCTGCAGGTTTTCATTCATTAACTTCTTTTGAATTAATTTTGAAAATAAAGAAAGATGAAGGTCTCAGGAATGTTGATCTGCTCAGGTCACCAAAATATTTTAGCAGTACTCTTAGAAAAGAGAAAATCAACAAATGTATGCTATTGCACAATGAGAGCAGCAAAAAGCCATGGAATTAAAGAACGACTTTAATTAACAACAAGACTTTGCGCCTAATTAAGCAAATGGTTGGAGTGAAATTGGCTGGAATTTGAGGCTCTGACTTAGTTGGTCTTCTATTGGCTCACTTACTTCACATTTCATTTCTGTTTGAGTGCCATTTAAGGAAAGAAATGAAGCAAAATTCAGAGGAACGATGAAGAAATTCAGGGAAATAAATCTTAAAAAAACAAGTCAATTAAAATTAATTCAAAAGAAGTTAATTAGCAACAAAAACAGTGCACTAATTAAGAAAAGGGTTGGAATGAAAACCTGCAGCCACTCGGGCCCAGAGCTGGGGAACCCTGGGTTAGGCTGTTCTTTTCCTGTTTAACTTCATCAGCTATAAACAAATCGCTGTTCTGCATTGCTTTAGAGCTTGATTTTTGATTTCATCAGATTGTTTTCCCCAAAGAATTGTAGTTTCTGTACAATTTAGGCAAAGATCAGTTATACCTTTTAATGACTGTCTTTCAGCATTGTGGTCTTGCTTTACCTTTGCCCATAAAGTTCTTCAAGTGTAGTGTGTGTGTGTGATGTGTGTTATGGTTGAAATCATTATTCCAAGTCAGCTTTAAGTTTTCTGCATGCTGTATGTGGTGTTTTTTCAACAGTTCACTTCAGCTTTCAAAGACTTCTTTTGTCAGTTTTCCTCTAACTTCCATGTTCTCGGAAGTTCTTGACAGTTCCATGAGAATCAAACATCTTTAGAACATTGCAAACTGAAAATCGCCTTGTACCTTTTTGCGTGTTTATATTTTGTGATCATAGTTGTTCTGATGGTCTCAAACATCTCCCTTGTCTTTGGGGACTAAAAGGGAACTTCTTATTTCTTGATAACATCATGTCATATGACTACTGGCTATTTATTATAGATGAACCAAATGTTACAGCATTGAGAATCAAGTTCTCTTAATTTATCTGATATGAATTTTTGGGTGCCAATACGTGTTTGATTTTTCTACCATTTCTACAACTTAACTTTTTTTTAACTGTCAGTGTCTGTTCCTGTCCTTTGAAACAAGTAAGTATACAGACCAAGGCGGTCAGTCTCACTGCTCATTGTTTTCAGAGATATTGTACATGACAGACTTTAAAAACAAGGGTGCCAAAAATTTTGAACACAACTATACTAAAAAACAACAAGGAGAATCTTGAATCTAATAAGTAATAGAGAAAAACTCTTTAGCTAAGACCTCTTGCTTAATTTCTTTTTGACTTTGATTGTTGTTCACCATTTTGGTTTTGTTGTTTCAATTTTTCTGACATACACGTAACAGACCTGTTTATGCAGTATTCCTTTAGCTTAACTCAGAACCTTGCTAATTTCCCATTGCAAACCAATACAGCTATTACTGTCCAATTGTCCTCCATTTTTCATCTTGGCTATATTAGAGTAATTTTATAGTTTCTTAAGTTTGATTATTTGTCTCTAACTCCTATTTACTTCAGTTCTGACTTGTGCTAAACTTACTATTGAAAATAATGTTTGCATTGTCTCATTATTATACTTGTTGTGGTGTCATCATATGGAGTTTTTTTGATAATAAGAACAAGAATACGAGACATAATCAAAAAGGAATAACTTCAAAGTCAAAGAGACTCTTGTAAAAACTATAAAATGAGACAAGAAACTGTTGTGAAAAATTCGAGACTTAGGCCACATTTCGAGCATGAAAATACACATATGGCAAAAAAAGGAAAAAGTCTACACCAAATAAAAAATCAGGTTTCTAAAACCTGACGCATGAACATTTTTACATAATTTACCCTTTATGCAATCATCTTGTAAATGTGCTTTCGTGAACGTACTTCAAACCCCACCAGGTTCCACCCTGAAGCCACCATATAGGAACCATACTAATCAACCTCATATACAATCACAATGCTGCACACCTTCATTCGCTGGTAGAATAGCCTCCCTCCTGACGCATCCAGTAGTGTGAAACATCTCTAAATTAGAGGCACGCAAAGAACTTTGGTGTCAGGAATAAGCCCAAATATGTTGAACAGCAACGTGTTATTGCTACTGAAAATGCAGTGACCTTCATCCGCACCATGACTAAAATTAAAAGAACATTAAGAAAAAGCTCAGAAACTCAAACAATGAATCGGATTGCTAGTCAATGGCAGAGTGTGCATGTTATGGGAGGAGGAAAAAAACACATCTACGCTGTCAGATTTCGATCTACGAATGGCATCTGTAATTGGAGATGGCTTTTTATGTGGCATTACACCAGAACAGTCCTGATAATTGTCAATCTTATCTTGGCATCACAGATGACTAGAATGTTAATAGAATGTAACTGCTTATAGTTAACAAAAGCAGCTTGATTCTCTCTAGGTACCCGAATTGCAAAACCCAAACACTGTTGCAAATTGCATTTTTTTGATGTTGGTAGCAGCATATTATGGTATATGCACCCACACCTTACAAAAACTAGATGAAGCACTTCATCGGTCAGTTAAAGGCTTCCAGTACAGCGTTCATAATGGAGTGAAGTTTGGCTGAGATATTTCTGATCTGTTGGCCAGTTCCGTGAGACACAACAAAAGATAATCTAAACTGATGGAAAAAAATCTAAAAAAGTTCTTCAGTGCAAATACACAGCATTGGTGCTCTGAAATAGTCTGTACGTCAAATTCATCACATTTGAATTTTAATATGTGTCATGTTAATGCACATTATAACTCAGCAATATAAATTATTATGCATGTGAGTAATCATTTAGCTGGTTTGCCTGAATTTCCCTACTTGATCAAAAGTGTTGTTATTTCCCCAAAATGTTGTGTACGCATGGGTCATAGTTACAAGAATTGCAAATACCTGTATATGCATGTTCCCCTATCAAATTTTATTTTATAAATCCTGAAGTTTGAGAGGGAAGTTGCGTATGCACAAGTAATTTTAGCTATAATAATTAATATTTAAATATATATAAATTGAATTCCCCAGGTTTCAAAACCTAAATAAGGTATAAAATGTCTAAGAAATATGTGTTTAAAGGTTCAGTTAAAAATGAGTACAGAATGAATTCACAACAGTTGTCACCTCCACTTTGCTATATTTTTCTTTTTTATCCCTTTTTTCTTCTTCTGTATCACTAACCTTTACACTAAGCTCGACACTCTCCAGTGGTTCATTCTCATTTTATGCTAAATCTGGCAACAGATGAACTTGCCTCCAGATTTTAAACCATACAAGAGCTGCCAGTATATACGGTGAGCTTGACATAACGTGCATCCACACTGGCTGCATACTTACATGCAGAACCAAAGTGGTCTTTGTCACTCGATCCAAAGGTTTGTACAGAAGAGCTGCATATGTAAAACAAAAGCAGATATAACATTGCATTAATTACAACACTTAATTCATGGGATCATAAAATTACATGATAGAACTAACCTTTAAAAAAAAAAACACATATAGTATCAGAAATATTTCTGTTATGATTCTGTGTACTTTACTATTTCCAGAGTGCCTGTTCAGCTTCTATTATTATTTTTAGTTATTAATAAGTGTTGCAGTTTTTTTAATTTATTTTTTTAATGTACAATGCCATGGCTGTTGTTACGATGTGGTGTTCATCACTATGGAGCGCATCTCCAGAAATAACATAATTAATGCAATAGCCCCAATGATATAAACAGCAGCACATCAGGTATGTCATTATTCAAGTTTGCAGATATCCTCAAAAAAAAAATCTTTTGTGTGAGCGTTTAGTTCTGGTGCTTTAAAGACCCCGATTTAATGTTCTTTGCTTTTGAGATATAAGTGCCATTGGTCTGTAGTTATTAGGTGAAGAAGCACTTTCCTTCTTTGGAACAGAAACCATGCAGGATATTCTCAACAGAAGTGGCACTTCTGAAGCCTTAGAGACAGAATGAACAGGTGACAGAGGACACCACAAAGTTGGTCAGCACAGGCCTTAAGAACTTGAGAACTGACTCTGGTACTGAAGCTTTTCCTGTGTATAGCTTCCTCAACTATACAATGTTCGGCTGGAGCTTGCACTGCTCTAGAATGTTTCCTTTTCCCAATCAAAGTTTTTTCCAAAGATTTTCAGTCAGATTGAGATGAGGAACCATAGCTGGCCACCTCAGCACAGTATTTTTTTTTCCTTTTCAACCATTCTCTGAATGTGTGTTTTGGATCATTCCCATTTCTAAATTTGTCTTTCTTTATGTATATTCATTCTCATACCCAATTAATCTAATTCAGTGTTTCAGGACTATAGAGTTTCAGTCCATTGCAGATCCTACATTTTTGTTCCACATAACACAAGAATTAATATTTACAAATATTAAGGGAGTTAGTACAGTAAAACAGATCTCAAATATGATTTTAAAATTTGGAAACATATTACATGTATATTTTGCGGAATTGCTCAAAAGTATTTATTGTGATGGACAGCCGGGTCCCATGCCCGGCCGGGACGCCCCTGCTGCATATGTTCCGGGGGAGCCACCATGGACAGCTCAATACCTCCCCCGGGACGCTTGGTGGCAGCCTCCCTGGCCGATGTTCGTTTCCCAGTCTCCTGCGTGGCTCCATGGGACATGGAGTCCTCCACAGCCTGGTTGGGAGATGGGGTGGCTGCTAGGGGGTGCTGCCGAGACTCAACAACCCGGCTGGACGAGTCATCAGCCCCACCCGGAGGTGCAATTGGGACCAGGTGGTCAAGCACCTGGAACACTTCCGGGTGGGCTATAAAACGGGCCAGCCTTCACCTCTAAGGGGCCAGAGTCAGGTGGAGGAGGACAAGGTTGCCTGAGAGGAGTGGTGGTGGTGCAAGGTGGAGAGTTGTTGGTGTTGTTTTAGTGCTTTTGGGACTATATATTGCCTGTGGGTCATGGGGAAGACGTACGCCCACGGGTGAAGAAAAATAAAAAGCCTGTGTGACTTTTTACACGTGCCTCTGCGTAGTCTGTGCCGGGTCGGGCGCTATATAGCGTCTTTCACATTATTCACATTGAAAACTACACAGTGGAAGAAATTGTTCCTGCCTAGTGCTCTATGATTTTTGTGAAAAGCTCCAACTTCCCTGTAACCCTGTTCAGGACTGAGTGGATTTTGGAAATAGATGGCTAGATAATATGTCACTTTAAGTTCATAAATGCCTAAAAAAAGACATTTTCCTTGTATAATATTATTATTATTATTATTATTATTATTATTATTATTATTATTATTATTATTATTATTTAAACAAACAATGCACAGTTCAATATTTCTGACTTTTTTCATTCTTACAATGTAATTTTTTATGATCACTTTAAGAGAATTTAAAAACTGTCTAGGAAATTTTGATGACATATTTTCAGTTCCTCTTAAATTTTATTAAGAACACTTACCTTCTATTGTATATTTTGCCTTTGTCTGCTTACAGGACATGTCCTAAAACAAGAAACCAAAACAAAACAAATGAAAAAAACAAACAATGAACAAATAATCTACCACTGTACAGTATATAAAATACGACACAGAATTGTTTATCCAGCTTTCTCCCTATCAAAGTTTAAAATGATTACACATCCAACTAACTGCTCTCAATCTCAGTAGTGAACTAAAAGAGGAAGCCGGCCAAGTTCTCCACGGCCTGTGAGTCCAGCTCTTCTCCGAACATTGAAAGCTCACCAAATTTCAGGCACTTCACTATATGGTTGGACGGATGCAGTAATGAAGCTTGTGAGTGTGGACACCTTTGCATTACCTAAAATGTACCTCACCTTCTTATAATTCAATGCACTGCTGTAGTATTTGTTCATTTATTATACTATATTATTCTGTATAGGATGTTGACATCTTACGAGACTGCTCAGCACAGTTTTACTTAATACTGTAAAATACCCAGGGGTGGGCAACCAGTCGGCCATAGTCTTTATAACTTTGACTATGTCTAAGTTTGTCTATGATTTTGTGTTATAACTGACCGTAGACCGTATTTTCCTAATTTTTTGCTAATGAATGTTATTTTTTTTTTTTAACGACTATTCTTTTGTTAACTGGCCACATCCAAGGAATATTGTAAATGAAAAAACAGTGGATTCAGAAAGTACTCAGACCCCTTCACTTTCTGCACATTTTATAGTGTTGTAGATTTAATTTTAAAATGATAAGCTGACCATTTTTCCCATCAATCTACAATCAATAGCCCATAATGACAAAGTAAAATCATATTTTCAGAAAGGTTTGCAAATTGGATAAACATCAAAAACTGAAATCTCTCATTCATAGAGGTATTCACACCCTTAATTCACACATTGTAGAAACTCCTTTGGCAGCAATTACAGATTCAAGTCTTCTTGAGTAAGTCGGTACAAGTTTTGCATACCTTGACTTGCGTAGCTGATCCTATTTTTCATTGTAGATCCTCTCAAGCTCCATTTGATTGGACTGGAAGTGTCTGAAAGCTTCATCTTCAGGTCTCTCCACAGCAGTTCTATGGGGATTAAGTCTGAGGTGTGGCTGCACCACTCAAGGACAGTCAGAGACATGTCCCAAAGCAACTTCTTGTCTTGGTTGTTTGCTTTGGGTCATTGTCATGCTGAAAGGTCCACCGTCATCTCATTCTGAGGTTATATGCACTCTGGAGCAGTTTTTCTTCAAGGTCTACTCTGTATTTGTCTGCATTCATCCTTCCCTCAATTCTGATCAGTCTACCCATCCCTACCTCTGAGCAACACCAAAGAGTTCAATGTTTGTCTCATAAGACAAGAGATTTTGTTTTCCTAATGCTCTCAGAGCCCTGTACATGCCATCATATGCATTTTAGTCAAAAGTGGCTTCAGTCTAGCCACTCTACACTAATTGTCTAATTCAGGTGAGTGCTGTTCAGATGGTTATTCACCAAGGTTCCTCCATTTCAGCAGAGGACCTCTGTAAGTTTGTTAGTGTAAGAGTTGGGTTCTTGGTCACCTCCCTGTCCAAAGTGCTTCTTTCCCGGTTGCTGAGTTTGACCAGACAGCCAAAATTAGTAAGAGTCCTGGTAGTCCCCAACGACTTCCATTTTAGAATGACCATTCTGCTCCTGTGAAGTGGTGGCTCTGAGGTGAGGGATCTGCACCAGCCGTTGGAAGGTTGCCGATTTGAATCCCATAAACACAAGAAATGACTCTACTCCATTGGGCCCTTGAGCAAAGCCCTTAACTTGCAATTGCTCAGTCATGGGTATGACATTAATTTGCATCCAGCCCTGAAAGCAGGTCCTTCAACCTGCAAAGGAAAACCCGGGGGCTGGTGGGAGGTTTGGTACTCCAGCCACTGTAAAAAAACCTCATACTGTTCAGTGTGGTGCTGAGGTGTCACTGGCTGCACTCGGATTCCAATCCAGATGGTTTGTCGTGTGTTAGGTGTGGCAACATACTATAATCAGCTCATGCTCCCAACCTCTGCTCTTCCAGGCACAACTCAAAGCTTTAGAAATGGTTTAATCCCCTTCCTTGATCTATGTCTCACCATAATTTGATCATGGCAGGTCTACAGAGAGTTGGACATTATGTCTTGGTTTTTGTCCTGGCATGCAGTGCAAGTTGTAAACCTTCTATACACAGGTGCACATGAGCCTTTCTGGACAATGGTAGACTTCAATCAACTTTTAGACACATTACAAAGATAATGATGAGATTTCAGTGCATGATTTTTGATAAATTTGAAAACCTTTCTGAAAACGTGTTCACTTTGCCATGATGAGTTATTGGGCGCGGAATGATGAGCTAAAATGGTGGCCAATTTATCTATTTAAAATGTGCAGACAGTGAAGAAGTCTGAATACTTTCTGAATGTACTGTGTACTGCAATCACTCTGAAATTGCTTTGTTTTATTGCATGTTTAAACCTATCTGTATTTTAACTTTTGTATATTAATTTGTAAGTCTGTCATTTAATTTTTTACATGCAAACAGCACTATTAGCCTTCATTCAGTGAACAGCACAACAGAAAAACTTTAAATTATTAATACACTAAAGAAAAAGGCAATATTAGTCGCCTCAATTTAATAACAATTACCCTAAATGCTAGAATGTTTTAGCAGCTTTTTGCAACCTAAGATATTCAAATCACTCTTTCAGACAGAAAACTCCAAAGCAACCTACTAATACACCAAAACAGGGCTAATGTAAGAAACTTAGCGATATTTAAAAAAGTGTATTTTTTCCTAATTTCCAGGGTGATTGTTAGCCTTTGTCAGAAGAATAAGTAATGTGCGCGCTTGCAAACTTACAGGAAGCTATAAGCAAAAAAGTGAGAAAAAACCACATCCCTTTTTAGATGTGGTCATCAAGGATCTGTTAATTTTTTGCACTTTCTACTTTGTTTATGCCTTACCCCTGCAATGTGTGCACCTGTTTGAAGCAGTCAAAGAAACTGGTCTATAGATTTTGATATGCTGTGTTTATCCAGAAGATAGATAGATAGATAGATAGATAGATAGATAGATAGATAGATAGA
>JANRMT010062791.1:156928293-156972729 GCA_026402145.1 Polypterus bichir lapradei | reverse complement strand
ATATTTACGCTGTAAGTGAAAAATGTACCATATTCTGAGAGTCTGTGTCATGCACTGTATTGTGAAAATCCTGCTCATACTGAGATCTTGTCTCATATACTTTATACTGAAGCACATATACTGAATATCGAGATTTTGATCAAGATTTTGTTTCATACATTGCATAGTGAAATGCGTACACTCATGCTGAGGAATCTGTCTTATACGCCATATATGCAGTATACTGGAGTATGGGGAAACACATGTACTTCATACCGCAATGCATTCACTGTATTTTGATAAATTTGTGTCACATGCACTTCAAACTGCACAGTATACTGACTTTTATTTCCAAACACTATATATTAAAACTCTTGCACGCTATTGTTTTTTTTTGAAGTTATCATAGTGCATATGTCTCAGTGCTGAGGGCTGATATCTCAGAAACCGCTTTTTCTAAACAATCACTTGTTCAAAATTGCTCAGATCATGCTTCTTGTCTGCAAGAAATGTAACTGTTCTGAAATTTAAATTCATTAATTTTATAATAGGGAGACAAGTAGTGGTTTGCACTGCTTCCTCACAGCTCAGGTCACATTTTGGACATAACAAACAGTCCAGCATAGTCAGCAGGTGGTTCTCCATCTGGCACAGACAATTAAAAATCCATTGTATGATTATAATCCAATCGAATGTTGTTCAGTTTATCCCTCCCCATTGACTTTAATGCATTTTACTGAGTTCAGTGAAGTTCCTGAACATTTCCTTGATTTTCAAGGCAAAGCAAATTTGTGAGGTTCGCTCTTAACTATTCCACAGTTTGTGTTCTTTCAAGCAAAACACAAAATTCTTGGTGGACCTTTTTTGTTTTATGACTGTTCCATGGTCTAGATTGCTTGAACCCTGGCTTTGTCTGGTTGGGTCCATTCAGAGGAAATCCTGTCACAGATGAACATTTCTCTTTGTTTAACTAATGGCCACACAACTAAATTCTTTGCAGTGTTATCTCCAGCTGAGCATTGTGCTCATCATATCAAACACCCCTGACCGCAATATCATCTACATAGACCCTGACACAGTTCAGACCTTTAGTAATTTGTTCCATAGCTCCGTGGAACGTTTCATGGTCAAACCTAATACCAAATGAAAGACATTTGATATAATTATCTTCCAAATCATGTATTATTGATCTGATCGAGTTTGACTTGCCAAACTGCCTTTGAAAAAATGTTTGCACTAGTCATTTCTCTAACTAAACTAAAACACAAATAAACTTAAAATCATTCTCTCAGAATAACTACTAATTGAGGAAAGCCATTAAAAATAAAAGCTAAAATATAAAGGGCCAAAACTAAATTGAAACTAAACTGAAAATAAGTGACAGGTGAAAAGAGAATATAAATAAAAAATAATTAAAACACAAGAGCTTAAATAACCTTTTCAATTACTTTAGATATGAATTTTACTTCTTTGTTTTTCCATTAAACAAAACATGTCTGACAGGACATTTATTATATCATAACTGAACATAATAAAATATATATATTTTATAGTAAGCTTCTATTAAACTGACTATATCAAACATTAGCTTTGCTCAACGATGCCTTAATTTGCAAGGTACTGGTAATAAGGCAACAGCTGACAAACTGTGGAAGTTGTGAATTTGACCATACTATGCCATTTCGTTTCTCCGGAGAAGTACCTGGCATACACATGTGCATTATTATTACTGCCACTGTGTGGCAACATTGCCCTGGAAAACTAAACACACATATTGTCTCTTAACAGAATAAACATGTTAACTCTTCAGTACTAGATTAACCCTTAAAGTCAATGTCACAGTACACAACTTCTAGTTATAGGGCACATCAGACTTGTAGTTGCTGATCTTGTCACCAGACTATGTCAATTTACAAGACTAAAAATCACTAGGCGTGTCAAATTGAGAGACTGTGTGATGACTTTCCAGCACAGTCATGCTCGCCCATTTTTCTGATAGCCAATAGCAAGATGCTCGATAGAGCAGCATCTCTGCCCTTTTTCTTTTCTTTTATCATTCTGTTGTGGTGCATAAAACATGAGATATCAGACATACACGCTTCTGTTCTGTTTGCGAGGTTCTTTATTCCTCATCAACACATTATATTATATATGAATGCCCTGGGTAAGCTTTCATTGATTGTCAGCTCTCATGCACAACTAAACCGACTAAAGATAAAATTAAATCTGTCTGATTTTGTTACGGCAAGTCATGCAATAGTTGGAGTGAATTGCTGAGCATGTCAGACTAGGTGACTGGCCTTCACGGGAGTATGTCACAATTGCCTTCAATTTGCCCTGATTATGTAAATGGAGGCTACAACTAAAAATCGCTGGACAAGTCCACTAATGCAAGAGGTCAAAATACACAAATGCTTAAGGCACCAATGGATCTACAGAGTTCTTTGCCCTAGCTTTCATTCCCTGCCACACCCAACATTAGTTGAATTCTTTGTGATTGTCCTTATCTGCCATGTTTGACTAAATCTGTATTTTTTGACAAGGTGAGTGACTAAAGTTAAAAGTTTGCTTTAAAGGTATCATCAGTTATAACATTGTTTCTGTCTTATGGAATGAAGAGTTTTGCTTCTGTAGAGTGTAAACGCAGCTTGCTTAGCACTTATCAGCTGATTTATGTAGCAGGGCTTTAAGCTCTTTACTTTGTTATTTCTTTTACTGATTTTTACATAAACAAGATAAGTTTTAATCTCTTATTTCACCTTCAGCACATATTGAGTCTTAATATCTTGTCAGTTAAGCAATGGAAGAGCTGAGAAGGCTGGGCTGTACATAGGGCATCAGCTGGCCTTATTTGTCTTTATCCTGAAGTAAACACATTTTCATGATTATACATGCTTAATTTATGAAAATTTTATATACATAATAATCTGAATTTTACCTCATATCAAACTGGCCAAAAAAAATCCTGCTTGCAGTGACAACATCAGGCACAATGATATTCAGTATTAACTGTATGTTTATTACTTGTATATACAACACCCTTCATAAGGCACTAATGAAGCAATGAAACACACTTGAATAATCACAAACACCCATAACTCCAATTGCCCCAACCATGACGGTGTGGTCATTTCTATATGCTGGGACAGAAATATATGCAAATACTCTTAAAATCTGCAATGTGCACTTTAATTACGTCTGAATAGTTTGATTTGTAATTTTAAACTGTGTAGCAGAGGGGTAAGTCAAGGAAAAATGTGTCTTTGTCCCAAATATTATGGAGGGTACTGTATGCATTTCAATTTGGACACATTTCCATACACAGACTTTGAGTTTCAATATACATTGTGTGATATTTGTCACACATGAATTATGAACATGTAATGGAGGCAGGAGATACTCACTTTTGGTATTTGATGATATATTGCACCATGCAGCTAGGACCCTTGCCCGGCTGAGACCCCTTCATTTTGGAAGGACTAGGGGAGGGAGCGTATCTAGAGCATCACCAACCCCGGAGTGCTAGGTGGCAGCCCCCCTGGGCTGCAGTGGTGCCACTGTCTCCAACAGGGTTTCATGGGAGTTGGAGTTGGATACAGCCCTGTTGGGGTACATGGGCGCTGCCAGAGGGTGCTGCAGCTACTGCTGAGCCCTGGAGTGCAGCTCTTCCGTAGTAACAATGAGCACCTGGAGCACTTCTGGGTGCCTTATAAAAGGGGCCAGCTGACACAACTTGGAAGAGCCAGAGTCAGGAGGAGGGAGACGAAGCTTAACTGGAGGAGTGGAGGAGGAGTGAACTGTGTTACACTTGTGGGGAATGGGGAATACGTTTCCCACAAGGGAGAAAAGAAAAATCAAAGCGTGTGCTTGTACTTGTACCTCCTGTGTCTGCCTGTGTCGGGTTGGGGCCGTCTTGGTGGTGCACAAGTGGTGCAGTCGCCCCAACCTGACACAGACAGATGCAGGAGTCACAAGTGCAAGTACACGCTTTGATTTTTCTTTTCTTCCTTGTGGAAAATGCCTTTTCTGCATGCCACAATATATAATAACTAGTTACAATGCTGAGTATTTTGATACTATAAGGAATTTTTGGGTAATTACAATATGATCTTTACAGCACTGTCCTCCCAGGTAGGCAGACAATAAGGTGATATAATGTAGAGTATTAGGGTACATACCTCTGCCAAAGTTTTAAATCGCTCATCAGTTTGCATGCATTTGTGCACCGTCTGGACAGCATTCTCATAGTTATCAATGAACCCTCTGTATGTACACAACTGACTCACCTGTATACAAGTCAAGCAAATATAGACAGAGAGTTAATTTTTGAACACAATCACTTCTACCATTCAAATAAAAAAAATATGAAGTGTTAGAAAAACCTCACAATTTATTTAGTTCTTCACAATAATTTAGAAGCATGTTATAGACTGGTCAAACACATTGGAAAAAGATGAAGATAAAAAAGAAGAATCAGCATGTCACAGTGATGCATTTAAAGCCTTATTTTGCCTAGATTCAATCCAGTTGAACAAAAATGTATCTTAAATGAATGTCTCTTATCCTGTTGTTATTGATGATTTAATGATGGAACAGAATGGTTAGAGAAAACATTTTGCAAATTAGTAAATATTACTAAACAGTTTATGTATCTTTCAAAATTCAAGTGTATTTACTATAATAAAATAAGGCACACACGAAGTGTGACAAATAAGACTATACACTCCATTAAGTTACTTTGGTTAGCTATTAATTAGTTACATTTATGTAGCATTTTTCTATCCTACTCAAAGTACTTTACACAGACAGTAAGGAAGCCACTTCAACCACCTCCAATGGGTAGTATCCACCGGGATGATGTGATGGCAGCCATTCTTGCACCACCTTAGCTATTAGGTGATAAATGGATGCTACAAGAAAGACACGGCAGCACTTGAAGCTGTACAGAGAAAAGCAACCAGGAGCATTCCAGGACTTAAGGATATGTCGTATTCTAACAGACTCAAGGAATTAAACTTGCTCATTCTTGAGCACAGAAGACTGCATTGGGACTTAATTCGGGTTTTCAAAATTCTCAAAGGCATTGATAAACTAGATCCAGCAGAATTTTTTCAACTTAACAGTTGTCACGCATTTGTGCATAAGGGACAGTTTAAGGGCTCCGGTAGTGGTAATTTCCAGCCTCTCCAGGGGTTGGTGCAATGTGCTAATGCCTTTTATCTTCCTCCCTTTGTAGACCAGAAGACTATACCACCGCTGACATCACTTCCATGGTCTGCCCATTTGGACCTGCCTCTTCCTGCTGGAAAGGCTAATAATCAGAAGATCAGCCATCTAAACTCAGTTGATTTTGTAACTTACATCTACAGAAGACGTCTTTGCCATTATAGTGTGCCTTTTTTTTGTAAAAACTTTAATTATACAGGGTCAACGGGGTGGCAACCCCAACTCTTTATCTTTGTCTGTCTCATCTTTACACAGTGAACTGAGTACAGTAGTCAAGAACACTAGAGGAAATTCAGGGGAAGAGCATTTAGGACTGAAGCCAGGAAGCACGTATTTAAGAGTTATGGGAGTCTGGAACAAACTACCGAGCCATGTAGCTGAAACAGAAACTTTGACAACCTTGAAGAAGAATCTGGATGATTTTGGAACAGCTTAGCTATTAGCTAAACAAACAGTCTCGATGGACTGAATGGTCTCCTCTTGATTGTGAAATTTATTAAGTTTTTATCCACCTTACTGAAATGACAAGTGCTACGTATCTGGATGTCCGTCCTGTTGGTAGGATTTGGAAGAAAAAATTAAAAGATAGGCAAAACATGTAGAAGAAGGCTAAAAAAAATATAAATTATAATAAAAATACCAAATAAGGGTCTAAAAATAGGAAAATCCATCTTATCGGCTTATTCTGTTGTCTGCCGTTACAGGCCAGCAAAAGCAGTGTTGAAACAACCTGCTTATACCCACTCAGGCCACGTTAACTAGGTTTATAGCTATGACACTAATGACTGACAACTTTGACTGGCAGGTAATGAATAAGTGAAAATAACAATAAATCAAAGCACATGACGGGAAACTAAAGCCCTGACATGGCTTGGCTAGAGATGCTAAATCAGGCCATTGTGGTGACGACCACGTTTTCCCAGCAAAACACTTTAACTGTAAGAGTGATCAGTTCAATGAGTGACGGTGAGAGAAAGTAGTGAAAATGAACTGCTCAACCTGAAGATTCTGTCGCAAGGAAAACGATTGGATGTGTATTATCATATCAGACCCAATAGATAAGCAATGTATCAAACAGAAAACATGAGGTCTACTTTGTATTACTTATATTTCATTCCATCTTTGACAGGTAGCACAGCTAGTCTTCTATATTCGCATTTTGTTGCAAAGCCATTTTGTTTTTCCTTGTGTGCTGCTATTTTGTGGATTCTGTCATCATGAAGAGGATCCGACCTGCTAGGGTCCATTTCTAGAGGTCAGCAGGGGAGAGGATGTCTCAATTGCCATTTTGTACCTAAGTTTGTGGATCACAAACCTATTCTTTTTTTGTGACTTTCCAGACCTTTATTTTTGATTTCCTAGTTCTTGAATCTTTTGCTCTTTTCCCTGACCTTTGATTTTTTTCTCATTTTGGCTTTATTTGGTGACACTTGTGTTTGAGCTATTTTTTTTACTTTACATATTTCCTGGTGCTTTTCATAAAACATATATTGTCTGTCTTCAAGTCAGTAATGTTCTACTAAACAGCAATGTTAATCATTGATAAAAACAAGCTATGTAACATATAATCAAATATATATATACTGTGTAGAATTGCTTTTAGACCTTGAGCTGATTAAGGTAAATTGAGCTAAACATATTTAAAAATCTAACTGCTAACCTAAATGCCCTGAATGTAATCTTGCTGAATGCCTTTAGAAAAGATAAAAACATCATTGTGTTTTTCTATGGCCAAATTTCTTTTTGTCTTTCTGAGTTACAAACTACAGGAGGGAGACTATAAGAAAGTGCACATTTTGTGTCAGTCAACATACAGTATGTTCATTGGCTAATGTACAGTTTGGTCACTTATGTTAATTTGGAATCATTATTTTTCATGTGTTTTTATAATTATATAAATTATATTAATATTGCGTTATTTAAATATTATTCAGCAGCTTTGTTTTGTACATTTGAAACTTCAGGCTGTATTTCTTGTATTTTTTTGATGTTCTCCTAAGAGGTCATGACATCACTGCTATTAAGACTGCTCAGCCTTTATATTAGTCACAGTACATGTTCCCTGTGAAGCTGTGGAGTGTTTTTCATTGTGTAAGCATGTCTTGGGTTGTTCTTTACCTTTATATTTGATTACTGGATTTCAATTTCGACTTTAGCTTTGGTTTGATATTTTAGGCAAACCCTTTTTGTCTAATTTTTCTTCTTTTTCATTTTGTTACCTTATTTTTTATTAAATAATTATTTTTAAAGATTATTTATTTAACTTGCCATATATTTGATGGTTTGTCGCTCTCTTGAAGGGCATTTTATCTATTTTAAAGATTTAAAGCATATTTCTGAATTTTATAAGTCTGAACACATTTTGAGCCTGTGCTGGCCAAAGCCTGCCTGTTGAGCTTGAAGTCAATTTGCCTGCGGTGAGCCCTATCTCTGTGTAGGCCAGTGAAGGTTCTAGTCTGGTTTGTGGGCATTTTTGGATATCTTTTTCTCTTTTTTTGCCATTTTTTGTGTCACCATTTCACGAGGAAAGCCTGGCAGGAGGAATCTGTTTGCCTCCTACAAGTAAGAGACTCACAGCATAAGTGGCCTCTCTGTTCTCAAGCCGAAACAAACACCAGGTGGCTGTTTTTGCTAGCCTCTGCTGAGGGAAGCAATTTAAGATACAGAAAGAGTGACTTCAGAGTCTTCAATTTTCATAGTAGCAACAAACTTTCAAACTATATGCCAGTTTATATGAACTATAAGTCTTGGAAGGAGTGGAGGCGTATCCATGTAGCAATGAATCGTCCAGATGACCTGCATACATTTCTACATTCCACAAGGATTCTCTGCCCTCTTGGAGCTCAAGTATTATTCTGGTGAAGGTTCAGTGACAAACATTGATCTGTATAAATTCATAACCATTTCACATTTTAAGGATTTTAACTTACTGCTTTAAGCTGCAAGCATCAAGGAGACTCCTTCTGAAGAAAATACCTGTCTGTGGTGGACTGATAAGACTTGAGTGACAGGCTTAGGCAACTCTGAGGGCACAACTTTGAATGTCTAAGCCTTAGTTTATTCCTAATATTACATTCAAAAAATGTATTTTGTTAGGTTGAAGGTGTCAAGCAACCTGAACAAAGGGTTTATTAAGGGAGATGGAACAGGAGAGGAAGGAATGGGTAACTTGTGTTTCTTTGTGAAATAGAAGTGTTCTCCAAGAATACAGGGGCACAGATGGAAACTTGTTAAGGGTAGATTTTGCACAAAATTTGGAAATTATTCATTCACAAAAAGAACCTGTAAGACAGGAATCCAGAGCAAGTCAGAAGCCAAACTGATCAAAAATTCCCAATCCAAAATAAACATGACCACAACTCAGCTCATTGTTTAAAAGTTATTCCAAAGATTGGATATCAGTCACGATGCATTTGTGACAGTGAGAGGCACATTGCATCTACAGCACTAGCCACAACAAAACACCATAAAATAGCAGCACCAACAGCAAGAAATGATAACAAAAAAATTAACATATTGATGTTACCAAAAATGTCAAAAATAAATCACTCATAAAAAAGTCTTATTTAAAGAAAATGACATATGCAGTCTAATTATGGCTTAGATAAATAGGATTCATCACCATTTTAATTTTGCTATCAGTGTAAAGCATCTTGTAATGTTAATGACACTGAGAAAAATGACATCTGGCTGAAGGCAGCAACTATTGCTGCATGGAATGCCAGTTCCGAAGTGGACATACTCCTGCATAAATGTACTTTCTCTCTCACGGATTCAGATGCCGATTTAATTAACATGTACATTTTTATGATATGGAAGGGAACAGGAGTACTTGGTAAAGCAAGTGCAAATTCCACACAAATAATGGCTGGAAAAGAAATTGAATACAAACCCCTGGAGCAGTGAGGTAGCAGTAATTGTGCATTGTGTCTAAATTGAAGTATATACATCAGTAAATAAAAAAGGAAATACAAACATTAAGAAAGAGAATTTAAAGTAGCACAATACCAAAATATGTAGTAGCCATTAAAACACAGAGGTGTTTATTGGCATTAAGTTTGATGTCCCTTTCACTGGACATTTGTAATTAGTTACCCTTTGATGGACTGGCATGTCTGTGTGGCTTTTTCCTGGGTATTCCACTTTTCCTCCTGTATCCCTAAACATGTGCCCTGTGTGAGTGTGATTGTGGGCATGAGTGGAGCCTGTGGGTAACTGGCACATTACACCGGGTTGGATCCAGCCTTGTGCATGATACTACTAGGATTGTGTAACCTAAACAGCTCTAAATTGGATTAGGTGGGTTTTAATATGCATGAATGAATGGACTCTTTTTTTTAGATCTAATTTGTTTTATACTTTTTTCTACCATATTTAAATTTTGACTCATTTTCTAATATTTTTTTTATTTTTTTTATGTTGTTTCAGGCCTTAATAGATTTTATCTTTTTGATCGCCTTTTCATCTTCTTGTTTTGATATTATTTTACTAACTTGTACAATTATTTTTTAATGTATTTTTAAGAATGTTACTAGCTGCTCATATTTGTCCATGATGCCCAAATATCTTCTTGGATGGGAACATATCCAGTTCCATGGTTACACAAGAGGAGGTGACCGGAAAGAGCATGTTCACTTGAGCTTGCCATGGGCAAATAGGCAGTGGGAACTGAAATCAGGTGATGAAAAAGGATATGCATGGAAGGCTAAACAGCTGAAGCAGTTGACAATAACACATCTTATATCTGTGCAAATATTCACCAACACTAGAAACATTTTTTTTTTGTATTTTAATATAAATTAAATTACCAAAAAAAAATGAAATCACCATTTTTTGAAAGAGTTCTCCAACACCCTCTGATGATTCTCCAAGCTCAACTCGCTCTTTCAAACTCTCATAGAAAGCCCTGTGAAGATCCAGTAGTTCTGGAACCTGGAAAAACACCGTCTGGATCTGCTGTTCTGTCAGAACTGGCTGGGATGTGCATGCTGTAGCTTTCAGGGCTTTGATGGGCTGGGAAAGAAAAAAACAGAACATTAGAAAATCGTGGAAAAGAAGAGTAGTCAGTCATCAATAACATTAAAACAAAGTCCTTATACTTTATGATAGTGTGGTTAACTTTCCAAAGACATAAATACACAGTTGGTGTTTCTCCAGTTGGGAAAAAAGGTCCTTTAATTTTTCATAAGAAAAGCATATCCTTCCTTATTCAGCTTTAACATTTAGAATCAAAATGTGAAGATAAGATGGCCTACAAAAGGAACAAGCCCATAAAATTAATGGGTCTGTCTACTTGAAAGAAATATAATTTAGAAATATTTGCTCTAATAATCCAACAGGCATGTTGAACACCTTTTAGGTTATCTTAATGAAGGTGCACTGTAGGTGTCACTTGGTCATTATTTGTGCGGAATATTCATAATATACAGTTACGATATTCAGTTATATCCTAGTACAGACTCCCCGACAGATTCACCTCCCAACACACTCACTGACTGCATCACTGATCTTAAGCTTTGGATGGAATAACTTTCTCAAACTTAATGCCAATAAAACTGAAGTATTACTGGTAGGTCCAAAATCCCAACTTTCTAAGGCATCCAACTTCTCTATTTCTGTTCATGGTACACTTGTCAAACCTGCTCCTGTAGTCAGAAATCTTGGTGTTTTGTTTGACTTTGAGCTACACATTAGGTCTCTTTCCAATTTTCATTCTATCATCTCTGTAACATTGCCCGCCTCCGTTCCATTTTTGTCCTTTAATGATGCTCAAACTCTGGTTCATTGTTTCATAATGGTGTGTTGATTATTGTAATTCCCTCTTCATTGGTCATCCTTCAAAATCTATACAGAAGCTACAGTATATTCAGAACTCCGCAGTCAGAGTCCACCCACACAAACCGTTTTGCTCACATCTCCCCTGTTCTCTCCCAGCTTCACTGGTTACAGGTTCCATCAAATATTAAATTCAAGATTCTGCTTCTCACCTTCAAAGCCCTACACAACCTTGCCCCCCTCTACCTCACTCTACCTCCTCACTCAGCTCCTTACACACCTTGTCGCTCTCTCAGGTCCTCAAGCATTAATCTCCTTACTGTCCCACGCACCAGACTCTCCACCCTGGGAGGCAGGTCCTTCAGTGTTATAGCCCCTCAACTCTGGAACTCTCTTCCTCAGTCTCTCCGAGATTGCTCCTCTTTCTGCACTTTTAAATCTCAACTAAAAACTTTCCTCTTCTATGAACTTTTGTCATCTGTGTAATTTTTTTTTACTCTGTATGTAAAACTACCTTGGGTTTGCGAAAGGCGCTCAATAAATTTAACTTCTTCTTCTTCTTCTTCTTATTATTATTATTATTATTTATAATCCCACCTTCCTCTGAGTACTCCAGTTTTTCTGCATTCCCACAGACCTGCAGAGTAAGTTAACTGGCAATACCAGAGTGTGCATGTGTGTTTGGGAATGTACAAATGTATATGGAGGATATTGTTAAAATGAAAAGGTATTATTACAACAGCAAAAATAAAATTGTGGATTATGATCTACTGCTCATACATATAAATAAACTATCTCCTACTGATAATCCACTGATATTTTAATGCAGAATTTGCACCTTTAAATCTAAGGCCATGGTGTTCTTATGGAAGAAAGTGTATTGTTCTTGGAAGTAAGAGAGCAGCTGCCCCAAGAAAAGGAGCTGAAGTACCTCAGGATCCTGTTACTGAGTAAGAGTAGATGTTTAGTATGAAACTAACCAACAAATGAGGGCAATGATAACAGGTTTGTAGGTGCTGTACCAGCCCAAGAGTTAAGTTCTTGGAAAAAAACTTTTAATTTGTTAATGCATAGTCCTGAACCAAAATGCAATCCACTTGGAGCAACTGCTAAGCAAAAGGCAATATGTTAGCTTTGCTTTAAGTTATGACTTGCGATCAATGAATAATGATTAAAAAAAGCAATATGCTTTTGTATTGCATTTTATACATCAAAATTATCCATCCATCCATTTTCCAACCCGCTGAATCCAAACACAGGGTCACGGGGGTCTGCTGGAGCCAATCCCAGCCAACACAGGGCACAAGGCAGGAACCAATCCCGGGCAGGGTGCCAACCCACCACAGGACACACACAAACACACCCACACACCAAGCACACACTAGGGCCAATTTAGAATCGCCAATCCACCTAACCTGCATGTCTTTGGACTGTGGGAGGAAACCCACACAGACACGGGGAGAACATGCAAACTCCACGCAGGGAGGACCCAGGAAGTGAACCCGGGTCTCCTAACTGCGAGGCAGCAGCGCTACCACTGCGCCACCGTGCCGCCATCAAAATTATTTAAACATCAAAATTATATTCAAAAGCAATTGATCATCCATCTATCCATTATCCAACCCGCTATATCCTAACTACAGGGTCACGAGGGTCTGCTGAAGCCAATCCCAACCAACACAGGGCGCAAAGCAGGAAACAAACCCCGGGCAGGGCGCCAGCCCACCGCAGGATGCACACACACACCAAGCACACACTAGGGACGATTTAGAATCGCCAATTATTTGGCACAAATAATCTTCCATGACCAATTCTCCGATCCTAAAATAAATGAAAATATGTACAGTGATAAGGAAAACACACATCAGTTCCTGACCTCACTTGTCTTAAACATAACACATACATACATGTTTCATCCATCCTTCCATCCATCCAATGAAAAAGAAACAACCACATACACACACACAATGTCCAATATAAAGTAAAAAATTTGCAGGAAATGAAAAACAGATGGAAGCCAGCAAGTCTAAGTAATATAAATGAAAGCAGATGAACCAATTCAAATAGGGCTGTCCCAAAAAGTAAACCAAAAAAATGTCACTGGTGTGTCCAGAAATCAATTTGACAGCCGTGGTGAGTAAATGATACAAAGTCCACAACACCTTACCAACAAGTGTCACTAGATTAGAAATGTGGATGGGTTATTCTGTATACTGGATAATAGCAATGTTTTTGATGTTTATCATGATCCAGATTTTTTACAGGTAATGTGTCTTCTTTCTTTCTGTCCTGGTTTAAATGTGCAGGCCTTTTTTTTTTTTTTTTTTTTTTTTTTAAATTATGCAACAGGAATTACAGTAGATGTTACAATCACAGGAAATCCTCGCCTAGAGGAAAAGGTTAAATGTTGCAGCTGCTGACGTCCTGGCTATTTGCAGAGGGGAATGCTTCATCAGTTACATTTAAATATGTAGCAAAAAGGTCAGACAAACCCTTAAAAAACAGAACAAGCATAATTGGTATTTTATGGAGTCAAACTACAAATTTACTCATTCTATTTCAGGGCAAATGGTAGTAGTACTGGGCACAAGGTAGGGCCTAAGCCTAGACAGGGCACCAGTTCATCACAGGCCTGAATCAGATACACCCTCACACTCATATATGGCCCAATTTTGAATAACCAATCAGCCTAATATGCATATCACTCAACATATGAAAGGATGTCTGGAGTACCAAAAGGAAAATCCACATAGAAATGGGGAGGAGTATGTCAACTCCAGACAGACAACGACAGGGCACTGGATTTAAACCCGGGATGCTGGAATTATGCAACAGAGTGTAATTGCAGACTGTAGTACCTATGAGGTCAGTCATGTAATGCCCAATCACCACGAAACGCCTCTCAATATCAGTCACAAAACACCCATCGAATTAGACTACGGTTAACATTAGAGCCCTGTTACACTATGGGTAAGATTAGGATGTGGGAGGGTTATCGGACTCAAAAGAGTATTTCATGACTGACATTTTAGGCATTACCTGACCAATGTTATAGGTATTGCAAGATGTGGTTAGTCCCTTCTCAATTTATGAGGTATTTCATGATCTTGATGCTGCTAGTTATTTTCATTCAAAGTCACTGAAATGAATACAAATTACCAAATTGCATGTGTGACATTTACGCACCTGGGGCCTCATGCATAAACGGTGCGTACACACAGAAATTTTGCATAAGAACGTTTCCACGTTCAGATCGTGATGTATAAAACCTACACTTGGCGTAAAGCCATGCACATTTCCACAGTACCTCATACCCTGTCGTACGCAAGTTCTCCGTTCGGTTTTGCAGACTGGTGGCACCCAGCGTCAAAGCAGTGCTACTGTTCCTGTGTGGTTACCCTTTATTTCTTAGAACCACATTTCTGACGCGTAACAATATAATGGCCAAAGGAATAGCCATGGTATTCCAAATACCATAACTGCTTTAGCGTTGTTATTCTCACTGCATCTTCTTCTTCTTTTTCTTCTTTCAGCTGCTCCCTTTAAGGGTTGCCACAGCGGATCATCTTTTTCCATATTACTCTCACTGCACCACTCGGAGTATTTATATCACTGTATCTGAGTGGGGAATCACAGCAGCAGCTGATCAGAAAGAGAATTATCGGTATACAGCATCAAGCACACGCTTGCCGTTCAGCAATGGCAAAACGTTTCAAACCCTTTCTTGTATGGACGTCGCGGTTCAGAAACAGTTTCATCCCAAGAACTATAAACGCACTCAATCAAGTGCTCCTTGTAGAATTGTTTGTACTTATAAGTACAATTACCCCACTGTAAACTTGCACTACAGTTATAATATTGCACAACCTGCGCCACTTTATAAAGCGCGTATTTACATATGATGATGATATCATTTTTATGATGAAATGCAGCAAAATATGTTGATTATATTATACAGATAAAACTTTAACTTCATTTAAATAATCTGTATTGTTAATAATTAAACATGTGGGGACACGGTGCCGCAGCGCTAGCAAGTTCACATATTGTTCCTGCTTTGCGCGCTGTATATTTGCTGAGACTGGCGCGACACTGGAAGGATAGACGGATAGAATAATTAAACACGTACTATAAAGATATTTCAATGTTCCTTAAAAGTTTTGAAGAATCGTCGTTGTAAGCTTAAAGATGGCTTAATGTCTATTACAGAGCTGATTGTGTGGCGACTGAGTATTTGGGGAAAGAAAAGTAAGAACAGGAATTGGAGATTAGTACGTTTGAAAGAGACAGTACTGCTACAATAAATTATTTCATCGAAGGTCGCGAACGGCGCAGCAGTATCTTACAGTATGTGAGACATGAACAATCACTGTGCCATCGTTTAATAACATGTTTTCATTCCAATCATCATGAAAATGATATCACGTATACATCTCAGTATTTTAATTATTCAGAGAGCTGTAATATCACAAATGTAATGGATTCTGTGTCTTGTCGGAGGAAGAAAAAGAACGGAAGCACGTAGTGGTTCACACACATAGAGCACATTGAAGATCAAATACAAAACAAAGCATTTAACATGCTATTTTAGTTACGATGGGATTTGAGAAACTAGTAGATTAAATGAATTTAACATGAAGTTTATGATGTTCTACTTTAATGACAAAATAAAACTACATGATTAAAGTGGAAATTTCGAGGTTAAAGTTGACATTTCGTGCTTTTTTCCCCACTGTTTGCCTATTTTTTTTTTACTGTACCCTAATAAGCTCAGACGGTGAGCTACAACTCACCTTTTCACGGCGACTTTGATATGTGACTTTTTTTATTTTGGCACTGTGTGACTTTGTGAACTTGAGCTTTCGAGCTTCTCCGACACGCTATGTCACTCGATCAACTTCCTTTTGTTGATTATACCACTGTTCAAATCAACAAATAGTATGTTTTTCCTTTGCCTCCACTTGGTATTTGCTGAAATTCTTATATTTTTCCCCGTGTCTTTTCACAGAACGCTGAGCTTAAGGGCTATTTATATTGATTTGCATATTCAAAGAGGCGTAATTCTGGGGGGAACTGGGGCGGGTCAGAAGGCGCGTGCACGAGCGTTACTTTTCACACTGACCGGGATTTATGGAGCGGAAGAACGCTGAAGTCGGAGTACACACAGATTCCTGCATCTGTATTTTTCTGTGCGTAAGCACATTTCAGCTTTTGTGCTTACGTAATGTTATAGTGCGAATTCTACGCACAGCGTTATACATGAGGCCCCAGGACTTTCATTTTCCTCCCACATTCCCAGCATGGGCACAAATGTCTCCACGAAGGATTCCTGCAATGGATTTTCACCCAGTCCAGATTTCATTCCAACCTGTTGTCAAATGCTAACGAGACAGACTTTTGCTGAACTGTCACAATGATTTGGATAAAGCATATTGGAAAATGTAATATTCCAAAGAGGAGGGAAGTAGGGAAATGAAGCCAAACCAGCTAATTGAAGAATGGCGTGCACAGTAATTCCTATTACGGAGCCGTTATTATAATGTGCGTTGACGTGACAAACATATTCCACCTCAAAACTGATGAATATGACATACATACTGTACTTTAGTTCCCATTTAAGTGGTCAATGCTGTGCATTTGCACTGAAGAACATGCTTTGGATTTTAATTAGTTTATATCAAGTACCTGTTGTCACTTCTCAGGAAACTAGCAGTCATGCCTGCTGTGCTGAAAGTCATTATTGAACTAACGTGCCGCTACATTCAGTTTTCTTATGGAATAGGTATACATGCATAAAACGTTAACAGGTTTTAACGAACATAAAAAGCGTACAGTTTTTCTAACGTAATCGGAGCACTTTACTGCATTTGCAACACAATAAGGGCAAACAGCGAAAATGAAACTTCTTTTGTTAACTGTGAGCACTGACATTCCATTAACGCACAAGTCATGTATGATGACAAGATGACAGTAACAAAAGCCATGGCTCGGTGGCCTGGATAAACCCATGGTTCATTTATTTTAAGGCAAAGGAGCTTTGGCAGCCGGTACTGTAGGTAGTAGCTGATTTGTTGATAAGTTTACTGGCTGAAACCTCAGTTTTTCATATGGCCTGTACAGTTCATTGTAACATGTAATTACATTTATTACTTGATAATGGCTACCCGCTCAGGCACTATGGTGCACTGTAGACGGAGGTGGCTGTATCTCAGTATCTCATGTGAGAGGCTGCTCTACCAGCCAATGAAGATCAGCAACTGTATGTATGACGTTGATAAGCATGTTTTCGATCACAGGAGTGTTCTAACATCGAGTTCAAACTGATTGCCGCAGACTGCTCAATTTGGTCTCATAAGACCATGGAATCTTGTTCCAGCTGACTTCAAAGTCTAGCCAAGATGTCATGTGCATTTTTTCTCTTTGCCATTCTCCCATAATTCTGAAAGTGGTGAAGCACATGGGCAACATTTGCTGTATGCAGTGTCTCTTTAGTGTCATTCACTGTAGCTTGTAACTCCTTTAGAGTTCTCCTTCTCGGTGACTTCCCTCACTAATCTTCATGCATGATCTCTCAGTTTGGCTGTAGGCAGATTTACAGTTTTGCCGTGTTGTTTCCATTACTTCATTATTAATTTAACCAGATATTCAGTGACTTGGATATTTTCTTGTCTCCATCCCCTGACTTGTGCTTTTCGATCACCTCTCACAGAGTTCCTTGGAGTTTTATTTGTGTTCATTGTTTAGATCCGGCCATCCTACTAGCTCCCCATAAGTTGACCCTTCCATATAAAGAAGAATTTATACTACAATCAACTGAAAACCCAGACATGTGACCTCTATTGAACTAATTCTGTGACTTCTAATGCCAATTGGCTGCACCAGTAATGATTTAAGGGCATCATATTATACTAATGAATACTTAAGCAATCAGTTGTTTTGTGTCTTATATTTGCAATTAAGTTAGACCAATATGCAGAAATATGTGTTTTTCTGGTTGATCAGTGTCAAAAAATCCAAATTAAATCCACCGAGTTTCAATGTTGTAGAAAAATATAATGTGAAAACATGTAAGGGGATGAGTAATTTGTATAGACACTATATATGTGTTACAATAATTAGCAACTTTAAATTAATCTGTTATATCTGAGCATGCTTTTAAATAGCCTGACACCCTTCTAGGGGTTGACTTCCTGCTCTTTGTTTTCCTAAACTGGATTTAGCAAATTTAGTAATAGATAAGATGATGTATGGATAACGTTCTACACTGGCTCATTGTTTTACTACGTAATTTAACAACTAGCTTAAGCCAGTTGTTTATGAAGAATGCTATGTGTATAAAAATAATTTAGGCCAGCGTTGCACTTTTTAATTTCTGAGGTCAGAAGGTAATTATATCTCAGCTACCAAGTGAATAATAGACCGAAGCTGTGAAACTCAGGTAAGGTTCATCAAAGATGAAGTAAAAGTCTTCATTTCCTCCTGTACTACAAGTTTGCTAATTGATATAACTCTAAAACTGAAACTCCTTCAATAAAAATAACATTCTTCTAAATATAATTCTGTGCTTGACAACACAAAAAGGTCTTAGCCTTACTTTGAGTCTGGTTCAGGCAGTTACAGCTGGAAATTAAATTAGCAGAGCTGAAGTAGCACAAAGACTGTAAAACATGGCTTTCATTGTCTATGCCTTCAGTGCAGTGCTTTAGGCACGAGGGCTGAATTCACCCATTAAAGCACTATGATACTATATATTCCCATAACTGATGAAAAGTTGAACCAGATTCTTTACATGCAACTTTGCCCAATGTGTAAAAATAAAAATGCAGATGTTATCATAATGCAAAAATCATGAAATGTTCCTTTGTGTTTCACTTGTTTTCTGTTTTTTGCATAGAAACTTTATGCTTCATGTTATTTTCATTACTGGGTGACATGTTGGCACAACCTTGGATTTAAAATCCCATCTTGGGCACTATCCATGCAGAGTTTGCACATTTATGCTGTGCTTATGTTGGGTTGTTTCACGTACTGCAGCTTTCCTCCCACATCCCAAAGACGTGAGTGTGTTAAATAAACTATCAACTCAAAAGTGGTTCATTGGGAGTGTGAGTGGGCCCTACAATAGACTGGCAACCTTATTTAGGAACGTTTGGTTCCTGTCTTGTGTTCGGTGTTGCTTGGATGGGAAAATTCACGGCCCTCCAACACCCTGAACTGTATTATCAGTTTATAAAATGGATATATACAGTATGCTACACAAACACAAATACAGAACACAATACAATATACAGTTAACTAGCACAAACAAATAGTCATTAGTGAAAGAAATTGTAAAGAAGTCATATACAGGGCAATGGCTTGTCCAGATAATAAAGAATAGAAAAACAGTTAGACCTGCCACTAGAGATTTACCAGGCTTTATGAGTCTCTTCCAAAAGAATCAAAAATCCTGGATGTCTTTGTTTCTGCCAAATTGGGATATGTTGCTCTATATCTGTTTAAATACTTTTTTTTTTATTTGCTCCTTTCAAACCTCCAGTTTTTCTTTCTCAGCCCAAGTGTATTTACTGTAATACTTCCATTTATGTACTGTATGTACTCCTCCCCTTACTACAAATGTGTGCTTCACATTGGTCTTTTCCTGTTACCGTTACAACAGGAGGTGTCATAATATTTGCTCCTTCACAACCACACAATAAAGCAATCAGACTTTAGCACATTTAAGCTAAAGAAATAATCAACGTGTGCAGGCAAACCATGAAAAGAATTTTTTACGTGACAATGCGAGTGCAGGTCTGGAATGACACACATATGTCTTGCTTCTGAGCTACTTGAAAGTAATGGAGTCTACCAAGAACTGCGGTGTTTATTTTCTCACATGGACCAGAAAAAGCTATTCAGAGCTGAAGTCAGTAGCCCTCTGAATGGATGAGGATATCTTGGTTGAGGCGGAACTGGAGAACAGTTTGACTGCAATGTAACCTCTCAGATCTTCTCTCTGTTGTACCCTTCTGATCCATCAAGAACTAAATATAATGAAGCACAGCCAAAACCATACAAATAATGAAACTCTATCCTCTCCTTCCTCCTCCAATGGACTGTTGCCCACTTCCCCTAACAGGGGGCCCGATTCCTCAAGGTAACACAGTGGGCTCCTTTAATACTGGACCCAGAACAGCTTCTGGTGACCCAGCATGACTTGCGGGAAGTACGACCAGGTTGTTTGGGAACTAGGGTAGTCCTCCTCTGACGGCACTACCTTTTGGCATCCAGGGACCCCGACAGGTCTGCTTTTGGCCAATGACTGCCGTTTGTTCATCCCCTGGTATCTTCCATTTCATCCCAAGGTCATGCTGTTCTCCAGCCAGAATGCTCGCCTTCTCTCCATTGCACTCACTATACAGATCTATACATCCGAATGGTGTTGTCTCATTAGGACCTAAATCTCAGAGAGAACGAAGCTCCCTAATTTTGACCACTAACAAGAGTTTTCTTTTGCTTCAACCACAGAGGGGATTTATGTTTATTATTGTGTCATCGAAAGCCTATTTACTTTATTTGCCCAAAGATTAAAAGGGGAGACCCAGCTGGCATCCCAACACTTTGTATCAGCACCGAGTGTCCTTTCTTCTAAAAGAAAGACTGGAAATGAATGAGTGAGGAATGGCGAAAAAGTAAAAACTAACAATAATGTGTTTTCCAGTCATTGAAATTCTGACTGAAATTGTCTATGTTACTGCCTAGACATATAGAGATAAGTTACATCATCCTTGGCATTTATTAACTCAGAAACAGAAATGACTCAGTCTGTTACCAACTCTCTGACAATGATTCATTTTTGACCCTACACTGCTGGTGATTTCAACCTGGGGAACATCAGAACAAGCAAGCTTCTATCAGCATGTTCCTTTTGTGGACACATCAAGCTGTTCCTGCTCTATTCAAAAGTAAATTCCTTAAATTTGTGGTACATCTGGGCAGGTCTCACCATCTTGCTGCCACCTACAAGGCTGTATTTGACAGCAGCTGCTCTATTATTTTCCAAGCCAGAAGTTCTTATGTGTGTTTGGTTCCCTTTTTCTGTATAATATTCAGAATTTTAAGAGCTTCTTTAGCTAAGCATTTCACTTCACTTTGCACTGTGTGTAAAATGCATGTGACAAAAAAAATTGATTTCATTTCATTTAATTACTTTCATACCCTGTCTGGTTTTAGAAAGTAATGAGTCCACTATGACTCCTAAATCTATATCTCATAAGGTGTATTTTCGACTTTCAGACCTCCCATTGTGCATTCAAGCCTAACATTTTTACTTCTTACGGGTAATACTTTATACTTACTTAAATTAAATTTCATCTGCTACAAAACTGACCAAACCTATATGCTGTCCATGTCCCTCTGTAATAATTTAGCTGATTCTAGATTATCTGCCCTTCCACCTAGTTTTGCCTCAGTTTGTTGTTACTGTGGCAATAAATAGGATTACTAGGGTGATATACTAACACTTTGCAACATTTCTTGTGTGGATTTCTTTGCAAGTATATTATATAGATGTTGTATGTAACCCACTATTTGTGGATTTCACATTTTCAAATGAGATAAGAGAACATAATTCATATGAAGAACAAGGGATGACAGTATATGAAGAAAAATAATTATTAATACTGCTTAAGTAATATCGAAAATCAGACATTCTTTTATTACTCCATCCAATCTAGCTTACATCGTTCACATTCAGTGTAAGGTTTAGGGATGACACATATTTCCAACAATATTCTATTAAAATTATATACTACATAAATTATCCCTTATTAATATCTTCTTTAATAAAAATGTGCAGCATTAAACTTTGTCCAACTCATTAGAAAATGTTTTCAAAGATTTTTTTTTTAACTTCTCAATTACAATTATACAAAATTCAACATTGAATACAATGTCCACATTAACCTATTAATTTCTTACCTATTAAGATGTTCACTTATTTTAAATAATTTTATTGTCTAGAAGAGAGAGAGTTTGGGAGCATGCGCTGATAGTGCATTGCCTCACCCACTACATGCTGAACCATCTGGATTGGGACCCAACGCACCCACCACATGCCGAACCATCTGGATTAAGACTCGAGTGCAGTGGGTGACACCTCAACACCACACTGGAACAGTCCTACCAACAACCCCAGAGTTTTCCCTGTAAGTTAAAGGACCTGCTTGCAAGGTTGGATGCAAATTAACTTCATACCCAGCACAGATCCCAAGCCTCAGAAACACCACTTGGCCCATTGTCTGGAAGCATGATGACATTTCCATTGCATGTTTCATCTTCTTTATTCTGGTAATATATTCAGTTTAAATTACAATTATGTTATTTACAATTATGCTATTTAGCCCACTGTTCCTTAAAGGCCCAATGTTCTTTATGAAAACAGAACTGCCACCATCTCTCTTTATCCTCATAGTTTGTATCAAACCTTAAACATAAAGTGTCTGCCTCATGAGTTGACCTGATGTACACTATATGGACATCTTACCATCATACCTATATTAACTTGTTGGACATTCCATTCCAAAACCATGAGCATTAACATAGAGTTGCCCCCCACCCCCCTCTCTACCGCCATAATAGCCTCCACTGTTCTGAAAAGACTTTCCACAAGATTTTGTAGTGTATCCATGGGAACTTTTCACAAATCAGCCAGAAGAGCATTTGTGAGGTCAAGTAGTGATGTTTGGCAAGAAGATCTGGCTCACAATGAATGTTCCAATTCATACCAAAGGTGTTCATCAGGGTTGAGGTCAGGGCTCTGTGCAGACGACTGAAGCTCCTCCATATCTTTATGGACCTCTCATGCTGGGAGAAATAAGGGCTTTCCCAAAACTCTTGTCACAAAGTTACAAAACAGCCCCAGACCATTATTCCTCCTCCAGCAAACATTACAATAAGCACTATGCAGTCCAGTAGTACTGTAAGTGTTCCCCTGGCATCCATCAAACTCAGATTCATCCATCGGACTGCCAGATAGTGAAGCGTAATTCAGTCCAGAGAACATTTCCATTGCTTCAACAGCAGCATGCTTTACTCCACTCCAGCCAAGGCTTGGCATTGTATGTAAGTTTGTAATCTTAGGCTTGTGTGCAGCTATTTGCATATGATTTCCTAATTTACGAAGCTCCTGACACACAAACCTTTTGCTAATATTGCTGGAAGTCTTGAATTTGGCTGTAAGTAATGCAACAGAGGATAAGTGATTTTATATGCTTCCAAACTCTGAGCCCCTGCTCTGCGAGTTGGCATGGTCTACCATTTTGTGGCTAAGCTGCTGTTGCCCCTTGGTGCTTCCATTTCACAATAATAACACTTCTAGTTGAGCGGGGCATATCTAACAAAGCAGACATATCACATACTGACTTGTGGGTAAGGTGACGTACTATGACTATGAATGCGACACATTCTACTGGCAGTGTTTGTCAATGGAGATTGCATGACTGTGTGCTTGTGCTTATGCACCTGTTAACAACGACACACATGAAATCAGTCGCTTGGAGAGGTGTCCAGTATAGGGAATGTGCCATCTATCCATCCATCTATCCATTATCCAACCCGCTACATCCTAACTACAGGGTCACGGGGATCTGCTGGAGCCAATCCCAGCCAACACAGGGCGCTAGGCAGGAAACAAACCCCGGGCAGGGCGCCAGCCCACCACAGATGCACCATCTATCTATCTGCAAATGTTTATAATTTAATACATGATGTTCTATTAATAGTCAGTAGTTTGCATTGTGGTATGCTCAATAGTCTGTGGGAGACATGCAAATAATAATTTTACTGTAGTGCCTTGACATGTCAAGACACTTGAATTTGAACAGTGCAAGACAGCAGATGTTCATGTGCTCACTCTTTTTATTCCACATATAGTAATTCCTGCTAATTTTTCTACATAATGGACATACTTTCTTTTCAAATAACTGTCTCAGGGTCAACTAAGTGGCACAGTCTATGTTTCTTTCCTGTGGTTTTGTTGCTTTAAATCTGCATTGTTAATCACCATACCACAGTACAATGCTCATACTTTTTACATTCTGAGCATCTACAGTTTTATTCTTCAGTTACAAGGGATTCATTCATTCATGCTCTTTTATCCAGGTGGAGGTTTTGGGAAGCAAAGCAAAAGCAGTCCCTGGTCTGGTTTCATATTAGTCACTCTACCTTCCAAATGTTAATCTGGGTGAATTCATACTCAGTGTATTAATAAAGGTGTCTAGCGCTGCCTTGATCACTGTCTCTGTGGGATTTACTGTACATATGTCTCCCATGTCTGTGTGTTTATTTTCCCACGTATTTCCCAAATCCTAAAGACATGCTGGTTATGTTATTTAGCCTGCTGTACAACCCTGAAGGTTAAGCAAGTTTGGTAATGTAATGGATGTGTGGACAAGTGAATATAAGTGTGCCCTGCAACAGTATTGGTTCCTGTCTTATGAACAGCACCCACCTAACTAGCCACGATGCCAGTATAGTGCCCGAGAGGGCCTTTGTCAACCCTCTTTTCTCATTAGCCCAAGCTGTGTTCTACCTTAGGCTTTTAATTTTGTTGAATGAAAATTAGCCTGTACTACATATATGAATTTTTATAGACATCCTCCTTGGTTAAAATATCAAATTATTATAAACTGATATTAAAGATTATTTGTGCCAAAATGAAATGCAATCCAACATTTCAGCTATGTTGAAATGCAATACGTATGTAAGTGAGCTGTTTAGTACTGTCACTGTTTTATCGTGTTATAATTAAAAATGTATCAACCAAACAATCAACTCCTTTTCACTACGGCATACAATTTTTGTGTCAGCTTAAAATGCAATGCAAAATCAGATTGCATTTTAATTCATATCGAGATCACAAGTCAGAACTAAAAGCAAAACAGATGTATTGCATTTTGGTTAGAAGTTCCATCTGTTTTACAATTTGGTTTAAGACCCCTCTTTAATCAGCCAAAAGTAAAAGTAATCAAATGTCCATTCTCCATCAAAAGGTAAGGTAAGGGGCATCAACAGTTGATAAGGCAGGGGATCCGCCGCCTCATTAAATGGGTGGAAACCGGCAATCAGGCGAAATTTGGATGAAAACAGCAACAGCCATCCACATTTAACTTTTAGCATTACAAAGTGGGTCTGTCCTGGACAGATTAACTTAAAGGTTTGAGACAACCTTGAGCACAGCCCTTCACAAACCACACACAATACTTAGTGAGTGTGTATAACAGCAAACATGCATTCCAAAACATGGAAGTTGGCATTGTTGCTCGAAAAGTAATTATTTTATTAATTCATACACACAAATTAAAACTGCCTATAGCTAACTGCCTTTGTCTATAAATCTTTGACAGAATTGGTCAAGAGCACCAAATTCTTTGGTTGCCGAGGGCCTGGCAATGAGGACCCGAGCATAGTAACTGACATAGTACTTCCAAAAAGTTGCCACTGTGGCAAAAAATGGAAGGAAATGTGAGTGAAGTTTCATCAGCTACCATTAGATAAACAGGAACCACCGAAGTAATTTTGTGAACTTACATCACTTAGTAAAAAACTAAAAGTAGAAGTTGTGAAAACAATGACAGTGCAGAAGTGCAGCCAGAGTAAAATAATTGAGGAAACTTAAAAG
This sequence comes from Polypterus bichir lapradei, assembly GCA_026402145.1. Lineage (NCBI taxonomy): Eukaryota > Metazoa > Chordata > Cladistia > Polypteriformes > Polypteridae > Polypterus > Polypterus bichir. Next base: position 156,947,087 of record JANRMT010062791.1, on the reverse strand, counting down.
ACAATGCTAAGCATGGTAGAAGGATAGTCAACTCTTTAAATTTGATTAACGTGGAACAGTTGGCAGTACTGCTGCCTTACTCATCCGCTGCCCTGGGTTCAAATCGTGCTCTGGTTATTTTATGTGTCAAGACGGCACATTCTCCTTCTGTCTGCTATGCAAGTAAGTTTACCGTAACTGGGTATTCTGAATTCACCCATGTGTCAGTGGGCTCAGAAAATGACTAGAACACTGTTCAGAGCTGCTTCCTGGTTTGTGGCCATTGCTGCTGGGACAGGCTATGGCCACTCATGAGAAAGTTATTAGAATGCTGGAGAAACTGTTGATGAGAACAGGCTATTCAGCCCAACAGAGCTCACCAATCCAAATCACTTCATTCTTCCAAAACAACATCAAGTCAAATTTTGAAGGTTCTTACAGACCTACTGTTTATCACACTACTTGGTAACTTATTCCATGTGTCTATGGATCTCTTTGTGAAGAAAAAAAATTCTAACACTCCTGCAAAATTTACCCTTAACAAATTTCCACTGTGTCACCATGTTCTTGACAAGCTCAGTCTTGATCCACTGTGAAAAACCCCTTCAAAACTTTAAACACTTCAATCATGTTTCATGTTAATCTTCTTTTGCTTAAACTGAAAAGGCTTGGCTATTTTAATCTGTCCTTATAATTCATCCCCTGCAGTCCTGCAATCAGCTTAATTGCTCTTCTCTGGATGTTTTCTAGTACTGCTAAGGTCCAATAAATTTGATTATAATCTTTCCACACAGATTCAGAACTTGTACAGTAAATACTTTAGGGTGTCTGTTCATATTGTAATAAAACTCCAGTGCCTGGAGTTCTCAGGAATGGCCCTCTTTGTAACTGGATTAAGAAGTTTCAGCAAATGGAGAATGGATGCTTTTTAAAAATCAACCCATTGGGCAGTTTTCTTTGACATACAGTAATAAATGATATTTCTAGCAGTTAAAAGAGGCAGGCCGTGCTGCTTAAATGATCACAACCAATGAAAGTGCCCAGAGACTGCAAGCACATCTAGGGAGCAGTTCATTCTGCCAAAAATGAGCATTTTCATGCTAGGAAAGGAAGTGGTTTTCAAAAGTGTAATATCTGAGACATTAGCAACGGTCACTTTGACTATATATTGAATGCCTCAACCAGAAGTTTCCATGAAGTAGAAAAGACTAAATATAGACTCAACATTACAGTTTTTTAATGCATGCAAGTATAAACATAGGGGCATATATAACATAGAAGGCCACCAATACTTAGCAACTTAAATGGTAATTTGGCACCTATTGAACGTAACGCGCTGGGTATTGAAGACACAGAGGGCAGATGCTCCAGGTAATGTTCCTTCATTATCTCAGGTCAAGGGCTCGGAGATGAAGGAATCAAATAGTAATGGCAGAATCTAATAAACAAGTGGGGTCTGATTACAAAGAAACACTAACCAGACTACACTTCAGATAGAAAGAGCAAGACCAAAATCACAGTCAAAAAAGGAGCTGGGTTATAAGTTGTTTTCTTATCCCTGACTAACCTACTAATTCAAGTTATTATGATTTTTTGTGGCATTATTCTAATGCATTGATAATGAGCAGCTGTATATCACCATCTTAAATAGGTGGGATGCAATGATATTATGTGTCACATAACCAGTAACAGTCAGAGCAATTATAAACACCATTGACACAGCTATCAAAAAAATAAATAACACACACACATACACACACAATATAGGCACCTGCAGCAAATCTACCACTGAAAATGGTGTCACCATGATATAACTAGCCTATAGAAATAAATATGCCAATGTCCTAAAAAGGAAACTAATTAAATTAGTTAGGTAACAAACAAAGGCATATCACATCACATCATAAGACTTTGATTCACTGACTGTTTTGTTTTGAATGATTATATTTATATTGTTCTCCATACATAGTTTATCACAGTCTACCACTGACAGCTGGAGCACAAGTAGATGTCAGGAACCAGGCTTTGACAAGGTATCAATCTATCACTGACTACAATCACTAATTTATCTAGTACAATGCTTTTTATATCCCTCTGCCCATTTATCTATCTATCTATCTATCATATAGTGCCTTTAATTATCTATTATATAATGCCCATAATTATCTATCTATCTATCTATCCATGTACCTACCTATGGTGGATTTAGAAAGTATTTATACACCTTCATTTTCTGTACTTCTTACTGCACTGTAGCTTTACTGTTAAATGTACAAATTTGCAATTCAATCTAAACTCAGTAACACATAATGAAAATGTTTTCCGAAAGGTTGCCAAGAGTATTAAAAATCAAAAGTCTCCTGTAGCAGCAATTACAGCTTTGAGTCTTCTTGAGTAAGCCAAGCTTTATACACATTCATTTTTTTCATTTTATCCCATTCTTCTTGGCAGGACCTCTCAAGCGCCATTAGACTGGATGTGACACTCCTAGAAACTGCCATCTTCAGGTCTCTCTACATGTGTTCTGTGAGGTTTAGGTCTGGGCTTTCGATTGGACCACTCCAGTGTTATCTTGGTTGTACTGAAAGGTGAACAGTCACTCGGGTTTGAGGTCACTTGCATTCTGGAGCAGGTTTTCTTCAAGAACCTCTCTGTATTTGGCTGCATTCATCCTTCCTTTGGTTCTGGTCAGTCCTCCTGTCCCTGTCTTTTACAGGCCATCCAATAGAATGACACTTCCATCCCCATGCTTCACCACAGGGATGGTATTAAGCAGGTGGTAACGAGCAGTGCCTTGTCTTCACCAAACTTATTACTTGGAGTACTGCCCAACGAGTCACTTTTTGTCATATCAGACCAGATAATCTTTTTCCTCATGCACTCAGAGTCCTTGAAATGTCATTTGGCAAACTCCAAGCTAACTGTCATATTCCTTTTACTCAAAAGTGGTTTCCACCTGAATGATGGAGAGCTGCTTACAAAGTCATCTTTCCAACAGGATCTCCTATCTTAGTAGGAAACTTCTGAACCTGTGTTAGGATGATCATTGGGATTTTACTTCTTTGTTAAGTTGCTCAGTTTGGCCAGATGAACAACTCTAGGAAGAGTCCATGGGCCTCATGCATTAAACCTGCTTATGCTTGGAAGCTTGGAAATGTGCAAAAGTCAGGATTTACAAAACACAAACTTGACATGGAGATTATTTTTTTGATGTTGGCATTTTAGCAACACTAGCACTATCACTGCATTGATTAATATATTTACATTAACCTTATAAATTAAGTACAAAAAAAATCCTTTATTTAACAATTTTTTTATTAAAATAGTGCATCTGCAGAGGTTTGGCTGGTCACTCCTTAAACTCTAATAAATTTAGTAATTTTATACATTAGGCTTCTGGCGGTTCCAAATTTCTTGCATTCCACAATTATTGAGGACACTCCAAGCTTTACAAATGATTTTGTAAATTATGTCAGTCCAATTCATACACAGATGCACCCCAATCAAGTTCTTGGAAGATTTCAAGGATAAGGAAAGAAAACAGGAGGTATCTGAGCACAATTTGGAGTACCAAAAGCAGCAGACTGATAGCTTATTTGAATAGGAGATTTCAGTTTTTGATTTTTAATAAACAATACAATACAAAACAATACAACTTATTTTTGTATAGCCCAAAATCACACAAGGAGTGCCATAATGCGTTTTAACAGGCCCTGCCTTTTGATAGCCACCCAGACTTGACTCTCTAAGAAGATAAGAAAAAACTCCCAAAAAACCCTTGTAGGGGAAAAATGGTAGAAACCTTGGGAAAGGCAGTTCAAAGACAGACCCCTTTCCAGGTAGGTTGGCTGTGCAGTGGGTGTCAAAAAAAAAGGAGGTAAATACAATACAATACACAGAACAGAACACAAGTAACCCTCTATACAATATAATAGTGCAATAGAAAAATTACAACAAAAGAGCAGAATTCAACAGTAGATGATATTACATAGTACGATTTGGATACCTTTCTGAAGAAATGCTTTCACTTTGTAATTATGGGTAATTGACTATAGATTGAGAGGAAATAATATCAACTTTATGCATTTAAAATGTAATCTATAACACAATAAAGAAAGTGATGGTATCTAAATATTTTTGAAACTATCTATCTATCTATCTATCAGACTACAGCTATATATGACATTTTTATAAAATAGAAGGCTGGAAGGTCTTCAAACTATAAACTTAAAAATTTCAGTTTCATTGTTTTCTATGACCTGGCAAAGGCCTTTGACTTTATCATTCAGAAAGACCTCAAGAAGATCCTGCCTGACCTCAGCTGTCAACCATCAATTCATCACTGCTCACGGATTTCTTAACGTCATCATCTGCCTTGAATCGACGACCACCCAGATGGAAATCACAAGCTGCCAAATCTGGCAAAAAAGGAGGATGTGGAAATACCTCAAACTTCAGTTTGTACAGACAAGCCTTGGTGTTCTTGGCAGTGTGTGGGCAGGTGGCCATTGTCGTGCAGCAAAAGGACTCCTCGAGACAGCAGTCCCCGGCACTTGGATCAAATAGCAGGCTTCACATTGGTCTCCAGCAAGTCACAGTAACTTCACTCGAGACTGTAGTACCCCTCAGCATGTAGCGTTCAACAATAACTCAGGTGCACGAGTGGTTGCGAGCAGAAGACAAAACATTTTATTCTTCTGGAATCCAGGCATTATCAGTTTTGTTAAGGTTCATACCATTTTCTAATAAATTCTATTTTCTAACTTTAGCTTATATATACAGTATATATAGTATATATATATATACTCAGCAAAAAAAGAAACGTCCCCTGACTTTCAACTGTTTTTACTTTTAGTAGACTTAATGTGTAAATATTTGTATGAACACTAAAAGAGTCAACACCATAAGACATAAACTAAAAATGTTTCACAATGTGTCCCTGAATGAAGGGAGGCTCAAAATCAAAAGTACCAGTCAGTATCTGGTGTGGCCACCAGCTGCTTGAAGTACTGCAGTGCATCTCCTCCTCATGGACTGGACCAGATTTGTCAGTTCTTGCTGTGAGATGTTACCCCACTCTTCCACCAAGGCACCTGCAAGTTCCTGGACATTTCTGGGGGGAATGGCCCTAGCCCTCACCCTGCGATCCAACAGGTCCCAGACGTGCTCAATGGGATTGAGATCTGGGCTCTTCGCTGGCCATGGCAGAACACTGACATTGCTGTCATGCAGAAACTCACGCACTTTTTGCCACTCCTGTCTGGTCCAGCGAAGGTGGGTTTGTGCCCATAGGCGGCATTGTTGCTGGTGATGTCTGGTAAGGACCTGCCTTACAACAGGCCTGCAAGCCCTCAGTCCAGCCTCTCTCAGCCTATTGCGGACAGTCTGAGCACTGATGGAGGGATTGTGTGTTCCTGGTGTGACTCGGGCAGTTGTTGTGGCCATCCTGTACCTGTCACGCAGGTGTGATATTCGGATGTACCGATCCTGTGCAGGTGTTGTTACACGTGGTCTTCCACTGCGAGGATGATCAGCTGTCCTTCCTGTCTCCCTGTAGCGCTGTCTTAGGCGTCTCACAGTGTGGACATGGCAATTTATTGCCCTAGCCACATCAGCAGTCCTCATGCCTCCCTGCAGCATGCCTAATGCACGTTCACGCAGATGAGCAGGGACCCTGGGCATCTTTCTTTGGGTGTTTTTCACAGTCGGTAGACAAGTCTCTTTAGTGTCCTGCGTTTTTAGAACTGTGACCTTAATGCTTACTTTCTGTAAGCTGTTAAGGTCTTAACGACCATTCCACAGGTGCATGTTAATTAATTGATTATGGTTAATTGAACATGCATGGAAAACATTGTTTAAACAATTTACAATGAAGATCTGTAAAGTTATTTGGATTTTTAAAACATTATTGTTGAAATACACAGTCCTGAAAAAGGGACGTTTCTTTTTTTGCCGAGTATATATATATATATATATTTTTTTTTTTTTTTGTTTTAACACCCAGGGAGACCTTTCAACAGTCTGCAGTGAAAAGTTAACTTGTTGTTTTTTCACCCCAAACCCTTATCAATAAACCACAAGGTGCTCAGTTACACTTACAAGTTTTTCATTCTGCTTGTTACAGTGCAGAACAACAACTTTTATCAGTAAATGAAGAACCGCCCTCTATCACAATGTATCTGACAGGAAAAACCTTCCTAATAAGTGTTATATTGAGAGATTTATTTCACACATCAGAAGTTAAGTATTTATGTACTAAAACAAAGTATATTTTAAATTTCAAGGCATAGCCTGCAAAAAGAAAGTTTGAGGAGGATCAAGATTCTAAATTAGAAACATGCATGATTATGTAAAAGCTCTTAAAGCAATTTCTTTTATAACAAAAGTTGCCAAAATAAGGAGTCTATCAATAGAAAAGAAAGATGAGATAGGCCAGCTCTTTTTATCTCCTTTAAACCAAAATGGTTTGATGCAACAGCCTGCATGCACTCTTGCAGCAAAGATATAAAAGAACAGACAAAATGCAAAAATAAATAGACAAAACTACAAAAAGAAAAGGAAAACACAAACTCAAAGTACCCCGAAATTCATTCATCTTGATGAATATTAGTAGCAAGGACATCAGTGATTGGAAGAAAATAAAAATGAATTAAATAAGGTAGAGGAAGAAACATGAATGGTGAACAGGCTAGTTGCAGAATATCAGGACAAATTAGAAAAAGGACTATCAAAAGAAAAGTCAATAAGTCCATGTACATTTCCCTTTAGTGATACCCCAGAAAATCACTCAGTGGAAGACTTTTCAATATAATGCAATCGATTTTACTGTACAATGATATAAAGTCAAGTATATTAAGTTATATATAATATTTATTATTTACATAAGAAAATGTAAAGTACATTGAGCAGGAAATTGAATGAAGTGAACAATTTCAATAATTTGTTATTTAAAACTAAACACATTGGATCAAATGAAGTAAACAAGCTGCCTAGATAGACAGATTGGTACAGGAGTGGCTAAATGCCTCCAGGTATTTCAGCCTTTAGAAATCTGTTGTGTTGTGTGTGTCTGTGTTTTTTTATTTCTGCCTCTTCAACACCAAGCATGTGCTCTGGTGGAGCAAATAAGCTGTCAGTTGTCTTCACTATACATTTCTTTGAGTATGTGAATGTGTGTGCCTGCCTCTGTGTATGCATATGTATATATATATATATATATATATATATATATATATATATATTTTTTTTTTTTTTTTTTTTTTTTTTAATTATATACATCAAAAACTACTAATGCAAAAAATGATGCAAATCAATAGGTCTTGTCTCATGACTAAACAGCGAAAATCCCGGTTAAATTAAACAACTTCAATGGCAGTTGTGGTTGTACATAGGTCAAACTGTTTTTGACGGACATGGAGATAATACTGGACCAAAAACAATAGACCTGAAGACTGTGGCAAGACCAACGCAATGCAACTTATTTGAAAGAGATTGGTAATTTTTATATTTTTTTGGAAGTTATCTCTGTACATCAGTTTTATCGTTCTTGTCAGAAACCACTTGTTCCAAAATGTTCTCTATTTGCTAAGATGTACTCGCCCTGGAGCTGTACACAAGGCAAAACAATACATAATTTTCGGAACAAAATTGTAATTTTAAGTCATGAAAATCAATTTTCATTTTCCAAACAGAAACACATACAGACGCAAAGCAAAAAGTAACTTTTCCTGACAATTTGAACATCATGTTATCAAAATTTGAACTTAACCCCATCACCAAATTTCCATTAACATGGAAGTTGGAAGTTCAATACCTATCAATAAGCTTTTCCCTAACTCAATTAGAAACTACAGTTTTGTTTTTAAGATTTGGACAAACTGAATACCGTGTGTCAGAGACGGCTGGGGCGGCAACCCGTCTGGGACGCCCAGGAGGACCGGAGGAGGGTTTGCGCCTTCCCTAGACCATGTGGGGGTGACCACCCTGGTTGCTTTGGGGACCACGGGTTGGGAGCTTGGAAGTTCAACCCTGTAGGGGCCCGTGGTTGCCGCCAGGGGACGCCACGCTGCCTTCGGAGTACTGGACCTCAGCACTTCCACCACACCCAGAAGTCCTGGGGGAAAGAGGAATGGGGACACCCGGAGTGCTTATGAACTTAATTTAAACTTATGCTTTACATCTTGCTTTCCTATTGATATGTCTACAAAGGCTTGTTCAGCTTCAGAGGGTTGTTCCTTTCTTACTGCATCAATAAACAGCTTGTCTTCCTCTTTATCTGAGACATCACACACTGCATGCATGGGTTTAACTTTCCCAGTCCTGCAAACTTTAGCAAAGTGGTTCAATTTACCACATTTTTTACACTGTCTTCCTTTAGCTGGACATTGACTTTTTCCACCGTGTGGGTTGTTTCCGCAGTAGCTGCACTTATGAATATGCTTGTATGCGTCACTCGCTTCATATTCTTTTGCTGCCTTCTCAAATGTGTAAAACGTTTTTTGTTCAGCGCTCTTAGGAGCTCTTGCTTGTTGTCTGCGTACTGCGTTCACAGTCAGTTCACGTGAGCCGCTCGGAGTACATGCATCGAAGGTTCTCAGCTGTGGTTGTGCTATCTCGTGCGATCTTGCGATGTCCACAGCTTTATTTAATTTTAGCTCAGACCCGGCACTTAAAAGTTTCTTTCACACTTTCACTGAGTTTGTGACAAACACTATTCTATCCCTGACCATCTCATCTTCGTTTGCATAAGCACAGTCCTTCACCATCAATTTTAACTCCGTTACAAAGTGATCAAAAGTCTTGTTTATACCTTGCGTCTTCTCATTAAACTTGTATCTCGCGAATATCGTATTTGTCTTAGGCATGACAAACGCCTCACAACAGTCATAATAAGTTTTCAGTACCTTGGCTTCCTCCTGGGTGAGAGTCCATGTGTTAAAAATGTCCTTTTCCCCAGTCCACAGGAGCAGGTAGCTGCATTTCTCACTCTCGTCTTTGCCTTTTAGTGGGCCAGAAAACATCAGCTCCACATCCTGTAGGAACTTTTTCCATTCTCCCGGCAGATTAAGAGAATCCCAGTCAATTCATGGCGAGGGAACTCCAACAAAATCCATGACTGTCCTCTATTCTGACACCATGTCTTGTTTTCACAAATTGTGAAAAATGAAATGATGGCGAGACTTTCTTTTAAAGTATGCAGGGGAACTTTATTTATTACAGCTCTTACATCACGGCATCCGTGCTCTAAATTAACTTTAATAGTAACCTTGAGGTCCCTTCTTCTGGTGCCTTCCTGATGACATAGGTGCCTAAACCATGCCTAATAATAATACATTTCAATGACATATAAATATTACAGTGATCACCTCGATAGACATCTCACCACCCAAATCGCTACTCATGAATCTAAGATGTTTAACAGGCATTCCCGGTATTAACTTTTGGATTTGCCTGCAAATATTTAGCAGCAGCGTGTCTATTGGATTGTTGCTGAAGGATGGCCTTATATGGGCAGGCACTTAATTACGTGGGAGGCGTGGGTATGGGGGACGCAATATAGGCAGGCAGCCAACTACGTGGGAGGTGTGGTGATGGGGGACGCAACTCCGCCTCACACGGCGACCGAGCTGCAGGCTATGGCCGTATATATGTACGTAAGTAGGATTCAGTTATGACCGTTACGCGTAGAATTTCAAAATAAAACCTGCTTAACTTTTGTAAGTAAGCTGTGTTGGAGAATTAGTGATGAGTGAGTGAGTCAGTCAGTCAGTTAGTCTGTGTAAACGTGTTGTGGGTGACATGAACGTGTCTGCCTGTCTGTGTCCGGGCCAGCCTCCACACGTGTCACCATCTTAAACACTGCCGCCATGATGACACATCAAATAGCCAGACCACTTCCATGTGATCAGCAACAGACCAGGCAGCTATAAACAGTATGGTTGCAGCCATGAAACATAATTCCAAAATGACTTGACATCAAATATGTAATGTTGAAAATGAACAGCTGCCAGTAATTTTTGCGACAATAATGACTATAAAAACTTATGATAACAATAAAGATGAACAAAAATAGTTCAGAATAAATTCATGTGTAGATTCTAACATTTTCCTATTGTATAAGATCACCTGCACAATGCAGTGAATGAGCTGAAACAGTCATGCACAGGCCTATCCTGCCTGACCTCGGCTGCCTTCCTCAAGTCATCACTGCCCTAATGTTGTTACAACACCACATTATTAATAATTAATAACATCAACAATAATTTGATGCTTAATACTCACCATCATTAGAGTTTCAAGCTCATAGAGGTAAAGCTGTTCACTGTCCAGGATACTCTTTAAGACCACCATTCTCTTTCTCAACATCGATTCTGAATCATAGTTACCCTAAATAAACATTAAAAACATCATAAATTAATGTGCATGTATGTGGAGAAAAATGATTACTGTTGATCATGTTTTGTCTTCAGCTACTCCTTCAATAGACCCAGATGAGCTCTCCTTCAGTATCATAATCCAAAAAGAATAGATAAGATATCCATGTGCATTGATTTGAGTGCAAGTGTTGGAATGTGGGACTGCAATGTATCAGTATGCGTAGCCCAGGTTATTATTTCCCAAAGTGAAAAGACAAAAATCTAAAATCTAAACTAAATATATTTAACTTAAATCTATACTAATAAAAGGCAAAGCCCTCACTGACTCCCTGACTGACTCCCTGACTCAATGACTCATCACTAATTCTCCAACTTCCCGTGTAGGTGGAAGGCTAAAATTTGGCAGGCTCATTCCTTACAGCTTACTTACAAAAGTTAGACAGGTTTCATTTTAAAATTCTACGCGTAACGGTCATAACTGGAACCTACTTTCAACCATATATATACGGTCGGTCGCCGTGTGAGGCATAGTTGCGTCCCGCATCATCACACCTCCCACGTAATTGAGTGCCTGCCCGTATAAGGTAAATATTCGCGGGTGAAGGACTGTGCTTATGCAAATGAAGATGAGATGGTCTAGTGTTTGGCACAAACTCAGCGAAAGTGCAAAAGAAACTTTTAAGTGCCGGGTCTTAGCTAACATTAAATAAAGCCGTGGACATCGCAAGATCACACAAGAGAGTGGCTCACATAAACTGACTGTGAACGCAGTACGTAGAGAACAAGAAAGAGCTCCAAAGAGCGCTGAACAAAAAACGCATTACACAATTGAGAAGGCAGCAAAAGAATATGAAGCGAGTGACGCTTACAAGCATATTCATAAGTGCAGCTACTGCGGAAACAAAGCACAGTGTAAACAATAACTTTAAATTAAATTTATAGACACGCTGCCGCTGGCATTTGTCATGCCTATGACGAATACGATATTCGCGAGATACAAGTTTAATGAGAAGACACAAGGTATAAACGAGACTTTGGATCACTTTTTAACCGAGTTAAAATTGCTGTAATGGAGTTAAACTTGCGGGTGAAGGATTGTGCTTATGCAAACAAATAGGAAAGCAAGGTGTAAAGCTTAACTTTAAATTAAGTTCATAGACACGCTGCCGCTGTCGTTTGTCATGCCTATGATGAATGCGATATTCGCGAGATACAAGTTTAATGAGAGGACGCGGGGTATAAACGAGACTTTTGATCACTTTGTAACGGAGGTAAAATTGCTGTAGCAAGAAACTTTTAAGTGCCGGGTATTAGCTAACATTAAATAAAGCGGTGGACATTGCAAGATCACACAAGAGAGCGGCTCACGTGAACTGACTCTGAACGCAGTACGTAGAGAACAAGGAAGAGCTCCAAAGAGCACTGTACAAAAAACACATTACACAATTGAGAAGGCAGCAAAAGAATATGAAGCAAGTGACGCATACAAGCATATTCATAAGTGCAGCTACTGCGGAAACAAAGCACAGTGTAAACCATAAGTTTAAATTAAATTTATAGACACGCTGCCGCTGGCATTTGTCATGCCTATGACGAATACGATATTCGCAAGATACAAGTTTAATGAGAGGACGCGGGGTATAAACGAGACTTTTGATCACTTTGTAACGGAGTTAAAATTGCTGATGAAGGACTGTGCTTATGCAAATGAAGATGAGATGGTCAGGGATAGAATAGTGTTTGGCACAAACTCAGCGAAAGTGCGAGAGAAACTTTTAAGTGCCTGGTCTGAGCTAACATTAAATAATTGCTGGTAAAAGACTGTGCTTATGCAAACGAATAGAAAGCAAGGTGTAAAGCTTAACTTTAAATTAAGTTCATAGACACGCTGCCACTGGCGTTTGTCATGCTTAAGATGAATACGATATTCACGAGATACAAGTTTAATGAGAGGATGTGTTTGGCACAAACTCAGCAAAAGTGCGACAGAAACTTAAGTGCCGGGTCTGAGCTAACATTAAATAATTGCTGGTGAAGGACTGTGCTTATGCAAACGAATAGAAAGCAAATGTTACGTTATTTTTAAAATGTTTCTTTTTCTTTTTCATAACTTTTTTAACACACTTCTCCGCTGCGAAGCGCGGGTATTTTGCTAGTTATTAAATATATTAAAAAGAGTGAGAGTAGTAGCACTGCTGCCTTATAACAAAGAGACTGGGATTCCACTCCCATGGGCTTCCTGTGGGGAGATTACAGTTCTCTCCATGATTGCATGGGTTTCTTCCAGGTGATCCAGTGTCCTCCCACAATCCAAAGACATGCAATTTATCTGGGAATGCTAAATTGGCCCTTGTTATTTGTGTATATCGTGTATGTGTTCACACTGTAATGAACTGGTTTCTGCATTGTCATCTACACTTGCTAGGACAGGCTTCAGCTTCCTTATATTCTTGCTCAGGATAAGCAGATTTAAAAAATGAAGAGACAGATGGATTAAACAATGAATTCAAAATCCAAATACTCTATACAAAATTCAAAGAACCAATGATTCATTTTAAAATGAAATGCAAAATTAATCAGGGAAACTAAACAAGAAAATAACAACAACAACTGCTGTTCAAAACTGAAATAAAATAAAGGGTATACTGCCAAAGCCAACAATCCTCAGCTTCAAAATTCTGAACCTAAATGTTCAAATATAATCCATGAGCCAGCAATTATACAAGCCAAAATAGTCAAAAGGCCACAAAACTAAAGCAAAAGGGACACACCAAAGGGAGCTGAAGAACACAGTCGCACAAAACAGATTAATCATATAGTAAAGTGGCTGTGGCTGTCACATTGGCTTCTCTACAACTGTCAGGTGATTGCAGATTGAAAGTATGCAGCACTTGAGAGTTATAATTGACAAAGAGTAGAATAAGACAGCAGGACAGGTAAAAAAACAACACAAAAAATATTCTCAGACCAAATTCTAAGGAATGAGGGTAAAACCAACTAAATAAAAACAAAGAAAAATATTCTAAAAATCAAAACAAAGATGAAACCATAACACTAGGAGGCCATTGACGTACACAATTCAGTTGACCCTGCGGATCCCAAGCAAGATATTGCTGCTAGTGTCCAGCTTTGAACATAAGAAACTAAAAAAACAGACAAAAACGAAGAGAGAAAACTGCTAAAAAGAGGAATGATTAGTTTAATCACGCTTTTGTTTTCATCTGGATTACTATAACGCACTCCTCTCAGGACCACCTAAGACAGACATCAATCGATTACAACTAGTGCAGAATGCAGCTGCTATAATCTTAACTAGGAAAAGAAAATCCAAGCACATCACACCCGTCTTAATGTTGTTACACTAGTTACCTGTGTCATTTAGAACTGACTTTAAAATACTGCTTATGGTTTACAAAGCCTTAAATAATCTCGATCCATCTTAGATTTCGGAATAGCTTACACCTTACACTCCATATCGTAACCTTACATCTTCAAATGAGTGTCTACTTAGAAATCCAAGAGTTAAACTTAAAAGAAGAGGTGACTCAGCCTTCTGCTGTTATGCACCTAAAATATGGAATAGCTGACCAATAGGAATTCGGCAGGCTAATACAGTGGAGCACTTTAAAATACTGCTGAAAACACATTATTTTAATATGGCTTTCTCATAACTTCATTTTAGTTTAATCCTGACACTCTGTATATTCAATTAATTATCATTACTATTCATGGTGGCTCTAAAATCCGTACTATCCCCTACTTTCTCTTCTGTTCTTTTTCTGGTTTTCTGTGGTGGTGATCTGCGCTACCACCACCTGATCAAAGCACCATAATGTCCCTACATTGATGGATTAAAGGCCAGAGGTCCACATGACCGTCATCATCATGTTCTTCCATGTGAACCCTGAATACAATGAGGACTGATTGAGGTCATTTATGTTAGGTAGAATGCCTGGAGGGGGCTAGACGGTCTTGTGGCCTGGAACTCCTGCAGATTTTATTTTTTTCTCCAGTTGTCTGTCCTCCCTGGCCATCGGACCTTACTTTTATTCTGTTAATTAGTGTTCCCTAATTTTAATTCTTATTTATTTTGTCTTTTTTCTCTTTCTTCATCATGTAAAGCACTTTGAGCTACATTATTTGTATGGAAATGTGCTATATAAATAAATGTTGTTGTAGTTCTTGTTAATCTTAATAAATAAAGGATTTAGTTCAGCATCTGAAGCATTTTTTTGTTATAAAGAACAAATAGGTGTAGTAATTGCCAAATGCTAAAGTTTTCATTTAGTTTTTTGTTTTTCCTTTTGTATAAAATTCTGCAAGGCTCTAAAAACAATCATTCAGTTGATTCACTCTTGCCACAGATAAAGAAAGATATTGCCTTTACTCCCCAAAGTGTTGCAGTGAACAGTTTATTCAAATCCAAAAGTGTGGCAATTGCAACCATAATTTATTTTTCTGGTAATACTTTAGTTTAGGTACTGCAAAAATAAATCTATTATTCATTTACTATAATGGAACAACAGCTTAACACACACCTCTTTGTGTCTTCAAAACACTTATAAACTATCAGTAAAGTGTTTCCTCATCTCTGCAATGAGACCTTCTAACAAAACGTCACTTTGGATTTGTCTGTGGTTATTTCATATTAACAAGTAATGTTACCATCATGTCAACTTGCCACAGTGCACAGAGATGAATAACTCATCTACTAAGGTTTTATAACTGTTATAAAGACCACAATAAGCATTTCTTGTTACATAAGAATAAATGAGTAATAGATGCATTTTTGCAGTGCCTAAACTAAAGTGTTACCATTTTTCTACACATATATGTTTTGTTCTAAGGCAAAGTCATGACCTGATCTTGATGCAAAAGCAATAGGACTGGTAAATCTCTCAGGTGGGCGTTAGCATATCATATTCTCTTGGACAAATAGCATAAGTTTTATGCATTATACTTATACAACCAACATTATAAAATACCAGAAATTATACGATAAAAATCAAGCCCCGACTTATCTGTGAGTATATACAGTATTACAAACTGGCATGTTGAAACACCAGATTGTTACAACAGGCCTAATTGTACAGTGGTAAGTCTGTTCGCTTCAATCAAGTTGTGCTGTTCATCCAGTATGCTAGCCCTTAAATCCATCTGTCTTTGTGTTTTTTGCTTCCTCTGTTCATCAGCCATCGCTACCCTTTAAGATTGTGTCATAGATTCTCAGGGATATGTCCCCACTGGGACGCCTGAAGAAGCAGGGGACCGGAAATGGAACAATATTTTCCCTGGAAACCACCAGGGGGCGCCCAGACATGGTTGGAACCTTGGATGACAGCACTTCTGCCACACCAGGAAGTGCTACCGGTGCTACCCGGAATGCTTCTGCCACACCAGGAAGTGACGTTAAGCGGAACACCTGGAGCCTATCCGGGTCATTATAAAAGGGCCTGCCTCCCTCAAGAAGCTGAGCCACAGTTGGGAGGAAGGAGACGAAGCTTGTGAGGAGGGGAGTGGAGGTCATTGAGAGAAGAAGAAAGAAAGAGACTAAGACTGGTGGAGAATAAGGCATTGTGGTGTTGTGTTTAATAAACGTGTGCATTTTGGGCATTCTGGTGTCGGTCTGTCTGTGTCTGGGGGCATGCTTTTCACAATTGTCACATGACATTACGCTAGAGCATGTGCTCTAGACATTTTATCGATTTATATATAGAGAGATTTTCAACATAATGTTTTAACATCATCATGCTGTCATTCTCTTTGTTGTTTCTCTCAGTCATCATTGTTTTGGGGCTCTTGTATCATGGTGATGGCCACATTGTTAATGGCACTACACCACGGCCCTCAGACAGCATAAGGACGCAGCCTTCCTAGCTTGAAACACTTTTTTTTTTCTTTTTATT
Organism: Polypterus bichir lapradei; assembly: GCA_026402145.1. Lineage (NCBI taxonomy): Eukaryota > Metazoa > Chordata > Cladistia > Polypteriformes > Polypteridae > Polypterus > Polypterus bichir. The sequence goes on along the minus strand of JANRMT010062791.1, from coordinate 156,930,826 downwards.
CTGTACACGTACTTTTGTGTTCACTCCTGGTGACAATAATCATTGCATGAGGATGGACCAATGGTAGACAGGAGCCCATTTATCTGTTTAATATTTAAACACTATACTGTTTACTTACTTATACTGAATAGCATTTGATTATTACTATTATTATTAATTTAGCAGCCAAAGCACTTTAGTTCAGAATCACTCTAATGCAAGGTTTCCTTTGTGTTTACTACAAATCTGCTAGCCCTCCTAAAGCATCAGATAGCATTAGCAATAGAAATTGTTTAAACAAAAATAACAGCCTTTTAGCAAAGCATTTAAGTGTTTGAGTGTATTTTCTTAAAAGGACATACAGCAACCAAGAGAGGCACAGGAACCCAAGCTTGCTCAGTGGCATAATACTTTCCCTCTTTCCCTCTAAACATCCTGCATCTTGATGGGGCATCTCACAGTATTGGAGATGATAGAAATGCCATAATGATGCTTTCTAAATCACTCGGCTTCAATACGTGTCTGTGCACAGAATTCCTGTACATATCCCTATTAAATCATTGATTGTTTGGATTAATAATTATTGATTAAAATAATGCTTACATTAATTTTTCTTGGATAAAATGCACAAGCAAATCAAAAATCATTAGTCCTATTGGTCAGTCCAGTATATTTTCCGCCATTGTTTGGTTTGTTCTTTTCCATATGGTCAGCTTATTTTCTGGTTATTGCTGTGACTCATTGTCTCAATGTATGGTCATCCCAAGAATGTTGCGGCTTGTTGTCTAGTCAAGCCAAGATGGTGTAGCTTGCTATCTGTCCATCCCAATGATGATATGGTCTGCTCCCCTTTTATTATGTCCAACAATTGATTTCTGGGTTCATCAAACTTTTTAAAGAATCTCTTTTGTCTCCTGAAGCAAAAAGACCAGATAGCTTGGCTTTTCTCCACCGCACTGCATAACAACAGTGTTCATTTTGCAGGGGAGTGCAACTTTATACTTCAGGAAAGCAGGCTGTACTCTTAACTAACTATAGATACATAGCTGAGGTGTAATTTATGAAGCTTGCAGACATAGAAAAAGAGGCTGGAAATGTATGTGTACAACTTCCCATGTGAACATTGAGATTTATAAAAGAAAATCTGACAGGGAAAGATGTGCATATTTACGGCAACTCTAACCCATCCATATGCAACATTTCGGAGAAACTGGGAAATGATGACACCCCTGGTCAAGTAGGGAAATGAAGCGTAAACCAGCTGAATGACGACTTATATGCATAATAATTCTTATCATCATCTGTTATTATAATGTGCATTGACATGACAAAAAACCTAAAGTGATTTATATGATGCACAGACTGTATTTTAGTTCCCTTTGAAGACAGCCAATGCCACATATTTGAATTGAAGAACTCATTTGTTTTTTCTGTTTTTCTCCATCACTTTATATTGGCTACCTGTTCTCACACCTCAAGGGACTGGCCAACAGGTCTGGAATATCTCAGCCAAGGTTTAATCCGTCATGCCTGCTGTGTTGAAAGCCACTAACCAACCAGTGAGGTACCACGTCCAATTTTCATTTCAGCGTACATACATAAAACATAACATGTTCTGGGAAACATTAAAAGGCAACTTGCAACAGTGTCCGGTTCTACTAACATACTTGAAGCAATTTGTTGCACTCATATTAAAATAAGGACATCAAGATAAAGTAAAACTGAATTTGTTAACCGTGAGCTTTGACATTCTATTAATGCACAAGTCATCTATGATGCCAAGATGAGACTGACAAATGTCATAGCTCAGTGGTCTGGGTCAACATGTAATTGATTTATTTTGAGGAAAAGTAGCTTTAACAGATGTGACGGTGGAGTATGTGGTGGCTGGCTTGTTGGTAAGGTAACTGGCTGAAACTTTATTTTTTCATATGACCTGTACTATTCATTGTAAAAGCAATTATGTCAGTGTAGGTGCCAAGTGATACTGGCTACCCACTCAGACAATGGTGTCTGGTACCTTTCCCTTACCCCCAGAATGCCGAGGAGTAGCACTATCATGCCGTGCATGATCTTGCCCTCTCAGATGCAGAACGCAGCCTGATACTCTTAAATGCAGGTGGTGGGATTTTGATGCTTCAAATAGGAAGCTGCTCCACCAGCCAATGAAGTTCTGAAATATCATGATTGCATATGTATGAGGTTGATAAACATAGTCCATGTACTGTATGAATGTTTCAGGGCAATATTTGGGGTGCGTTCATGTAAGCACAATTACAAGGTGATTATAATTTATAAAAGGTAAATTGCGTAGAAATGTGTGTACACCATGCTTTATTTATTTATATTTTTTTGCCATTTGCATTTTCAAGTTTTATGGCATGCACATATTTTTATGCTCATGTAGGAATTTTGATTAATAATCAATAAGACGGCCACCCAGAAACTTAGCAAAGTAACTAAGGCACACTTGATTTAAGAAACAGAATAATACAATTTATTGATAAGCATAAGTATTGAAATATGATAACTGCATATATATATATATATATAT
>JANRMT010062791.1:156896587-156927893 GCA_026402145.1 Polypterus bichir lapradei | reverse complement strand
TATATATATATATATATATATATATATATATTATATATATATATATATAGCATAGAGAGATGCTGGTTATTTACTGGTATTTAAAATTCCACTTTATCTTGGCACAGATAAATAGTTTTATGATACCAGGTCTTTATAGATGATGCATGATGTTGTGGGGAGCTGTTGCTTTGTTGTTCCTCGGGGCTCGAGTGGGAGATTGTTCACTTCTTTCCATATGCTGCATTATATGTGTTAGTGCTCCTGCTGCTGTTTCCTCAGCTTTCCTTCTGCTGTCTTTTGCCATATTATAGTGAAAAGGGATTACTCATTCTGGCTCAAGAGTTTAGATGCTGAAGTTCTGTTCTTGAAGTCATGGCTTCTCCTAAGCATAAACAGCACACTACTTAGATTTGCAGACTGGATCTCAGTTTCTTGTTCAAAAAGATAAGAGTTTGTCGAATTCGGCTTTGTAAGCAAGAGGCTCATAGCTTTTAGATTGAGAGAAGATTTTAAAAAGTCATTTTGGAGACTTCACCCTCCCTGAAAGAATCCCCTCAGAGTTCAGTGGTTGCCCAGAATATATCCCAGAGAGATAGAGAGAAATTTTTGTTCCACCTTAAGAGATGGGGTGCATGTGGTTTTAAAGGGAGGCTGAATCTTCTCCTGATTGGATTAAAGTCACTTCCAGATATAAAATCAGTATTGTCTAATAGGTGGGTTCTTCTGCCCTTCTTATTTGTCATTCCTTGAATTATACTGTAGATCTTTGTCCTTGCTTGAGTCTATTTCACACCTTCTGACTGAAGAGGTCTGTGGAGAGATGTCAGGTGACCTCCAGTTTACACGTTTGTTATCAAATGATGTCCATGCACATCCTAATAAAAGGTTCAGTCATTTAGTTTGGAATGCAAGCAGGGGTAATGTGCAGCTGGATGCCTGCATCCCTGATAAATCTACTTTCTTTACATACCTAGCTTAGCAGAATGGACAATGCATACTTTGTCCTACACTTAAATTCTCACAAAATTTTGTAACCGAGGCCCCTGGTCTGTGGAAGGGTACTAAATTGGTGAACAGAATGCAACTACTTCATTTCCCAATGCACATCATCTAATTGTGTGTGACTTACATATGAATATATGTGTATTTTTTTTTATATTTGTAACCATTTGGGAAGCCTATTTTTGTTTTCCTTCAACTAAAGAAGAGCGTCCTCTGTTGCATTCAATGTCTCCTTCTATGAATACTTCACAAGTTTGCTGTTTTAACCACTCTTAACAGTAATGCAGTTAAAGCCTGGGGTACTCCTCTTTTCAGATTTCTTACTAGGAAAATAGCGAATTGTAGATGCAGCTGTTGTGCCATCATCATCTTTATCTACTTCAAAATAATACCTATTTTCAGTGTCACTCTTTCTTCTTATTCGTACTTAAAGCCAATATCAGCACAACATCTTTTTTTTCCCAAAACACATCAACTCAAGCCAGGTCAATGGCTTTATTGTCATACCATCCATACACCATATTGCAGCATACAGTGGTATGAAATAACATTCCCCAGGACTCTGGTGCAACAAATCCAAAAACACAAGACAAATGCAAGACAAGAATTGAAATGTACTATATTATAAAATAAATAGGGAAACAAATAAATATCTAAATAAATAAAAAATAGGCAAATTAATAGGTAGTAAATAAATTGAAACAGTAATGAATATTAAATAATAACAACAACTTATAATAAAAACAATAATAGCAAATATAACAAAAGTATTGCATATATAGTAAATAATCTACCAGCAGCAGATCTGAGGGCAGGGGGCAGCACAGAGTTTACCGCCAAGGTGTAGAAGCCATTAAAGAACCTGGCAGAAATGGTTTGAATGCTACAGAATCTTCTGCCAGATCGAAGTGGGCTAAAGAGACTGTTTTGTCTTCCACACTGTTTTAGGCTTTACAGATGTAAGGCTTCACAGAGATATCTTTAATAAAGGACAGAGAGGTCCCAACGATCTTTTCGGCTGTGTGCACTATATATTGTAGAACCTTGCAGTAGGAGGCACTGCAGTTCCCAAACCAGATGGTGATGCAGTTGCTCAGTGGTCAGAACACATTTGATTTGACCCCTGTAGATTCTGGTAAGAATGGAGAGAGGTAGGATTGCTTTTTTCAGTCACCAAAGGAAGATGCTGCTGTGCCTACTTGACTATGGAGGCGGTGTTGATTGAACCAAGTAAGATCAGCTGCCAGGTACACTTCAAGAAAATTGGTGTACTTGACCAGTTCCATCGCAGAGCCCTCAATGTGCAGCAGGGTGAGGACAGCAGGGGCCTTTCTGAAGTCAACAAATATCTCTTTTGTCTTATTCAAATTAAGAGACGGATTGTTGCACTTACACCAGTCTGCCAATTGTTTTATCCCCATTCTTGACGAGACCCTCCACAATTCTGTCAACAGCCCTAGCTCCAGACCAAAATAGTAAGGAAGCTTTTGAAATTCTAGAGGAGCATGGTGTGATAAAGTCATAAAAATCCAAAATGTAGCATTATACTCAAATACAGGACTGGTGCAGTAAGTAACATGAGTATGAAGCAAGCAACAGTCAGTAACTGATAAGGAGGGCTTCAGCTGGTGAGCAAATGGTAATTTTCATAATGCCAGAGGCAAGGCACATTTTTGATGCCTGGTCTCTCCAACCCCTATATACACTTCTTTTTTTATTGATTTTATTAAAATCAAACAGCCTTCCATACAAATAACTCAAGTGTTACAAAAAAAGGTTTGAAACAAATCAATTCCTACCCCTGAGTAAGAGTCCTAGGCCAGCAGAAGAAAACTTAAAGCTAGTAAAAATAAGTAAATAGATAAATTAATAAATGAATAAAGATAAATGGAGTAAAAGAGGGGAGAGAGCCTGCTTCCTCAATTTAAATGCTTATTCTAAAATTATTTTGATTAGATCCTGCCAGGTTTTGAAAAAGTTTTATACAGATCTTCTATGTGCCAATTTGTTTTTTTACCAGTCTCAAATAGTATATAACATCAGTTACCCACTGACATAGAATAGGAGAGTTAGGATTCTTCCAGTTGACCAAGATAAGTCTGCATGCCAATAGTGAAGTAAAGGCAATAGTGAAGTAAAGGCAATGTGTTTGTCCTTCTCCATTTTAACCCATCTGGGAGTACCCCAAACACAGCTGTTAATGAGTTAGGAGGGATTGTGACACCAAGGCTGTCTTAAAGGCATTTAAAGATTTTGATCCAGAATGACGTTAATTTGGTGCACACCCAAAACATGTGGCCCAGTGATGCCGGAACTTGATTGCAGCATTTGCAGGTTGGATCTTGCCCTAGAAACATTTTGGACAACAAAAGAGATGTGCTCGATATATAATTTTGAGTTGAATAATTCTATGCTTTGTGCATATGGAGCTCAAGTGAATTCTATGCATTGCTACCTTCCACTTCTTTTCTGAGATGTTGAGTGAGAGATCCTTTTCCCATTGTCCTCTTGGATCTTTCAAAGGGAAGGACTGTAAAATGGTTTTATATATTACAGAGATTCTGTCTGAGTCTTCAAGACTGATCAATATTTTTTTCCGGCATAGAGGTAGGTGGGAGGTGAAGAAAAATATATACTTATTACTTATGACTTGGTACACTTAATTCACATACAATACATATTGCTGTATAGCCTTTGTGAAAGAGTTTATTCTCTGTACATTACACAAAAACATTTTAACAAATATTATTAATTTTGGAAAAAAATGTAAAACAATAAAAATGATTAGCTTCATCCATCCATCCATCCATCCTCTTCCGCTTATCCAGGATCGGGTCGCGGGGGTAGCAGCTTAAGCAGAGATGCCCAGACTTCCCTCTCCCCGGCCACTTCTTCTAGCTCTTCCGGGGGAATCCCGAGGCGTTCCCAGGCCAGCCGGGAGACATAGTCCCTCCAACGTGTCCTGGGTCTTCCCCGGGGCCTCCTCCCAGTTGGACGTGCCCGGAACACCTCACCAGGGAGGCGTCCAGGAGGCATCCTGATCAGATGCCCGAGCCACCTCATCTGACTCCTCTCGATGCGGAGGAGCAGCGGCTCTACTCTGAGCCCCTCCCGGATGACTGAGCTTCTCACCCTATCTTTAAGGGAAAGCCCAGACACCCTGCGGAGGAAACTCATTTCAGCCGCTTGTATTCGCGATCCTGTTCTTTCGGTCACTACCCATAGCTCATGACCATAGGTGAGGGTAGGAACGTAGATCGACTGGTAAATTGAGAGCTTTGCCTTACGGCTCAGCTCTTTTTTTTACCACGACAGACCGATGCAGAGCCCGCATCACTGCGGATGCCGCACCGATCCGCCTGTCAATCTCACGGTCCATTCTTCCCTCACTCGTGAACAAGACCCCGAGATACTTGAACTCCTCCACTTGGGGCAGGATCTCTCCACCAACCCTGAGAGGGCACTCCACCCTTTTCCGGCTGAGGACCATGGTCTCGGATTTGGAGGTGCTGATTCTCATCCCAGCCGCTTCACACTCAGCTGCGAACCACTCCAGAAAGACCTAAAGATCACGGCCTGATGAAGCAAACAGGACAACATCATCTGCAAAAAGCAGTGACCCAATCCTGAGTCCACCAAACCGGACCCCTTCAACACTCTGGCTGCGCCTAGAAATTCTGTCCATAAAAGTTATGAACAGAATCGGTGACAAAGGGCAGCCCTGGCGGAGTCCAACTCTCACTGGAAACAAGCTCGACTTACTGCCGGCAATGCGGACCAAGCTCTGACACCGGTTGTACAGGGACCGAACAGCCCTTATCGGGGGTCCGGTACCCCATACTCCCGGAGCACCCCCCACAGGATTCCCCGAGGGACACGGTCGAACGCCTTTTCCAAGTCCACAAAACACATGTAGACTGGTTGGGCAAACTCCCATGCACCCTCCAGGACGCTGCTAAGGGTGTAGAGCCGGTCCACTGTTCCGCGACCAGGACGAAAACCACACTGTTCCTCCTGATTAGCTTTAAAACAATAAAACTCACAAAACTTGTATGAAAAAACATAAAATGTATAATGCAAAGCGGAATGTGAAAAAATCTCAGCTGTATCGCTCCTCTTGTACGCTTCCCTGAATACCTCAGCTGTTTCATAGCTGTACAGTGCTGTACCGTGTTAGCCACAGATTGATACAGGAGAAAGTAGGGTGAAATGACACCTTTTATTGGCTAACTAAACAGATTACAAATGCAAGCTTTCGAGGCAGCTAAGTCCCCTTCATCTTCTTCTTGATCAAATGCAAAAAGGAAAACCTCATTCCTAAAAGCCTCTTGATGCAAAATCCAACCATACACAGCTTACACCTTGCCTGATGAAGGGGCCTTAGCTGCCTCGAATGCTTGCTGTTTCAGTCAGTCATGAAAGTTAAAAGGTGTCTGCCCTTTTGACTAAACACGCACAGTGCAAACTTAATGAGGTTATTAACAGACATTGTTACTGGCACCTTAAACAGATTCCAGAAATTAACAAAATTTTACAAAATGACTGTATATATATACATTACAATGTCCATGGGTACCAAACCGTCATAAGACCTGTGCTGGAAGGAGGGGGCAAAAAATTGGAGAATAATCCAGCAACAATAATAGTCATAAAAATAATCCTCAAACTGGTGCATCATTAGAGACAGGACTACAACAGTAGACTTCAAACATTTCTAAAGATTTGGTTAAAAGTGCATGCATCTCTCAAATGGGCTTACGTTAAAACAAAATTTCATCCTCTGAAGTTCACCATCATCAATAACTTGATAATCATACTCTTCACATTTGTTATAGTTGCATTTTTATCATTGCAACTTTTCTCTACCACCACTCCTGTATTACTCACAATTTTTAAAAAGTACTATATAAATAGGAGTTCACACTGAACATTTTTGTGCTATTATTTCACATAGTACTAAAAAAAGTTGCATGACAATGTCACCCTTACCAAAGTACTTCCTAAGGCAATTGGCTCATTGCGTCACTCCATGTGGCTATCAAGTGTAGCTGGGCAGGTTTGGCATGAAAATTTGGGGGGACTTGGGCTGGCTAAATGACACCCTGGAATCGCACCTACTTCAAGTGTAACTAAAAGCAGAAACTATCAAATCATAGCTAAAAAGAACATTATCCAATGATACTGCGTTTCAGAACTTCAAAAGGCTTACAGAGGGCTGGTATACTTTTGCTGGACCTGATTGGTTCATCTAGGTACCATTGATGAGGCCTATGTGTTGTTTAGTGTTATACTGTAGTGTTTGTTATGCAGATATTCTTTATACCTCAGTTCATTTTTCAAATTAACATTTTAATCTCTGCTTGATCACTGCACTCTAATTCACTGTTTAAATTTTGCCATTCAAAAAAAAAAAAAATACCACCAGTAAATTAAGATTTTACACAAATAAAGGAAATGAAACTGCAGTGAGCTGGCACAGGCCTAATTTAAAGTTGACCTGATCAGCACCATCGGTGGAGGAAGGCTCTCTGATTCATCTGCTAATGTTTCACATTTTATTCTCATGCCCTACCCTTGTGTGTAAATATATCATTCATTATTCTTTTTTTTTTTTTTTTTTTTTTTTAATTCTTCAGTTCGTAGCATTCCATATTTTTTCACTACTTTATTCCTTATCTGGTGCAATGATTCAAGTGACTAAGTTAAGTGACCATTCATATGATCTTTCATAATTCATCATAGCCTCGTGCTGTGCCCATTATAAGGAAAACGGTATGTCTCAGTTTAACTAAACCTTAAACACTGAGCATTTACACTGGCAGTAATGCAACTCAGAAATCTATTCCCTGTTTTAAATGATAATAATTATTTTATATTTTAGTAATAGGTTTGCTTTCCACTCTTCCTTTTTAGTAATATCATGTAAAAAATATTCTTAATCAGCGATCCTAGGAAGGCATTAAAAAAGGCTGCTGATAAGAGAGGGGTCTAGTCTTTCCAACTCAGTATGTGACCATTTAGATCCTCTCAGAAACATGATAATGCAGAAATCTTATCAGGTGTAAATCATTGGCATAATAAGCAGATTTAGCTTATCTACTGGGATGCAAGTGAAATGCAAAGGCAAATTGGTCACGTTCACTAAAGAGGTTAATTTGAGTACACATTTTCTGACATTTCCTTTTTGTAGTTATGTAACATTTATAATTTATATTGAACATAATGGTGAACAGAAGAACTAAACAGCTGACATCCAGTACATCATTTACAAAATGACTAGTGGCTCCTGGATCAGGAAAGAGACTTCCACTGAGCCAGCATATGATAAGACCATTCACTGATGTGCAGTACAAAGGTCAGATCCCTCTTCCTCCTTGTCATTCTCAAAATAAATTGCCACTTCCAACTCAGAAACTAGACTTTCGGGAGTTCCTCCCCTAGTGCGGCCTAACTCATGAGTTTATTGGGAAGCATCATTCTTTGGGCTGAAGCAAACTACAATAATGATGATTATAATTAATGGCCAAGACTAGTTATTGGAAATCTCACTTTCCAGTCTTGAATACTCAGTGTGTTTTTGTTGTTTGGGTGCACAGGCTAGGTATACAGATTATGAAGCATAGGTGGAAATCCTGGGCCAGCAGAGGTTCGACCTCTGATAAGACTAAAATGTTATCAAATGTCACTTTTCCACTAGTAAACTTCTGTTTCCTGTTTTGTTTCCTTGAATTGGACTAGGCAGGTCTGAAAATATCATGTTATGTATACATAACCCCATAGTATATTTTATTTTCAGATTTTAAATATTACTGATTATTCCTGTGCCAAACATAAGCTTATTTGCCCTGATACCAACTCTGAGCACAAACCAGAATACCCTCTGAGATCTCTTTGTGAATAGGACTGAGGTCAACAGATAAATTCTTTAAATTTGAGATGAAGGAAACTGTCATCATTTTCTCTACTTGCAAATGCAGCTGATATTCTGGCATTTTGGAAGCTTGATTCAGAAAAGTAAATTACATCAAAACCAAACTCCATTAGACACCATATGAAGTTTACAGTATGATATATGATATTTGACGATGGCAACTTACCGGAACTTCGAGCAATTCAATGCTGTCTGAGCGGAGCAGGCTCCGAGGTGAACTGGATGAAGGGATGAATTCATCGTCTACATCAAATACTTCTTCCAGATCCTCTTGTTCCTTTTTAGGTACTAAGATATAAAAACAAGGTTTAATACACAAAATCGTAATTGATATTTAGTCAAACAAATTACACATTGTTCAAATATCTAGTCACTTAAAACTGTTTTGGAGTCTGGGGAGCTACAGTCTTTTTCAGCAGTATATGAAGAAAGATAGGAACAACCCTGGACAGAAAGCTTAAGCACTTCACTCCTACACCACACTGGCCAACTTAGAGTCAGCAATTAATCTAACATATGTATTTGGGATGTAGGAAGAAAACAGGTGAACCTGAGGACAAACTTGCAGACAAATAAGGAGAACATGGCTTGGCTGGAATTCAAACCCTGTGATTAACTAGCACCAACTATTTTTCCACAATGCCCAACTTTATCATAATCGATCTATCCATATAAAAACAAAGTATTCAGAAGGTATTCAGACCCATTCACTTTTTTCACATTTTGCAGCTTTTTGCTAAAATTATTTAAATTCATATTTTCCCCACATCACGCAACACTTAACAACTCAGACTGTGAAATTGAAAAAAGGGTCTTCAGATTTTTTTATTTATTAAAAATAAAAAATATCACTTTGGTATAAGTATTCAGACCCTTTGCTATAACACTTGGCTCAGGTGCGTCCCATTCTACTAATCACTGTTCGGATGTTTGTTTGGAGTCCACCTATGGTCAATTCTGGTTTGCCCATGAATACGAAAAGGGCACACACCTGTCTACAGATGTTTCAACAGTTAAGTAAAAATCAAGTCATGAGGTCAAAGGAATTGCTTGCAGAGCTTAGAGACAGGATTTTGTTGAGGCACACAACTAGGGAAGGCTGCATCAAAATCCTGACGCACTAAACGTTTCCGAGAGCACTGTGGCCATAATAATTCTTAAATGAAAGAATTTTAGAACAAACATGACCTTTCCGAGAGTTAGCCACCTGGCCAAACTGAGCAATCAGGTGAGAAGAGATGACCTAAAACCCAACAGAAATTCTTTTTTAGCTTCAGAGAATCTGTGTGGAAGTCACAGAAAATTACAGAAAGACAACCATCACTGCAATACTCCACCGATCTAAGCCTCAGGAAGGAGTAGCCAGACAGAGGACTCTCCTTAGTAAAAGAAGCATTAACCCACTTTGAGTTTGCAAAAAGGCAAAGGACTCTCAGACTGTGAGACTAAAGATTCTCTGGTCTGACAAAACCAAGATATATCTGTTTGGCCTCAATTCTAAGCATCATGTCCAGAAGAAACTAGGAACTGCTCATCATTTGTGCAATGCCATTCCAATGGTGAAGCACAGTGATGGGATTTTCATGCTGTGGGGTTGTTTCTCAGCTGCAGAGACTGAGAGATTTGACAGGGAGAAAAAAAAAGACCAAACAGCAAAGATGTCCTTATTGAATAAATGCTCCACACCACTCTGGACCTCAGACTGGGCCAAAGGTTCACCTTCCAACAGGTCATTTTCCCAAATAAAGATAACATAGGAATTTCCATGAGTGGCCCAGCCAGAGCATTGACCTAAACCCAAGCAAAAATCAATGGTGGGACCTGAAAACAGCTATCTACAGATGATCTCCTCCTAATCTCACAGAGCTTGAGAGAACGTGCAGAGAAGAATGAAAGAAAACTACCAAATCCAGTTGTGCAAAACTTGTTGCACAAGGGGTATGAATACTTGTGTCAATGTGGCATTTCAGGTTTTTTATTTTTAATAAGTTTGCAAAAATATCTAAAATCATCCTTTTTCTTTGTTATTCTGGGCTAAAAATTGTGCAGAATTCCCCTTCAGCTACATACTCGGCAGTTTGCTCCATATTTTCATGATACACTCTGTGAAGTAATTCTTGGAGTAAGTCTTCTTTTTCATTTCCACCAGTTTCTTCAAGTATATTATTTACTATTTCATAGAAAGAATTCAGCTGAATCAATTTTATTTGATAAAGCTGAGAAATTTAAAAGCCTGGATTAGGCCCTTATGTAGCCTGCTTTGCTCATGAATAAAAATGCTTAATGCCCTTAGCCTATCAGAGTCCAGGAAGTGTCATGTATTAGGAACCGTAACGGAAAAATTAAAATATGCTGATAACAAAACAGTGACTGCTCTAGATTTGCATTTTCTGGAGTTCAGAAGTTAAGGAGGTTCGGTACCTAGCAAGTGGAAATTTTAAAGAGAGAGAGAAGTACTGCTTAGATTAAATAGGCTCAAGTCTAATAAATCACCAGAACCTGATATAATTTATCCTCAAGACCTTAAGAGGGCAGTTAGTACAAATATAAAACTTTAATGTGCATTTTTCAAAAACAACATTGCAAATTGGGGACATTTTTAAGGACTGGAAAATAGCAAATATTAAACTATTACTTAAAAATCAAGTATCACTTCTTAAGACCATGTGTGTTAGTGAGCAGTCAGCATGGAGTAAGACAGGAAAGATTACCATTACCATTGCATGTCCGTCTAAAGTTTGCCTTCCAGGCTCATCTGAGGTGGCATGGTTGCTGATGGTAACATTTCCCTTTTCTCCCACAGCTCTGAGAAACCACACAAAGAGGGAAACTAACTCTGCCCCCTGCAGTCCCTCTGCCATAAAAGTGAGACACTCCCGGCATGGCGTGCCTCACTCAGGTGAGGGCAGACAGATGACTGCAGCTCCAACCTGAAATTGATGCAACCGAGAGAAAACCAAAGAAGCCTCGTTTAATTTTTAGTTAATCTGTTTTTTTTTTTCCATTTTGCTATATTGGATGCGCCATCAAGCACCCGTTTCTGTTCAAGGACTTTGTAAGTATGAAAAGGGACGACTCGATCGGTGCCCCAACACTTCCTCTGTGACCAGTGTATTCCCTTAGTCGACAAATCATTTTGCAAAAATTGGACTAAATGGCCTGTTTTTGACAAAACCGGTCTAACATTGCAAATTAATTTAATATGTTTTAGAGGTCTACATGGTTCCCCATGATTATAACTCCCTCTACACAGGTCCCAGTTACATTACCTTATATCAAGAACTATGAATTAGTTTCTTCACTGCCTTCTTACATTTTTATTTTTACTTTTTGATAATTGCTTTTTGGAGGTGACCAAGAGATGAAGTTCCAGTTATGCATCTGCTTAGTTGCTTTCTAATACTTTTGACAATAGCTTCTATGCGGTTCTATTTATTACCATTATGCTGCTGCTGCCATTTTTATATTTTGAACACCTGAAGTGCTTGCACACAAAAAATGGACTACAAACAACATGCATTATTATTATAACATCTGGGATGTGCACATCTCTAGGGAAGATTGGTTGCTATATAAATAAAAATAGACCCTACTATGTGAGAGATGGAGTGGCAAGAGAGAAACTTGAAAAACAAGCAAGATACATAACACATATTTAAAGGTTTAAAGATTGGCCAACAACAGGCAAAGACTGGGCAAGTTGTTTTTTCTCTATTAATGTATTCAAATAAACCATCACATTAAAAATTATAAATATGTTATACTTTTTAAAATATTTAGTACAGTCTGGATATAAAAAAGTGAACATGAAGTCCCAGCTATAAATATATTTATACTTGGCAACTTCTGTCTCCTCTGATACACTGGCATCACATTCAGGGTCCTGTTCCTGCTCTGTGCACAGTTCTGCCCAAACTGGACTGTGTAAGTTCAGAAAATGTCTTGAAGATGGGTTTAGAATACACATGGATGGATGGATGGATGGATGGATGGATGGACAGCACATATTATTTAACAAGCCATAAGTTCTGAATGCATTTACAAATACAGTATAATAACAAAAACATGCATACATGATCTGAGTGTATCCATCAAACTTCACTCTAAGAACCTTAGAAGTTTAACACTAAAGAGAAAACCATTAAAGTGCCGCAGTAATGGCAGGATTCATGTCCCAGGTGCACCTTTTGTGAAAATTACCCATTCACCCAATAGGTTTGCTCTGGTTTCCACTCAAAGACATGCATATTGGGTCATTTGGCGTTGTTAAACTGGAATGTGTGTGGACTGGCACCCTGTCCAGAGATTTTTCCTATCTTATGCCCGATACTTCCTGGGGTAGGCTCCAACTTCTATGTGATCCTGTGCTAGATAAGCGGGTTAAAACTCTCTGTCTATATATAGAATATATAACATTCTATATATATTTATTGAATGGAGACCTGGTCAACAGGTTTAGTTGTAATGATATGAGTGATATGTGATCTAAAAGACACTGACTACGGAATGATGGTTGATTCCAGATACTGTGGTTCTAGAATTTCAGACACAATTTACAGTTACATTTAACATTTTGTTATTTGGCTGAGGCCTTTATCCAAGGCAACATTTGAGATAAAATTTGGTTATGGTTCTTTTGGCTTTGGGTTTTTATTTTTCTAATTAGACCATAGGCAGGTGGAGTGACTTTCTCATGGTTACACAGTTGTCAGTAGCAGATTTGAAAACACAGCTTCAGCGTTTAAAGTTCAAAGCCTTAACCACTGCATCACACTGCCTGCCAGTTTAAAGAGAACAGAGTAAAAAACAAACATCCCGTGAGCATCGCTTCTATTAATGAGAGAGGTCAGAGAAGAACAGATAAATTAATCCAAACACATAGAAAGACCGCAAAAACTAAAATAAAATATAAGTGGCGTGCAAGGGCATCTCTAAGCACACACTTTGAAGTGGATGGGCTACAGCAGCAAACAACAAGGCTTCAAGGCTAACATGGGCACATGATCGGCAAAACCGGACAAGAAGATTGGAAAAATCTGCCTGGTCTAATGAATCTCAATTTTTGCTGGTTGGACGGTCAGAATTTGGAGAACAGCGTGAATCCAAGGATCCATCCCACCTTGGTACAGCAAGCTGGTTTAAGCCTAACACACACATTAAGTGTCTTAATATATGAATGCCAAAGCATAGTTAAGTATTGTTGCTTACCAGGTGTTTCCCATTAAGGAGGCGGTCTATACCCTTTTCAGATGAATAATATCTCATGTCACAAAGCACAGAACTTCTCAGGCTGGTATAATTAACCCAACAATGTCTTCAACTTATTCCATGATGAATTGCTGGTGCGTAGTGTGAAAGATTGGGCGATAAATTTATGGTGGAATAGGCAATCCCTGGGGCAGAAATTGATCTGGGAGGAAAGGCACACCAATGTCCCGACCCCTTCCAATGTGTCCTTCTTTCCTTCACCCATGTGATCACATCTAAAAAAGTACGTTTTTCTCTGTTCTGTTCTCATCCTCCTGCTACTGTTGCTGACTGCTATTCAGGGTGGTGTTATGTTATTGACAGGGTTTTCTTTCATCTTATTGTCGACCATTAAATATCCATCCATCCATTATCCAACCCGCTATATCCTAACTACAGGGTCACAGGGGTCTGCTGGAGCCAATCCCAGCCAACACAGGGCACAAGGCAGGAAACAAACCCTGGGCAGGGCGCCAGTCCACCGAAGCCATTGAATATTATTTTGTGAATATTTTCAACATAGATGTTTTTGTTGTCTATTCTACTGTATATCATTGTTATATAAATGGTATTTTGTTTATTAAGTATTTTGTAATTTGTTAATTTTGGTAGTCCTTACCCTGTCTATGTTGCGCCTAAAAGGGTGGGGCCCCAGTTGCTGAAGCTGTGAGACCACCCTAACTTTTTATTGTCACAATTCCTATCCTTCCCTCATGTTTTCCATGTTCACATTTTTATTGATTCTATTTGAAACAGGTCAGAACTGCTATTTTTGTTAACATCAGGTCATGACGTGGTAGCCATCTACATCAACAGTTGCTATGAAGAGCAGTCTAGGGCTGTAAGATTGAATGCCGCTATTCAAATACAATTCAAATTTATTTAAAAGGGGTCTTATTCAAAGGCATACGATTGTAAAGGAACTGTTGTTTGTTTTACCTGTACTAATCCTGGCATCGAGTTACTCCGGACATGGTATGCAAAGCTCAGTACTTTACTGATCTATTTTTGCCCTTCACTTCTATGATCAGCCTTTTCATTATTTTGAATGGTCAGCTTGTTATCTTCATTAGTAAAATTTACTGCCAGTCCCTTTCAGAACATTTTTTTTATTTTTTATTGTTTGTTTGTTGTTTTTTTTTTTTATCCCACTAGTGTGCACTTTGATCCCCAAGTATACTGAGAGCAGTTTTTCTAAATGCTTCTTTTGTGCCATAAAACAATCATTTTGCATCTGATTCTATTCCATTCTCTTTTAAACCTGAGATCCCTGACTGTTTAATGCCAAGACCTTCTCATTAAAGCAAATGGAAAATAACTGTCTTAATTCGGATTTTCCTTTAATTGTAAATTCTCAATTTAAAGAGCCTTGTCTGTGTCAGCCAACACACAATGTCACACAATTACTCTCCATCCTACATGCCTGCTGGTTTGACACATAATGCCAAAAATAATGAGGTTTATTTAGAAATATTCAGAACTCTTTGATTGAAATATTGCTACATCTGTAATGGAGAAAAAAAAGTAATTGTGCAGACCATGACTTGATACTGTGATGATCCTGCTTTTCTGGTTGAGTCCACAGGTACCTACTGGCTCTTTATTCTGAATGTTGTGAAATAAATGGTACCCTACTGCTACCCAATTGTCACCTCCAAAATTATAAAACATGCTCCTGACATCTGGCTTCCGCTTGTCCATCCCCTGGCACCTCCCATTTTGTTCAGATGTTATGCTGTCGTCCAACTGGGATGCCCATCAATTGTGGCACTCCCAGTGTGTGTGTGTATATATATATATAAGATGTCACTTGATGAAAAATTTTTTTGGGTTTTTTTTTCTGGCTGTAGAAACTCTACAGATTTATTTTCACCAACATCCAAACACATGGAGTTTTTCTTTTCCTTTTCACCCTGACCAATCTATCATTATTCTGAATTTTACATTTGTCATTCTTCATTCACTTTTTTCTATGATCTTTTAGTTGGCCAATAATAGGTCTCACTTTGCTTGACTTCTCACTACATTCATAATGGCTAACATGGTACAACACCCTATTACTATGACCTTTTAGAAATACACCCTAGAGCACACCAAAAATGTGACACCCTCAGAAAACCCAAATAAGCCATTAAACTTATTAGCGATGCAGGTGTAAAAGGAAGAGAAACTATCACACTATACAATTATCACTATAAATATAAAAATCAGCAAAATATGGAAACAGTTTACAGTAGATGGAGCAAATCAATCAAGGCTCTTATAGCTTACCTTGAACACCATATTCTTGTAGGTAATTAACGGCTTCACTGTAGAGCTCCATATTTTCAGGCTCTTGAAAATGTCTGCTAGAATAAAAAACAACAAAATGAGTGTACTGCTGATAATGCTTAAAGTAAACCAAAGCTATCATTGCATATGTAGCCATTCCTGACTTAAGATCTTCATACAACAGGATTTCCACCTGTCTGCTTAGTTGCATGTATGGTGCACACAGCCAGTGTCCAGGGTTTATATCCCAGGGTGATATCGGTCTGTGTGGATTTGCACAATTTCCATCAGTCTGTTTGGATTTTCTGAGGCTCTCTGGCTTTTTTCCCATATCTAAAAAAACATAAGTAAACTGGTTGTCCCAAAATGGCCCTATGTAAGTGTGATAGTGGGTTACAAGTCTGGCTGGGCTCTGTAGACTCTGTCCAGGGATGGTTCCTGCCTTTTGCCCAGATCCTCTGTGACCCAGAACTGGATTGGACATTGTATGGTACATTAGAATGGTACTTTGCCCAGAAAATGTACTCATCACCTTGGACATTGTTACATTTTGTTATACAACATTGAATCACAGTGGATTGAATATGGTTTTCTTATTGACACCGACAACAACAAATGACTCTTTATTGTCAATGTGAAAGCAGATCTCTGCAAAATTGTCTAATTTAATTATAAATATAAACCAGAAAATAATTGATTACACAAGTATTAACCCTCACTAACATGACACCCTGTGGTGGAATATGGTGCATGTAAGTTGATTAATATTTTTATTTGCAGAATTAGCACTTCATTTGTTATAATGTTTAAAGAGCAAGGAAAATGGACCAGAACTTTAGGAATGCTGGTTTTTTAGACTGAACTGAAGGCCACCTTTGATAGAAAGGGACAGTTTCATAGCTTAATGGCTTACATTTCACTTCTTGGTTGTTTGTTTGAGGGATGCTGACAAGAAACAAAATTATTTGACTTTGGGGGCTGTGTCTGAGCTACTCCTTTGCTGAAAGGCCTAGGAAGGTGTGCATTTGTCAGGAGCTACACAGAGGCAAAACTCGAGCCCTCTGCCATGTTGTATCCTGACAAAAGCAGACCACTTAGGCCTGTGCAGATGATGAGCTGACCAGGAAGAATCAAATACAACTATATGTTATTGTGACACCTGAAATCACACATCTTGCATTATCAGTTTGTATAGTCTTGGTTTCCAAAGCCACATTCTATTGGTTTGTATGTCAGTAGTTATAATTAAATGTATTACCTTTAATACATAGTTAAAAGTGTAGCTCTTTCTCCTGCCTGTCTAATTGCCAGAGCTTATAGATTAAGAAGTAAAGATGGAGGAAATAATGAAATCGAAATTAAATATCTGACCACAGAGTGGTAAGGGTATGGGATTTGAGGCCATTTGGTTAAGTCTAAATAATGAAGAATACCAAAGGGCCCTACACAACAACAGAACTGTTTCAATAAAGCTCACATGTCTAGGGTTTTACTTCTTTGTATTATAAAAGCTCCTGTATCTGGAAGGGCTAACTTGTGGAGAGTCAGTATAGCGAGCTAATCTAAACAATAAGAGAAAACAACATAAAAAACAACTCCTTGAAAAGGTGATTGGAAAGCACAAGTCAGGAGAAAAAGACAAGAAAATATCAAAGTCATTGAATAACTGGTTAAATCAATGATGAGGAAATGAAAAAGAGTGTGGTAAATTTGCATCCACAAAAATGCAGTGATTGTGCAAGACGAAGACTAATAATAATACTGTAATAATACATTTTATTTATTTGTAAGTGCCTTTCTAAACACCCAAGAACACCGAACAATAGACAAAACACAGATTATAAACAAAAGTAAAATACAAAAGTTAAAATCAGACAGAGCAATTGTAATCAAAGAGAAAAAGCAGTCTTAAACAAATGAGTTTTAAGTTTAGATTTGAAAAGTAAAAATGATTCAATATTTCTAAGCTCAGGTGGTAGTGAGTTCCAAAGCTGGGGAGCAGAGCAACTGAATGCTCTGCTCCCCATAGTGGTAAGACGGACGAAGGGGACAGTCAAGTGGATGGAGAAAGAGGATCTCAGGGTGTGGAAGGGAATGGCAACATGGAGGAGGTCAGACAGATATGGAGGGGCAAGGTTGTGGATAGCCTTAAAAGTTAGCAGGAGAATTTTGAATTGAATTTGGAACTAAAATGGAAGCCAATTAAGCTGCTGTAAAACGGGAGTGATATGGTGAATAGAGGGGGTTCTAGTAATGATGCGGGCAGCTGAATTCTGGACCAGTTGAAGCTTATAGAGAGATTTGCGAGAAAGACCAAAGAAAAGGGAATTGCAATAATCCAGACGAGAAGTGACAAGGCTATGAACAAGGATAGCAGTGGTGTGGGGAGTGAGGGAGGGGCGAATATGATTAATGTTGGAAATATGCAGACCGGGAGATGTTACTGATGTGGGACTGAAAGGATAAAGTACTGTCAAGGATGACACCCAGACTCTTAACCTGTGGGGAAGGGGAGACAGAGGAATTATCAATAACAAATGAAAAATGATCAGTTTTGGAAAATGTTGATTTTGTACCAATGAGAAGAATCTCAGTTTTGTCACTATTTAATTTAAGAAAATCAGAAGAAAACCAGGATTTGATTTCTGCTATGCAATCAATAAGTAAGGAGGGTGGAAAGGAAGCAGTAGGTTTGCAATTGAGATAGAGCTGGGTATCATCAGCATAACAGTGGAAGCAAATGTTATATTTACGAAAGATATTGCCAAGGGGAAGGAGGTAAATAATGAAAAGGAGTAACAGCGGTGGGTTGGGATGTGACTAGTGAAGGAAGACAGATCTATGAGAACTCTGAAGGAGTTACAAGCTACAGCTAAGGATAAGATTGTAGAGACTGTGTAAACAACAATTGTTGTCCAGGTGGTTCACCACTTGTAACTTTATTGGATAGTGGCAAAGAGAAAACAAAATGCACACATGACATCTTGGCAGAAGGCAAATGGGAGGAACTAATCCGCAAGAAGTTTCTATGACCTCATGTCAGCAAAAAAATCTGCATTTTGGCCATCAGATTAAACACCATGTTTGAACACTGCACATTTTCATAAACACACAATGAAACACGGTGTTGGCAGTGTCAGGCTATGAGGATGCTTCTCTGCAACAGACCCTGCAAGACTTGTGAGGGCGCAGAGGAAAATGAATGTAGCAAAATACTATATGGAAATCCTGCAGGAAAACCTGATGCAGTCTGCAAGAAACTTACACCTTGGGAGATTTGTTTTCCAGCAAGACAACAACCCCAAGCATAAAGCCAATGCTACATTGAAACAATGCTAATGTCCAGGAGTAGCTAAGTCAGGGTACAAATGTGAACCCAAATGAGAATATGTGGCAGAAATTGACAAAGACTCTTCATCCATGGTCCCCATGCAACCTGACAGAACTTAAGCAGTTGTGCAAAATAGAATGAGACAAAATGAGTGGAGATATGCAACCCTGACACAGAGATGGAGAGAGACCTGAGCACACGTGATTGGTCCAGCTGCAGACCTTTGCAGCTCCACAGTTCAGTAGCTAACCTGGACAGCCAATTGGATTGCATGTTTTTGTCTCTCAGCTTACTTGACTAGAGTCAGATAACACTCCCCCAACCAGGAAGAGCTCCAAAAAGCGCTGAAGGAAACATGCATTATATAATTGAGAAGGCAGCGAAACAATAAGAAGCGAGCGACTGACATATACAACCATATTCATGAGTGCTGCTACTTCGGAAAAAAGCATGGTGGAAACCTAAAGTTTAAATTAAGTTCATAGACAGGCTGCCGCTGGTGTTTGTAATTTAGTGCCTGCTCATATAAGGCCGTCCGTCAGTGGCAATCCAATAAAAACACTGCCGCTAAATATTCACGGGTGAAGGACTGTGCTTATGCAGAGGAAGATGAGATGGTCAGGGTGGTGTTTGGCACAAACTCAGCGAAACTGCGAGAGAAACTTTTAAGTGCCGGGTCTTAGCTGACATTACATACAGCCGTGGACATCACACGAGATGGCACCAGCACAGCTGGGAACCTTCGATGCAAGAACACCAAGCGGCTCACGTGAACTGACGCACAGACAAAAAGCAACAGTTCCGAAGAGTGCTGAACAAAAACCGAATTACACAATTGAGAAGGCAGCAAAAAAATATGAAGCGTCTGATACATACAAGCATATTCATAACTGCAACTACTGCGGAAACAAAGCACACGGTGCAAAAAGTGAATGTCCCGCTAAAGGAAGACAGTGTAAAAAAAAAAAACCCGTGCATGCAGTGTGTCACATCTCAGATAAAGAGGAAGACGAGCTGTTTATTGATGCAGTAAGAAACGAATCGATGAATGAAACCTCTTATCTTTACAACGATTGACAAACACGGAATGTAACTTGAACACAACACATCGTACAAATACGACCCTGATTGAAACAAATAATGATAATCAAATCCTTGATGACAGCAACACTCAATAACACACACAAAACAATTACTGTATATTGACAATCATGTTACGTTATTTTTAAAATGTTCCCTTTTGTTTTTCACAACTTCTTTAACACACTACTTCTCCGCTGTGAATGTATATATATACCCCGATCTACATACTCTCAAATAGACAAGCCACATGCCGTGGCGCAATTATAGAGGCTTCGCCTCTATCGCCGACATCCGAGGTTCGATTCCCGAGAGGGGATGTACTGATTCATTTTAACCTCGCATCTCCTTGGTTTGGGACGTATGAAAAAATATGCGGTTAACGCAGAATCATGGTACGTTATTTTTAAAATCTTTCCTTTTCTTAGCACAAGCACAGCTGAGAAGCTTCGATGCATGTACTCCATAACAAAAAATAACGCATTTAATCACACTTTCAATTCCAAGCAAAGGGGAACTTTTGTCAATGCATGATTTCCTGGTACATCGATTACACTGATGCACACATCACAGCTACAAAAATGTTAAGAGTCGGACTTTGTGGCTCTTACTGGGGATCATTGGACTTCCGTGACCATTAGTAATTCTAATTGCATTTAATTACAAAATGTTCAATGATCACACTGTTTTAGCCTAATGTACAAAATAATTTTGGCTAAGGTTACTCAGAGTTTAAAGATTAAGTTGGTCAAATTACCTTTTATGTTTCTGACTTATTTTTTTAAGAAGAAAAACTGCACTTTATGTTGAAATTTTGGGTATTAATACTCATATATATATGCCAGCAACACTCATGACAATGACAACACAATTACATTGTCAATCATGTTACATTATTATTAAAATGTTTCCTTTTCTTTTTCATTACATCTTTAACACACTACTTCTCTGCTGCGAAGCGTGGGTATTTTGCTAGTACAGTATATATCTATACTAATAAAAGGCAAAGCCCTCACTGACTGACTGACTGACTCACTGACTCACTCACTCACTGACTCACTCACTCACTCATCACTAATTCTCCAACTTCCCGTGTAGGTAGAAGGCTGAAATTTGGCAGGCGTATTCCATACAGCTCACTTACAAAAGTTAAGCCGGATTTCATTTCGAAATTCTACACGTAATGGTCATAACGGTCGACAACGTCCGCCATGTTGAACTTTCTTATTTATGGCATCATCTTCACGAAATTTGGTAGGCGGCTTCCCTGCGCTAACCGAAACCGATGTATGTACTTATTTGGATGGTATGACGCCACTGTCAGTCGCCATATTGAACTTTCCAACGTCACCAATTTTCCAACTTCCCGTGTAGGTAGAAGGCTGACCCCATCTTCACGAAATTTGGTAGGTGGCTTCCCTGCGCTAACCAAAACCGATGTACATACTTATTTCGGTGGTATGACGCCACTGTCGGCCGCCATATTGAATTTTCCAAACATCACTAATTCTCCAACTTCCCGTGTAGGTAGAAGGCTGAAATTTGGCAGGGTCATTCCTTACAGCTTACTTACAAAAGTTAAGCAGGTTTCATTTCGAAATTCTACGCGTAACGGTCAACAATGTCCGCCATGTTGAACTTTCTTATTCATGGCCCCATCTTCACGAAATTTGGTAGGCGGCTTCCCTGCGCTAACCGAAACCAATGTACATACTTATTTCGGTGGTGTGACGCCACTGTCAGCTGCCATATTGAACTTTCCAACGTCACTAATTCTCCAACTTCCCGTGTAGGTAGAAGGCTGAAATTTGGTACTTATTTCGATGATATGATGCCACTGTTGTTACTTATGGGCCCATCTTCAAGAAATTTGGTACGCGGGTTCCCAACGCTAACTGAATCCTACTTACGTACATATATACGTCCATAGCCTGCAGCTCGGTCACCGTGTGAGGCGGCGTTGGGTCCCCCATCCTAACGCCTCCCACGTTGTTGGCTGCCTGCCTATATAAGGCCGTCTGTCGCTCCAGTCTCTACATTCCCTTCCTTGCTTCGCCACGGTATTCACGTCTCCCTGCTGATAACTACAGCCTTTTTATTTAATCCACGGCTTCTCCACTGTTTTATTGTTCATTTATTACAATTATAGTTATTGTGTAGGTATTTTAGACTTACTTTACATTGTTCAGGTACCCATTTCCTTTATCATTCCAACCGTACCCCCATTAACATGTCTATCGAGGTGATCACCATTGATCAAAGAACTGTCACTTACCAAGTGGTTTCCATGCCCGGAGATGGCACCTGCCTTTTCCATTCTCTTTGTTACATATTGCACGGCCATATCAGGCTCACTCTTGATATCCGGAGGAACATTGTGTCTTATGTATTGAATGACTGGGACAGGTTCAAGGTGTGGACTGATGACGGTAAAGGAGATAATTATACTACACAGGAGCTCTAGAAGAGTGAAATGCTTAAGTGTACCGAAATGGCCAAATATTTTACACCTTTCGACAACCGCCAATGCCTCTTAAACATCTTAGATTCACAGGTGACGATTTCAGTAGTGGACACTTTGATGTTTAGAAATGTTTAAACTCTCAAAAGCTGGATGTGAAGTTATCAATGAAACTGGTTGTATACTTACAACGCTTGACAGATGCCGAATGTCTCTTCAACACAAGTCCTACAAATACTGTCGTAACTGAAACAAACCATGAAACTCAAACCGATTATGACAGCAGCAATCCAAGCTGTGAGATTTGAAACAAGATTACTGTTCACATGGCCAACTGTACGTTGCATGCTCAAGAGTAAGCTCAGCGCACAGCTACAGCTTGGTCATATTACAACTGGAGGGCCGAACTGACAACGTGGCATACAAAGAGATCCTTAACAAATAATTATTGGTATATTTTCCCTCAGTTTTAAAAAGGTTTAATTGTCTTCTTAATAAAAATTTTAAGGCAGTACTTCGCCGCTGCGAAGCGCGGGTATTTTGCTAATATATATATATATATAGTGTTCTTGGCACTTTTATTACTGGCCTTAAATCTTACTTGTACATTGTCCCAGTTAAATGTATGTCCTGTTGACTTTGTATGTGTATATATCGTGAGTCCTTTCTTCTAACGGCGTTGTGATGTTCCTGTATGTGTGTTGCAATTCTTTTTGATGTTTGTCCTATGTATACCGCTGGGCAAGAACAACATGGAATGCTATAAACTGCGTTTCGTATTTCTGCTGTAGATTTCTTGTTTTTAGCATTAAAAAGGACAGTATGCAGATTGTTTGCAGGCTTGTGTGCTATTTTGATGCCTGATTTGCCCAGGAAGCATGCTGCACCTTCAGACACACTGTGATGATAAGGAAGTGTGTACCAGGTAGGATGGGGGGTCTGGTTTGAGTCAATTGTTTGCTGAGTTTTCTGGCGTCTTCTTTATAGGCATTGTTTAATGAATGTCTTTGAGTATCCGTTTGAAGTGAAAAGGTGGAAAAGATAGCGTCTTTCATTCGTTTTTGTTTCCTTCCTATTACAATGGGTGTTGACTCTTCTGAACAGTTTTAACACAGCTCTGTTTATGAGATACTGGGTGATTGCTGGTGAAGTGTTATATCTTGCCTGCATAGCATTCTTAAAAACTAGTGGTCAGGGTGGCGTCGTTGTTTCTTTCAATGGAGATGTCCAGGAAGCTGATGTGTCAGTTCATTTCTTTCTCCGTGGTGAATTGGACTGCAGGTAATGTTGTGTTAATATGGTTGTAGAACTCATTCAGCTGGTCATTTTTTTTTTTAATATGACAAATGTGTCGTCTATATAGCAAATGAAAATTTTGGGTGTGAACTGGGATAGAGCTGAAACCACTGAAATTCAGACCAGTGGTCAGCCTAATAGGTGGACCAACATATTCATAATAAATAAAATGTTACGACCAATACCCCCCCTCCCACGAACCAGCTCCCCTCACCTAATTTTGCTATATATTGCCTTTGATTCTTGTATGTCTAAACATTATCCTATGATGAAGGCCCCTGGCAGGGGATGAAAGCTCAGGAATAAAAACTACTTTATTATACGTGATTCATTTTCACCCTTTGTGGATCTCCAGCTGCTAATATATATATATATATATATATATATATATATATATATATATATACACACACACACACACACAACACACTACATATTAGGGGGATTTGCCCCGTGCTCGCTTCGCTTGCCCACCCCCCCACTCCCCCGGGGGGCGCTATGCACCAGCCACTTCGCGTCTGCCTCTCATATTGTGAAGAGGGGGGTTGAATGAACGCTAAGGAAGAGCGGTCGCTCCTCCGAAACCCCATCTTAAACGGTGATACAATGGGAACAAAATACATTTGTTTTTACCTCATTGTTTCGGCATACCTTGCCTCCGCTTAGCTAGTGATACCTGTTTGTTCAACAGTCATCATCATCATCTACAGATTGTTAAGGAGTAACATTTGACATTTTTGAGAGAGAGATCAGAGCTATGTGTGTTTTAGAGGGTAGCTGCTGATTGCCACTGAATCACGGCCATGTGCTTTTCTCCCCATGCAGGGAACACTCTCCCGTCAGAGCTGAACACGATCAGATACTGTGCCAATGTTTGACATTGGAGCATACCTACCTTCCGATTGGCAAGAAAAGTTTGTCCTGTTTCACTACTATGTGGGTGAGGCCGTGGGGCACAGCTAGTATAATATAAAGCGCCAACCTCCTCGATGGAGTGGAGCTCTGGAGTCCGCAGCTAGAGTCTTTTGGAGCACAGAAATTCAAGGCTGTCATGGCTGCTAAAGGGGCATCTACTAAATACTTATTGAAGAGGGTGAATAATTATGAGATCAGATACTTTGTGGCTTATATTTGACATTAATTTTGACCACTTTGTAGAGATCTGCTTTCACTTTGACATTACAGAATCTTTTTCTTTAGATCACTGTTATATAAGTCAAATTCAATCTACTACATTTCAATATTGTATAACAATAAAAACTGAAAGGGGATGATTACTTTTTTAGGCAGTGTATGTTATTTTATTGTATTTGTACTCCTGCATTGTTTAAAATACCTAAAAACTGAACACAAAAAATACCCAAAGAGTCTGCATTTATCTTTGAATATTTTCCCAACAAAAACAGTGACTCCGATAACATTATTCATTATCTAGGCATGCTACTATTGTAAGCTGCTTTTTTTTAAAAGACAAAACTACTTTTTATTTACCAAAATAAAGAAAATTTTATTATTTTTTTAAGCTTAGCATTTCCAGTCAATGGAAAGTTCCTTAAAGCATCAAATTGGTTTAATACGTGTTAACGTCTGTTTTTAAAAATATGCTGCCAACAGTTTTAAAGAAGGAACAATCACCAAAAGAGGAAATATAAGACAGAAAACAGCTGCTCATATGAATTCCCCTTCTCTTTTATTTTTTTTATTTATAACCATTTACTTCTAATTCCATGTATCAAATTTATTATTTTCTTTTATTCATTGTGAAGTTGTTTTTGCTTGTAATAAATTAAGGCCTGTGAAAAAGAGGAATCAGTTTACTGTATCTCAGAACTGTAACTGTTTAGTATGGAGGTCTCTGTGTTAACATATTTGAAAAATAATTATGCAATAGTGTGATTTGTTAGCATAGTTAAAAACATAAGTTGATATTACATAAATACAGTATATCTTCTAACTAAAGAAAGCAGAAAATCAGGCAGCTGTGCCCAAAGACAAAAAGGCAGTCGTTAAAGACCCCACTGAAGAGCTGTAAGGCAATTGTGTTGTTCTGTGTCTTCACTTCAGCTGTACAGTATATTAGGAGTTAAAAGCAAGTTAAATATATCCTTTCTTTTGTACCATACTACTGTTGTTTTTATATATCCGCCATGGTTAATGGGAATGGATATGTACAGGTTCAATTATGAGCTGCAGTTCACAACGAATACGGATATGTGGCCCATTAGATACACCCTAAATCATTTTCACTGGATATCTTATCAGATTTCATCTTGGCAATGCTATTTCCATACATGATGGAAGTGATTTCTTACTAAAATAAGATTCACAAACCCCCTAAATCCAATTCAAGAAGGCAAGGGGAGTCTTAGGAAATATGACACAATGTACAATGCAAATCTTTTCAGAATGCAAGACCATCAAAGCACCCGCAATTAAACGTGCCAAAAGGGGACGGGTGTAAATTCATCAGTTAACCTAAAGCCGGCGTCACATTACATGACTTCGAGTCAGAGGGGATACCAAACTTGATGACTACAGTTTGATGATGTCGTCGTCTGAGGATGTCAGATTACATGACAAGCTATTGCGGGGAATGACAAATGTGTCAGCTTTCCAAGAAAGTTACACTTTTCTAATATATCTCCAGCTTGCCCCTTTTTCTTAGAGCCAAAAAATATGCCGTCTGACAGAGCTGGTGCTGTTGAAATGCATTCCAGTTACAGTGAATTCACACATTATCTCCACCATATTTTTCATTTTTCCGTTCTGTCCTGGTACATACACTTTGGGGCATCACACAGATGATCCTCTCTTCTGTTTGCAATGTCCAAAAAACCTGCGTTCCTTATTCCTAATTGCTATATTTACATGTACTGTACTTTCGGGTTTGTGACCATTCCTAATATTTGCGTGAAATTTAACCTTACCAAGTTTCCAACTGTGTCCCTGTGTTCTTGTTAAACTCATTTTAAAATAACAGTCTCAATCCACTGTACTAATATTAAATATTTCAATCATGTCTCCTCTTATTCTCTGTTTGCGTAAACTGAAAAGGTTCAACCTGTTCAATCTCTCCTTATAACTCATACAGTACCCTGCAGTCATGGTATCAGCCTAGTCACTCTTCTCTGGACATTCTCTAGCGCTGTTGTAGCCCAAACTGCATGCAGTACTCCAGGAGAGGCTTTACTAGTCCATTGAAATGCTTAAGCATTTCACTTGGACTTGTACTCCATTGTCTTTATATATGATACACTACCGTGGCTGTTCATTTGTCCGTCCAGGATTTTAAATCACCCGTAGCTCACAAACCATTTGACCTATTGACCTGAAATTCGGTACACATATACTATGTAGCATCTACTATCCACTTTCGGGATGATGATTGACCTCCAAGGTTATTGCTCTTTTTATTTTTATTTTATTGTAGAATCCACTTTTGGCAGCGGCCAGCAGGGTGGCCATGTGGCACATGTGTACGGGCGCCGTTCTCATCCCTACCACCTTTACTGTCACTTCCCCTACCTCTTCATATCTTAAATCATTCTTGAGGCAGATTGAAGACTTAAGTGTCATCTTAAATGCAAAATTAAAGAAAATGTACTAAGTAATTGCAACACAAACACTGACTTAATCGGTTGTAACGTGAAAAGATGCCGACGAAAGAAGAGAAGAAGCAGACCGCTAGGGTGGAGAAAACAAGAGCTGCTCAGGAAGCAGCAAGTACATCAACCTCTGAGCAAACGAATGCTAAACGTAAAGAGAAAGAGCATGAAAACTATAAGTCAAGTGTATTCACTGCACATTATCATGCAGTGCACCATTACTGGTGTTACATAATCCAACATCCTGTTAGCCTTCTTAATGGCTTCGGAACACCTTCTGGCAGTTGACAGTGCAGAGTCCTCTGAGACTCCTAAATCCCTCTCATAAGTACTTTCAGTTTTCTGACCTCCCACTGCATATTTAAATATACTGTAACATTTTTACTTCCTACGTGTAATACTTTAGGTATAGATACAATAAATTTAATCTACCACAAATCTGACCGAGCCCGTATGCTGTTCAAGTTCCTCTGTACTGATTCAATGGATTCTAGATTATCTGCCAATCTATTTAGCTTGGTATTATCTGCAAACTAAACCTGCTGGTTATTTATAATCCTCATGGACACTGCTCTTAACATCACCCGATTCTAATAAGGTTCTTGCACCATAACCATCTTCTTGCTGTGTTTTAGCCAACTCTGCAACCATCTATACCACAGGTGTCGAACTCCAGGCCTGGAGGGCCGCAGTGGCTGCAGGTTTTCTTTCTAACCATCTTCTTCATTAGTGACCAGTTTTTGCTGCTAATTAACTTCTTTTGCTTTAGTTTTAATTAACTTGACTCAGGCCCCTTAGTTGTCTCTTTTTCTTTAATTAGCAGCCAAACAATAATGAGACACAAAATAAGCTGCCACATGACCAGCTCAACTGTGCCCGTCACACAATATTTGAAAATAAAGAAAAGTGAAGGTCTCAGTAAGGCTGATCTCTCAGGTCACCAAAACGTTTGACGAAAATCAACAGTTTTGGAAATATCTGCTGTGCCAGAATGAGAGCAGCAACAAACCACAAAATTAAATAATGGGCTTAATTAATTAACAGCAAGAATCAGCTTCTCATTATTAGATTGGTTGGAGTTTGAAATCCCAGTTTAGCTGCTCATCTGTTGGCTCGCTTCACATCTCATTTCTGTTTGGTTGCCATTTCATGAAGAAACAAATCAATTCAGAGGACTGAATCCTTAAAAACAGAGCTATTAAAATGAAGGGAAAAGGAGTTAATTAGCAGTGAAAACTGGTCAATAATTAGGAAAAAGGTCTGGAGTTTGACACCCCTGATCTATACACTGCACCCTGTACTGCCACTTCTTTACATTTGATCACTAACTTACCCTTTAGGACTTTATCAAATTTCTTCTGAAAATCAAAAGGAATTATCTCATATACACATCTGTGATCGTATCATATTGTTGCTTCATCACAGAATTCCAGCATGTTATTGTGGTCACTAGGGGGTGCTGCAGTACCCCAAACTCCAGACACAACCTAAATGACAAAAGTCCCAGGTTCTTTCTACCATTCTTCCTACACTCCTCACAAGCGAACTTTGTCCTCTTCTATCCAACTCCAACTCACTTGGATGAGTTTGAGTGGCTCATTTTCTCTGAGACCTGGGAGTACTTCCAGTGCCAGGGCACTGCCCACAGGAAGCACTTCCAGATCAAGTAGAAGTTCCATAAAGAAGTATTTACAAACCCCTGCAGCACCCTCTGGCAGCACCCACAGAAGCCAGAAGTGCTGCTCCATGGAACTACAAATCCCAGCATTCCCTGTGGGTGTTCAAATAGGTACCAAAAATCAAGGGATGCTATCCTCTAAAGTATTAGGGAAGCAATTCATTAGAATGGATTTCCTTTCTCTTTCTCTTCATTATTCCAGCCTTCTGACCAGGTAAGTATCTTCAGTCCATCCCAGCCTTGGGATGCCAATGAATCCACTTCAACACAAGCATCTCCTGCCAGCCTCATGGCCAAGGCACGCATTCCTAAACTTTCATCTTGTTCCTCTAGCTGGTTGACCTCCAAGACAGGAAAGAAAATTTGACCAATCCCTGCAAGGACAACCTCCTATTCATGGCATCCATCACCTCCCGGCTGACTGTTCACTAAATCATCTGTTCTTGCCATGTGTTACTTGATCTTTTCCTTAATAATTTCTCACATTAAGTTACCTGTGATGCATGTTTAGCCTACAGGCCTATAGTTACTTGGATCACTTCCCAATCACCCTTTGTGTATAATGGAATAATATTTACTAATTTCCAATCACTAGGAATTTTCCCAGTGAAAATATATGCTAAGGGTTTATATAGATACTGAGTTACCAAAAAGTATTTCAAAAACACTGAATCCACTTTAGTGTTGTGGATTGCAGGGGCTTATCCCAGTAGTACTAGGCAGAGTGCTGGTCCATCATGATGCCCACTTACTCATTCACGCAACCATACACTGACAATTTAATCACCTGACTCACTAATCACTGAATTTATTTAATCACCTAACTAACTAAGCCTGCACGTCTTTGAGGATGTAGGAGAAAAAGCAGTGTATCAATAGAAAAAAGGCACACAGCGACACAGAGAACATGTGAACTCCACAAAGATAACAACTAGGTGCAGCTTTCACACTCTGGACAAGAGGAGGCAGTACAAATCATTGGTCCACCATGGAGACTACTTTATAAATTATTTTGAGATATTGTGCACTATGAAATGCAAACTGATACACAAATTAAAAGCTGAAGTTTCTGGATTAACAATGAAAGTATTGTATGCAAAAGAGGCAATATCATAATGAAGCATTAAATAGGTTTCTTTTTTCAAGCCACCAAAACATGATTATAGGTAGCAGAAAGAGTAACAGCAAAGAAACACACATACAGTATTTGACCATACTAAATACAATTTTAGTTTCATGAAAAATTAGGTGCAACCCAAGAACCAACCATGAATGAGACACCAGTCTGTCCATCCATCAGCTTTTTGAATGTTGGGTGTATTTCTGTTACATTAAGGAGAAGAATTTTTTTTTGGTAAAACTGGAGTTACTTGTATGGAATGTTATTTGATTTTAAGAAAATCAATAAAATTCTAAAAAAAACACAAGGAGAACTTCAGCCTAACTCAAAAACATTGGATTTAATCCAGGAACCACTTCTAGATGGGGAATCAGCCATTTCCAAAAATGAAATGAAAATGTTTTGCTATGCTAGGTGGCATTTAATGTGATATTTCATATTTTAATATTAATATTTAATGTGTAAACACAAAACATTACAGTGTTCTCATTGTCTTTCAGAATTCACAGCTTCTACATATACAGGAGGCCCACTTTTCCATCAGAAAAAGGTGAACAAAAAGTAATGACACTTATTTTAATTACCACTAACTATCTATGAATAAAGTCATCTGCATTTCATCTTGAATGCAATATAGACACTTTATGCTGCCACCTTATAAAGCTTGAACAAAATGACTTAATGCTACACATGGTTTTCGTGTCATGAGACCAGCAACGGGTGTAGCAATGAATAGAAATATGACCCTGGCCGTGCAATGACCGACACAAAATGGCAGTAGCCATACCACAAAAAAAAGAGTTTTACTAGAATAATGATAAATACTTTTAAAACGATCATAAACAAAATGTACAAATACAAAAAAAAGTGTTATTTAGGAGTTAACCAAGTACAGGTTTAGAGTAACAAAAGCACTAACCTGTCACTGGTTTTAATTAAATTAGTGAAACCTCATTTACAGTACCTGAAAAGTCCAACATAATATAATCAGCATATCTTCATTAGCCTCATCCCCTTACACTCCCCATTATCAGATTTAGAGTGTTTGCATGAATTACAGTACATCATCATACAAAGAAAGTCTTTTAAAAACTGAAATCTAGAAGCAATACTTCCGAACGCTACGATTTATGTTAAATGTTTCAGTAACACTTTTCACTTTAATTTGAATTTTTATTAATATCGCAATGGGCTATTAGAAAGTCTGTTCATAAAGAACAACTGCTTCATCGTAACATCATCAGATAGATAGATTGATAGATAGATAGATAGATAGATAGATAGATAGATAGATAGATAGAT
>JANRMT010062791.1:156886408-156896577 GCA_026402145.1 Polypterus bichir lapradei | reverse complement strand
GATAGATAGATAGATAGATAGATAGATAGATAGATAGATAGATAGATAGATAGATAGATAGATGTAAAGGAGGCTCCAACATGACAAATTAGCTTAATGTGCACTGTGTTAATGCCTGTCACTTTTCTGTGTATACTATAATAGTCACCATCATCATTTCTTAAGATCTTATCATTAAGTCTATCCCATTGTCTCTCTCTCTCTCTTATCAGAGTCCACTTGTTGCCATATTGACCAATAGCTCTTCAGACCCATGGAGCAGTAAGTTGAAATTGACAGAAGAAAAGAGCTGAATGCAGTGGCAGATGTCAGAAT
The DNA here is from genome assembly GCA_026402145.1 of Polypterus bichir lapradei. Classification (NCBI taxonomy): domain Eukaryota; kingdom Metazoa; phylum Chordata; class Cladistia; order Polypteriformes; family Polypteridae; genus Polypterus; species Polypterus bichir. The sequence goes on along the minus strand of JANRMT010062791.1, from coordinate 156,896,262 downwards.
TAGTAGTAAAAACTCAAATGTCCACAGATGAGACAGACTGATTTTGCGTTCCAATAAGGACTATGAATCTGAGATGTTTATCTGCCACAGGATGTGTAGCACCTGAATGTCATTTTTCCCTCTGCAAGTTTGTGAATATGTTAATATTGTAAAATCTATAATTATTTGTTTGCAATTAATTATATGATGTCATGAGGCCATAGAGAGCACTTTATATTGTATTGAAGGAAAATGTTTGATTGATTGACTAAATGATTGATAGATCTTAACTTAGGAAGTCATTATTTTGTTATGTATCAGTGCAAATGTGTATGTTTTATTGTTGCTTTTGTTATTTTTAAATTATTATTTTTCATATTTTGTGTAATTTCTCTTATGTTTATAATTATGGATTGTTTCTTTAAATGCCCTCATGTCCCATGTGCTTTGTGGATGGTTCCTCAGGAGACAGGACTTACCCTGATGTCACTGTTCCTGAGCCATCGCTCTGGCCATTTTTTTCTATATTACTTACCCCCTCTAATTTGTAGAGGCAGCTGAGAAACATTTTTAATTTCATGTTTTAATGCAAAACAGAAAGAAAAAAAATGAAGATATAATAGGAGCTAATAGTGACTAATTCTGTACAACAGCAAACTTTGTGAAAAGGCCATGGGAAAAAAATCTCACGTTTCTCGCTTTGCATAATTCACATGTCAGTTATTGAGTCGTATGCTCAAACATACAAAACACATGCTCTTTTTGGTAAAACATTGTTAACAAGGATAATCGATGCACATCATAAACTGGAAACTAAAGCATCATGGGAGTCCCTTTCTGAACTGAAGACCCACCTCCCCCCCTATATTGGTCAAGAGTCCTGTCTTTAATTACTTCAAATGAATATTTTGCAATTCATATATTCAGGAATGTAGCAGCAAGTTCTTTTTATCTTTTTATCGTACATCGCCTCTGACACTGTGATCATAGCTAACAACAACACAGAGAGCACACAGCACCCATGACAACTTATCTTTCTCTTCTGCCACTTGTCCATTGATGTCTTCAAATGCCAATGTATAATCAGATTTTACACAAAGATTTTTCCTTTGCACCAGTTTTTGATTTTTAACATCTGCAATGTGTTCTTCCTACATGTGCCACACATTAATTTGTTTAATAAGGGTCTTTTCAGGAGACTTTTTGTCTGTGGACAGTTTATTATAAACATATGCTTATACGAGAGCACCACTGCTCTTTGCATTATAAAATCACTGACACTACTTTGACCGCTGCCTTCATGAGGCATTTGATTGGTTTACAAATGTGACACTCAATGAGCCATTTCACTGTTCAGACCCATTTTATTTGGCAAAAATGTACCCATGGTTGTCTCCAATATGCCTGACTCTACAAGATTAGGTCATTATTGGCTCCTGTTATATAATAAATTATTTTTCTCTTCATTCTAAATAAAAACGGAATTAAATTTTTTTCTTGGACATTAGTATAAGGAAGAAGACAACATTGCATTTATATAGTGCTTTTCAAGACACTCAAAGCACTTTACATACAATGGTGGAGCCACTTCAGACACCACTGATGTGCAGCATCCACATAGGTGATACAGCAGCAGCCATTTTGCACCAGCACACTCACCACACAACTGTTAGGTGGTGAAGGGATGAGAGATGTAGTTAGCCAATAAGAGCCTGGAGATTAAGAGGCCTGAATGACCAGGCTATGATTGGCAATTTAGCCAGGACATTGGAGTACACCCTACTTTCTACAAAAGATGCCAAGGGATGTTTAATGACCACAGAGAGTCAGGAACTCCGTTTTACATCTCATTCAAAGGACAGCACAATTTTTATAGCAGAGTATCCCCATCACTGCACTGGGATCCATATTCAGACCACAAGGTGCCACACCTCTTCTAGCAGCAACCAAAGCTTTTCCTAGACAGTCTCCCATCCAAGTACTGGCTGGGCCTATACAGGGTGGTCCAGGTCTAAATATGCTGATCCAGATCGCCTGGATGACTTTGATTTATGAGGGGACTCTTCCAGTTCGGTGCAAAGACGATTCTTCATGTCGTCAGTTCGCACTCTTCTTGATGGTCCGGGATTTTTCGGGCGATTTTCTATGCAATAAACTTAATAAGTTATAGAGTAATGAAAATTGCATAATTAGATCTGAACCACCCTATACATGCTTACTTTTAGGTGGATGACCTGCTCTGAACTGCATGTGGTAGGAAACGAGCTCAGATAGCTTTTTCTTTGAGGTCTATTTGAGTATTTGTGAGTAGAGCTTTTTTTTTTTTTTTTTTTTGTGGTCTTCATGCTACTGTGTTTGGATTACGAATTTTGAATTAGTATATTTGGCCGGGCTGAGGTCAACTCCTTTTGCCACCTTTTTGCTCTTTGAGCATTCTTTATCTTATATAAATGTTGTCACACACGTGCGACTAGGAGTGAGCTGAGTGGACCAAGTGGATGTACAGTAATTACCCAGCAGGCCAGGGTAATTAAACTAAACCTACCTCTGTTATCTCTGCAGGCCAAAAATGGGAAAACCTGCCTGATTCAACTATAGTTCCGGTTCCGGCCCCTAGGCTGATATATGTTCCGGTATCACTTCCACCTTTCGGCTTATAAAGCCGCCATCTTTCCTCCACTAGTAAGTTCAGCGGAGAACTCAAAACAATGCTCATGAGTGTTATACAAAAGCCCTTTTGCGGCCAGGGAAATATATGGGTGGCTGCCCCAAACCTTTTTGTGTGTGTCAAGGCTATTCATTTCACAACACCTATGTGTGGAAGTGTGCGTGTCTGGCTTGGAAGTGAAAGGTGGATTCAGGCTAAGGGCTCCACCTCCAAGGATACGCAAGCGAGGCCAGCACGTCAGCAAAACAAAACATCCAAAGAAAGAATCACTCACTTATCTGATATTACAGAAGTGTGGAGAGCACATCAGCAAAACGATATACCTTTTACTTTTTCTCCCGCCACTAATACATACGCAAGGCGAGCACGTTGGCAAAACAAAACCTCCGAAGAAAGACAGTCGCTTAGCCGCTAATGCACTAACGATGTGAGCACGTCGGCAAAACAAAACCTCTTAGGAGGGAGATGACCAGAGTTGTTCCTTTCAATTACCTGACATCTCTACATTTCAATTTTTTTTTCTGACAATTTCAATAATTGCTAGGACCCCGTGCTTTTTACAGCATGTACGTACACAGCTAGTTCATAAATAAAAATCTTTCCCTAAGAAAGATTATTTTCGTCTTTTTAGTCACAAGCTGGACGTTTTGCTTAGCTTCTCTGTCTTGTGAGGCATTTTGGAACATTAACTACTTCTTGAACTTTGTTAACCAGATTCTCTCATTTTGGAGCCTAGCCAGGCCGAAGCCTACTGCTGTACTTGGGTGTTAGCTGGTCTGAGGTAAGCATCTTCTGGGCTGGGCCAGCTAAGGTCTTAGCCTGCTCATCTAGAATTTTTTTGAGGACCACTGTCCCCATGTTTAAGTCTCCAGTTCATGACACGCTTGGAGTGATAAGTATTTTTAAACTGCGATATATAAGAAGGTTGGCATCCTTCAACATCTGCAGTAAGATGCTGCAGATGTTCTACCAGACGGTTGTGGCGAGTGCCCTCTTCTACGCGGTGGTGTGCTGGGGAGGCAGCATAAAGATGAAAGACACCTCACGCCTGGACAAACTTGTTAAGAAGGCAGGCTCTATTGTAGGAGAAAAGCTGGACAGTTTAACATCTGTGGCAGAGCGACGGGCATTAAGCAAACTCCTGTCAATCATGAAGAATCCACTGCATCCACTGAACAGTGTTATTTCCAGGCAGAGGAGTACCTTCAGTGACAGACTTTTGTCACTGTCCTGCTCCACTGACAGACTGAGGAGATCGTTCCTCCCCCACACTATGTGACTCTTCAATTCCACCCGGGGGAGTAAATGCTAACATTTTTTTTCATTTTTATTATTATTTAATTTAACATTGTTTCTTTGTATCAGTATACTGCTGCTGGATTATGTGAATTTCCCCTTGGGATTAATAAAGTATCTATCTATCTATCTATCTATAAATGCTGTTAAGATATTCTGGAATGCTCAGAGAATCCTTCACCAACTATCAACATATGGGTCACATGGGTAGCTTATTCTCCAGGCCAGTGGTTCTCAAGTTCAGTTCTAGGGGTCGCCTGTGGCTGCAGGTTTTTGATACAATCGGTTTCCCAATGAGTTAGCCATTTTACCTCTTTTACCTCTTTTGTGCTTTATTGTTTAATTAGTTGTCCTTTGTTTTCTTATCTTAAGCTGTGTTCAGCAAAGCAATTAGTTTGAGATTCATAAGAAATTTTAAAATATTTGCATATTTGATATAACTTTAAATGCTTAACTCTGTTATTTCACATTTTCCCTGCAGAGTGTGTTTCCTAATTGTATCCTAATAATGATGAGCAGAATAGACAAGAGGAAAAAAGGCACAGAATACTGAGAAGCTGCATCTGCTTGAGCATCGAGCTTGCTAACAAGCTTATTAATGAATAAAAGCTTAACTAGACAGAACACCTGAAATAGCAGAAAGATGAAAATGAAAAAAATCTTTTTAAAAAATTAGATTAAAAAGATACTAAATTATTTGGCTAATGCCTTTATCCAAGGCGACTTACAACATTTGAAATACAACTGGTTACATTTTTTTTTGTGTTTCCAGTCGGAGCACAGATGGGTGAAGTTGATTGCTCGTGGTCACACAGTGTCAGTAGTGGGATTTGAAACCATAATCTCAGGTTTTGAAGTCCAAAACCTTAACCACTATACCATGCTGCCTGCCTACCCCCTTAAACCATACATAAATATTTGCTACATTTTGAAAAACGTTTTGTTATTTCTGGATTGACACCGGGAATGCGCTTGAGAACCACTGGCCCAAACAATGCATGCTGATAGAAAAGTCTAAAGGCTGACAAAATGGCATCTACATACAGTATCCAGTGGCAGACATACATTTCTGGGGCTCTGAAGCTTAAACTGTGATGGGGGCCTCTTTGCCTCCAAATATTTAAAACAAAATATTCTTAACTTGAACATTTTGTCATTTACTGTTTATTTTAACTATTACTTTGTATCGAATTATACTATATTATTAATATTTTTATTAATAAAATACCTTCTCATACAGTAGACATCCAATTTTTTTTAAGTGATGTGGACTAAAGTCTCTTCTGGGGCCTCTCTGGGATTAGTGGCCCTAAACCTTAAGCTTCATGAGATTCAAAGTAGATCTGCCCCTGTCCATATCCATCGATCATTTTACCCTGCCTGATACAATACAGTATAAAGGAGAGCCAGATTACTCTTTCACTCCAAAGAAATACATTTTGTTTTATTAGAGATTCTTAGTAGATACAACAAATGAGTATATTTATGTGCTATTGAGCTAATCTCATGCAGGGCTGGCACCAGGTTTTCATGTCTCCTTGTTGCTGAGATTTTTTTTTTTTTTTTTTTAAATGATTTCATCCAATTGATACACATGAGTGTCTTAAACTGCCTTAGCATCACCCGGGGGTCTGTTAGGCACAGCTTCAGATTCTAAAATAGCATATTATCTTGTACACAAGTAACATTTATCCAATCCTCCATTATCATTCATTCAAGATTTTAGGGGGTGGTAGCCTAACCTCACAGCATCAGAAACACAGCAGAAATGAACCATAGATGGATTTTTTCTATCTGTGCTGCTTTTCCTTGCATCTTTAGTTTAAAATGGGGGAAAGGTTGAAATTAAATATGAAAAAATGACTGATAACTGTGATACATTTCACTAGATGCATTTGCAGCTTGTTTTTAGTACAACCAATTGATAAAATGCATGGTCTCTACTGTGACAGTTCATGTTACATTTTCGTATTACAGCAAATAATGTCTTCTTCTATTTGATTGTATTCGTGAATCTTAATCTACACAAAAACAAATATTTTATCTTTGAGTAATATTATTCGGTCTTTTCTTCACGATAACGTCATCCTATTAGCTGAATCAGGTGGACTGGTGTTATAAATTTGTGTGTGTGTGTGTGTGAGAGAGAGAGAGAGAGAGTGTGAGTGAGTGAGAGAGAGTGTGAGTGTGTTCGCCCTACAATGAACTGGCACCCCGTCTAGGTAGCGTACCTGCCTGCGCTCCATGCCGACTGGGATAGGCTCCAGCTGCCTCGTGACCCTGCCGTGGATAAGACAGCATCTCTGTATAATGTATAAGTATAAAGAACCGTGTACTTCATAAATTTTACCTCTCCGTCAAATGCAACAAGCTCACTTCTCTATTCATGTAAATCGCTAAAAGGTATTCCTAGTGCGAGTTTCCAAAGACATGCGAGCAGCACTCACCGATGCAAATCTGGCTTCGCCGGCGGCTCCTCTGAAGCACGTATTCAAAAATCCTTTGTTTCTAATATCTACTGCTTTAGATCTCCTCTGTTAAATCCAGACGATCTTCCTGTTTAAAAATCATTTGGTCGCGCAGGAATTTGCGTTCATGCACATATGTTCAAAGTCGCTGCCTGTGAGTTGATTCATCTCTCGGTGTTTTCCACCATCGCATATGCAATTCACTATACACTCAGCTACATGCTGCCCGTTTAAAACCATCAAAAGTCCATTCAAGTTAGCGGCTGCTCTGCACTTCAGCTCAGGGTCTGGCGGTGACCGCGGTGCTGTTGTAAAGTTAACAATGTAGCTCACCTCGAGTTTGATTGGCTACAAAAGAGGAAGGGAAGTCACTTAAAAAAAAAAAAGCGTTGCACTTCCTCTTATTTTAATTACAGTAACAAGTTTATTCCTAGTGAAAAAGAGGAATCTCTCTTTACTAATGTTGATAAAATAAACACGAACATTTGTATACATAAATAATTTCATATATTAATAAATATAATGGGTGGCGCAGTGGTAGCGCTGCTGCCTCGCAGTTAGGAGACCCAGGTTCGGGTCCTCCCTGCGTGGAGTTTGCATGTACTCCCCGTGTCTGCGTGGGTTTCCTCGGGGTACTCCGGTTTCCTCCCACAGTCAAAAGACATCCAGGTTAGGTGCACTGGCGTTTCTAAATTGTTCCTAGGGTGTGCTTGGTGTGTGGGTGTGTGCGCGTGCCCTGCGGTGGGCTGGCGCTCTGCCCGGGTTTGTTTCCTGCCTTGCGCCCTGTGTTGGCTGGGATTGGCTCCAGCAGACCCTGTAGTTAGGATATAGAGGATTGGATAATGGATGGATGTATAAATATATACTATATAACAGTATATATATATGCTGTATAAATATGTAATACACTCACACACATACAGTGGTGCTTGAAAATTTGTGAACCCTTTAGAATTTTCTATATTTCTGCATAAATATGACCTAAAACATCATCAGATTTTCACTCATGTCCTAAAAGTAGATAAAGAGAAACCAGTTAAACAAATGAGACAAAATATTATACTTGGTCTTTTATTTATTGAGGAAAATGATCGAATATTACATATTTGTGAGTGGCAAAAGTATGTGAACCTCTAGGATGATCAGTTAGTTTGAAGGTGAAATTCGAGTCAGGTGTTTTCAATCAATGGGATGACAATCAGGTGTGAGTGGGCACCCTGTGTTATTTAAAGAACAGGGATCTATCAAAGTCTGCTCTTCACAACACATGTTTGTGGAAGTGTATCATGGCACGAACAAAGGAGATTTCTGAGGACCTCAGAAACAGAGTTGTTGAAGCTCATCAGGCTGGAAAAGGTTACAAAACCATCTCTAAAGAGTTTGGACTCCACCAATTCACAGTTAGACAGATTGTGTACAAATGGAGGAAATTCAAGACCATTGTTAATCTCCCCAGGAGTGGTCGACCAACAAAGATCACTCCAAGAGCAAGGTGTGTAATAGTCGACGAGGTCACAAAGGACCCCAGGGTAACTTCTAAGCAACTGAAGGCCTCTCTCACATTGGCTAATGTTCATATTCATGAGTCCACCATCAGAAAACAACTGAACAACAATGGTGTGCATGGCAGGGTTGCAAGGAGAAAGCCACTGCTCTCAAAAAAAAACATTGCTGCTCATCTGCAGTTTGCTAAAGATCACGTGGACAAACCAGAAGGCTATTGGAAGAATGTTTTGCGGACGGATGAGACCAAAATAGAACTTTTTGGTTTAAATGAAAAGCGTTATGTTTGGAGAAAGAAAACACTGCATTCCAGCATAAGAACCTTATCCCATCTGTGAAACATGGTGGTGGTAGTATCATGGTTTGGGCCTGTTTTGCTGCAGCTGGGCCAGGACGGCTTACCTTCATTGATGGAACGATGAATTATATCAGAGAATTCTAAAGGAAAATGTCAGGACATCTGTCCATGAACTGAATCTCAAGAGAAGGTGGGTCATGCAGCAAGACAACGACCCTAAGCACACAAGTCGTTCTACCAAAGAATGGTTAAAGAAGAATAAAGTTAATGTTTTGGAATGGCCAAGTCAAAGTCCTGACCTTAATCCAATCGAAATGTTTTGGAAGGACCTGAAGCGAGCAGTTCATGTGTGGAAACCCACCAACATCCCAGAGTTGAAGCTGTTCTGTACAGAGGAATGGGCTAAAATTCCTCCAAGCCAGTGTGCAGAAATGATCAAAAGTTACCGGGAACGTTTAGTTGCAGTTATTGCTGCAAACGGGGGTCACACCAGATACTGAAAGCAAAGGTTCACATACTTTTGCCACTCACAAATATGTAATATTCGATCATTTTCCTTAATAAATTAATGACCAAGTATAATATTTTTGTCTCATTTATTTAACTGGTTTCTCTTTATCTACTTTTAGGACTTGAGTGAAAATCTGATGATGTTTTAGGTCATATTTATGCAGAAATATAGAAAATTGTAAAGGTGTCACAAACTTTCAAGCACAACTGTATATTGACACAAACATATATACATACACAAATACACATACATATATAAATACAGGGTTGATACTAAGAGTGCCAGAGAGATGGCTGAATTGTGGCTCTATAAGGAAAACGCCATTAATAGTCACTTGGACTTGAACCCAGGCTTAAAAAGAAAAACATCTCAATAATAAAAAAAACTTTATGACCAACACCTTCCAATCCCCACCTTATTAATTCCCCACTCCCCACAACCTCACACTCCACCTTCACCTGCTATATATTGCCTTTGATTCGCGTATGTCTAATCATATTCCTCTGATGATGACACCTTTGTTGAAAGCTTAGGGAAAAAAAAATACGTGATTCGTTTTCTCTCTTTGTGGATCTCTAGACAAACACACACACACACATATATATTGTGGTCTATGGCAGGCCAGTCATCCCGGCCAATACCCCCAGGCCGCCAGATAGAGCTCTCCCTGCAGCATGGTGGTGCCCTGAAGACCAGCAGGGAATCCTGGACAATAGAGTTTTTATCCACAGCCCTGCTGGATACCGTGGGGGCCGCTAGAGGACGCTGCAGAGAGGAATGAACAATATTTGCCATACGCCCAAGAAGTACGTCCGAGTCACATGGACAAGAGGAATGACGTGCTTCCGGGGTGAAGAAAAAGGATTTTTATCTGACCCGGAAGTGTTCCTAGTCACGTGGACAGAGAGGGTGAAACACTTCTGGGTCAAGGACTATAAAGGACTGTGGGAAATCCTCAGACGTCGAGCTGAGCTGGGTAGAAGGGTGGCAACACGTCTGGGAGTGGAGGAATTGATTATTGAAAGTATTGTGTTTAATTTAATGAGTATTGTGGAGAGGAGGGTGGTTTGTGCACTGTGCAGTATAAATAAAGTCAATATTTGGACTTTTATCTGGTGTCTGACGTCTTGG
>JANRMT010062791.1:156840037-156876408 GCA_026402145.1 Polypterus bichir lapradei | reverse complement strand
CCTGGCCTGGATTAAGTGGGTTAGAACATGACATATATTTATACATCTCAGGAACATTACATGGTCCAAAGCTCAGACCCATCATGCGCACATGGTGATCAGTTTCGCTGTCTTTACTGGTGTAATCCAGAAGGCATCTTAACATTGCATTCTTCAACCCACTTAATCCAATTCAGAAGCCTGCCTTGGTAGCATCATGCACAAAAACATGAGATGACCCTGAATGGGGTACCAGTGTCATACAAGCATTGACTCAAACTGCAGCTAGTGTGGAATGAAAAATTATCTAAGATACACACATTCAGGGGTGTGGAAGGAACCCTGAGAAAAACACAGAGAACATGCAAACTCCACTCATACAACAACTGGGTGTAGTATTCAAATTTATCTGACTGGTAGCTAATCTGACCAATGCTTACCAAAAAAAGAATTTGTATCTTTTATAAATATAAATGTTATTTTGCTGTGTTTTATAATGGTGATTGTAAACTGGGGCAGCACAGTGGCACAGTGGTCATGCTATTGCCTAGCACCTGAGGCCACAGGTTCGCCGCGCCCTCGACCCGCTGCAGTTTACATACCAGGAAAAGGTGGGAGTGGAGGATGCCATCATCTATATGCTACACCGATCCCTCTCCCACTTGGACAGAGGCAGTGGTGCTGTAAGAATTATGTTTTTGGACTTCTCTAGCGCCTTAAACACCATCCAACCTCTGCTCCTTAGGGACAAGCTGACAGAGATGGGAGTAGATTCATACCTGGTGGCATGGATTGTGGACTATCTTACAGACAGACCTCAGTATGTGCATCTCGGGAACTGCCACACAGGAGCGCCGCAGGGGACTGTATTTTCTCCGGTCCTGTTCAGCCTATATACATCGGACTTCCAATACAACTCAGAGTCCTGCCACATGCAAAAGTTCACTGACGACACTGCTATCGTGGGCTGCATCAGGAGTGGGCAGGAGGAGGAGTATTGGAAGCTAATCAAAGCGACTCAAACCACTTACACCTGAACACCAGCAAGACCAAGGAACTGGTTGTGGATTTTAGGAGGCCCAGGCCCCTCATGGACCCCGTGATCACCAGAGGTGACTGTGTGCAGACCTATAAATACCTGGGAGTGCAGCTGGATGATAAATTGGACTGGACTGCCAATACTGATGCTCTGTGTAAGAAAGGTCAGAGCCAACTATACTTCCTTAGAAGGCTGGCGTTCTTCAACATCTGCAATAAGATGCTGCAGATGTTCTATCAGACGGTTGTGGCAAGCGCCCTCTTCTATGCGGTGGTGTGCTGGGGAGGCAGCATAAAGAAGAAGGATGCCTCACACCTGGACAAACTTGTGTGGAAGGCAGGCTCTATTTTAGGCATGGAGCTGGACAGTTTGACATCCGAGGAAGAGCGACGGGTGCTGAGCAGGCTCCTGTCAATCATGGAGAATACACTGCATCCACTGAACAGGATCATCTCCAGCGCAGAGGAGCAGCTTCAGCGACAGACTGCTGTCACCGTCCTGCTCCACTGACAGACTGAGGAGATCGTTCCTCCCCCACACTATGTGACTCTTTAGTTCCACCCGGTGGGGTAAATGTTAACATTATTCAAAGTTATTGTCTGTTTTTACCTGAATTTTATCTATCTATCTATCTATCTATCTATCTATCTATCTATCTATCTATCTATCTATCTATCTATCTATCTATCTATCTATCTATCTATCTATCTATCTATCTATCAGTATGGAGACAAAGGTTCACGTTCTGGATCCTTCCTGTGTTTAGCTTGCATGTTCTCCCCATATCTGCCATTGTGTCCTCCCACCTTCCAAAGACATGCATGTTAGGTGACTTGGTAATGCAAAGCTTGTGTGTGTGTGTGTGTGTGTGTGTGTATGTTCATCATGCAATGGACTGGCCCGCTGTCCAGGGTTCATTCCTACCTATGCTACCTGGATGAGGCTCCACCCCTCCCATGACCCTGCTCTAAAACAAGCAGGCTAGAAAATGACTTGAAGCTGACCAGATATGATTAAGTCTGTCTGAAAGCACGTGCTGCAATGAGCTGCTCTCCGTCCAATGTTTGCTCCTGCTTTGAGTTCTGCACTACCACAGTAGCCTGTGATGGTTTAGAGGAGAAATCAGTTGTGCACCAGCCACTTTGGAAAAAAAAAGGCGCCTGCTATATTTTATTTATGTTATTGTCGTTATTTTCCTTAGAGCATGTTCATAGTTTTGTTGAGCTTGAATAGCCATTAAGCAGTCAGTTGTTTTTTGACTGCAAAGTGTTAAAAAAAAAAGCCATCAGCAGCAGCTCTGCCTCAGAAATAGAAGCAGCTGCACCGCACCACTAGTTCCCCTTTTGTTTTTCAACATTTCTTTTGTATATTCATTACTAGTTGATTAAACATATAACAGCAATAAAATTAATTTTTATGAAGAACTAGGGCAATTTCAAGCAATAGTATATAAGAAATGTTTTAATTTAGTCATTCTACCACATAGTAACAACAAATGCATTCAGCAAATATTCTTGCCAGCAGCAGTAGATTTCAACAAGTATGCCATTAAACTAACTCTGTATCATTAGAACATTTGAGAATTTTGATGAGAACAGGCCATTCAGCCCAACAAAGCTCATCAATCTTATCTCCCAATTCCTCCAAAATAACATCAGGTTGAGTTTTGAAGGTCCCTGCTGTCTACCACACTACTTGGTAACGTATAGCATCTGTCACCATTCACTTTAAGAATAGCTGACTTAGGGATATGAACATCTTCAGGCATGCTAACTTATTTATAAAGTGTTTCTGTGTTATCCATGGTTAAAACAGGTCTTGAAATTCTGCTAAGACTTTTTTTTTGCAGTTTCATGAAAATACCAGCAAAGAGTGAGAAACTACTTCCTTGCAGCAAGTGGCAAAAGCCATGCAGTCTGCTCATTGCAGTTCTGTGTGCCTTGAGAATGAGTGGATGTTACTTATAAAAATCAAACAAAATTGAGAGCATTTTTTTTTATTATTTTTAAATATGTGTCAGTTTCAAAAGCGATGAAAGTTTGATCTGGGTTAGGATTAATTTGTTTGAACATTTTCTGACCCTGTTTAATTCAATCTGAGCCTATCCAACCATCACTGGACATCTGACAGAGGTCAGGACTGTTATTATTAATGGCAAAATTGGATGCCATCATCAATAACCCCCTCCATCCCATCCAGGAGGTGGTCTCTTGGAGCACTTTTAGCCACAAGCTAATTCCACCAAGTTGTGCTAAGAACCATCTCTGGGGGTCTTTTCTGACCACTGCTGTCAGGCAATTCAAGGCTTCCACTCAATGTACTCATTAAGTTTATTTATAGCTCGATTGACTGATTTGCTGTATTATCTGTCCTGTGAGTCTGTATCCTTGCTTTTTATGTTTCTGCTGCTGAATGCATCTGAATTTCCCCCATAAGATTAATAAACATTATTGATTCTAATTTAATCCTAATCTATTATTATAACATAAAACTCTCAGACCCTAAGTCAATTTGGGGCCACATGGAAGCAAACCCTATATCAGCAGCATTGAGTGCAAGGTAGAAACTTAACCTGGACATGGCACCAATCTATCACATGGCCCTCCAAACACACACAAACACACCAAAAAAGCCAATTTAGACTTTTCTAAATAACTCATCAAATACACATCATTGAGGATGTGGGAGGCAATCCAACCCAGTTATGGGGAGAACAAGTAAACTGCACAGAAAGAAGAACTGGGAATAGAATTTGAGCCTAGGATGCCAGTAATGTGACTCATCAGCACTACCAATTGTGCCACACTTTATTACTAATGTGCCATTAGCAGCAGACGTAAGGTAGACATCAACCCTGGATGCAGAGCTAACAAAGCTGCAGCTGCTAATAATAATAATAATAAATAAGAATAATAATATAGCACTTTTCTTGCTACTGAAAGTGGTTTACATAAACAGAATGGAACCACTGGATGATGTGACAACAGCCATTATTGTACCAGTATGCTCACCACACATTAGCTATTAGGTGATGAAGAGGTGAGGGAGATAGCCAGTTACAGACAGGGGAGGAATAGGAGGCCAGAATGGAAGAAGCTGTGATGGGTAGTTTACCCAGGGCATCAGGAAATATCCGACTCACAAAAGTAGATAATTATCTTCTTTTTAATTACCTTCATACATAGCGATAGGTCCATTTTTTTACTTTCATGTTTCAAATCTTCCATTGTGTATTTAAATCTAACATTTCTACTTCCTAAATGTAGTACTTCACATTTACTTACATTAAATTTCATTTGCCACCAACTGACCAGCCAGTATGCTGTCCAAGTTCCTCTGCAACAACTTAGCTGATTCTACATTATCTGCCCTTTCACCTGGCATGGTATCATTTGCAAAATTAAATAGATAAATGATTATATTCTTGTCCAGATCATTTATGTTTATTAAAAAAAGCAGTGGCCTTGGCACTAATCCCTGAGGGACACCACTTTAACATTACCTAATTCTGAAGTGCCCCGTCCATAACCCTTTGCTGCCTGTGTTTGAGCCAATGTTGTACCCACCTACAGACCATTCCCAGAATTACCACTTCTTATGTTTGATCACTAACCTGGGTTAGTGCTGGGGAGGCAGCATAAAGATGAAAGACGCCTCACGCCTGGACAAACTTGTTAAGAAGGCAGGCTCTATTGTTGGAGTAAAGTTGGACAGTTTAACATCTGTGGCAGAGCGACGGGCATTAAGCAAACTCCTGTCAATCATGAATAATCCACTGCATCCACTGAACAGTGTCATCTCCAGGCAGAGGAGTAGCTTCAGTGACAGACTTTTGTCACTGTCCTGCTCCACTGACAGACTGAGGAGATCGTTCCTCCCCCACACTATGTGACTCTTCAATTCCACACGGGGGAGTAAATGCTAACTTTTTTCATTTTTATTACTATTTAATTTAATATTGTTTCTTTGTATCAGTATACTGCTGCTGGATTATGTGAATTTCCCCTTGGGATTAATAAAGTATCTATCTATCTATCTATCTATCTATCTATCTATCTATCTATCTATCTATCTATCTATCTATCTATCTATCTATCTATCTAACCTTTCATATGGTGCCTTATCAAAACCCTTCTGAAAATAAAGATAAATAATATCTCATTATCTTATTATTATGTGCTGTATCTGCACCTCCTTTTCATATGCTTCTCTTGCTTCCTCATAGAATTCCAACATATTACTAAAGTTCTACCTTACACATCCAAATTCATCTTGAATATTGGCAAATATTACTGTCTGAGATATGTGCTGCAGGATTTTTTCCTTAATAATTTCTTCTATTATTTTACCCGTGATGCACTTTAAGACTACTGACATATCGTTACTTTAATCAGCCTGTTCACCTTTCTTGTAAGACAGGATAACATTAGCTAGCCTCCAGTCTTCAGGAGTTTCCCCAGTGCACAGTGACTTTTAAAAAATGTCTGCCAAGAGTTTATATCTGCACTAATTAACCTTTAAAAGCACTGACATCTGGTCCTGGTGAGTAACTTTCAGCTTATTTAATCCAAGCAGCGTTTCTCCCTCTAAAATATCCAAGTCACTAAGTACCTCTTTAGTTGTCCCTGTTTCTTTTGGGAAGTTATCGACATCTTTGCACATATAAAGTTCAAAAAATTGCAAGTTGAAAGTATTTGCTGTTTCACTGACTGGATATTCTAATTCACCTGTGCCATTCCTAATACTCTTCACCTCCTTTGTGACTGTTCTTTTACAAATAAAATACTGAGAGAATCTCTTTGAAACTTTGTTCACTTTTTCTGTAAAAGTGTTTGCTGTTGTACAGCAATGGCCTCCATCGATGCATATTCAGGGTAATTAAAAGTTTTTCTTTGCTATTATTGCAAAATACATGGGGCAAGTAACATATAAAAAATATTATTTTTGTATGGAGAATTCCTTTAACAAATATTTGTGTACTCTGCTTATTTATATACAGAGCTGGCGAAGTTTCATCTTGAAATGCAACACTGAAAGGTAATACCTACAAATGTTTTCTTCTAATGTTCTATAATAAGGTGGCTTCAAATTGTGATTATTGATGTGGATACGATCTTTTGAATAGATCTTGTTATACTGGCCCATGAATTAATATTAGCTAAAGATTTCAAAATAGTTACAGACTCTTATATAATGGAGCCAATCCCAGCCAACACAGGGCGCAAGGCAGGATCAAACCCCGGGCAGGGCGCCAGCCCACCACAGGGAACACACACACACTAGGGACAATTTAGGATCACCAATGCACCCAACCTTCACGTCTTTGGACTGTGGGAGCAAACCCACGCAGACATGGGGAGAAAATGCAAACTCCACACAGGGAGGACCCGGGAAGCGAACCCAGGTTTCCTTACTGTGAGGCAGCAGCGGTATCACTGAGCCACCTTGCCACCCATAACTTAACTCATTTCAGTTGTATTTTTTATGCTTTAATTAAGCCTGCTGCGCATCATAATAAAAGCAATAAGAAACGTGAGAAGGGTTGGTTTAAAGGCAGATGTTTTGCCAAAAATAAAAACCAAGAAAACAGTGCAAGTACACATCCAGGAAGAAACACCCTATATAGATGTGAGTCTGTTCTGACTCACTGTTTCCGGTGGGTTCTGGTTTGAAGTTGGTCGTGGATGGAAGCGTCAGAACTTCCAGAGGAAAGGTGAAAGTGATGTCTGCAGTCTTCCCTCCTGTAGTCGTCAGAACTGGGAACATAAGAGGAAAAAACATAAGTGACAGCGCCAAACTGTGGACCAGGGTGAAATTATAGTTAGCATAGAAACCCTGAAGATGCCCCCTAAACATACATCTGTAACAGCATGTATGATTTTAATATGTCTTGAAGGGATTTATGTAAATACCCAAAACATTATTCTTAACATTGTTGTAATAAATGTATCATGCATGCATGCGAGAGGATCATTTTTCAGGTTTGCTAAAAATAAGTAATACCACCCTGGGGTAAGAGGGGGTCACGGCCACTAACCATCTTGTCTCCTTCCCTCACAGGCTTGAGAAACCACCCCTTGAGGGCAATGGAGATATTCAGTAACAAGCCCCACCCCTCCCAGTCCACAGCATATAAAAGGAGACCGCTCCAGGAGGATGGCATCTCATTTTCATGGTGAACAATAAAAAATACATAGTATTGTATTATTTTTAGTTGATGTAATTTTATTATTATTATTATTAGTAGTAGTAGTAGTAGTAGTAGTAGTATTATTAGTATTATTTGTTATTATTAATTCCCTCGATTACAAACTACTGAGGTCCAAACTTTCTCTTTTGGATGTCCCATTATGGCGTTTGTGCTCATTGCTTCTGGGCTAATGGAGTGGTCTAGTTTGCAGTCTCCATGACCAAGACTGAACTTGATTATGTGATGTTTGAGATTGTTTTGTTGTAGTACTAGTAGTAGCAGGATTGTTACATGTACAGTACAAAGTACAGTGAAATTCTTGCTTTCATTTGCATTCAACATTCTCTGCGTCACCACTCTCTGGTGCTGTGATAAACAAAAATGTAATAAATGCTGACAACCACTGAGAGCTCTAGTTTAGTAAACATTTGAATTTTTTTGAGTGAAAAAATTCTCCTTGACTTTCATGTGAAATATGTAATCTTTCTCCATGTTTTGTTGCGTTTTCACACAAGGTGTCCATAGAAAATGTAATATATAATATGTTAAACTATGCAGTGTGTCAGTGTAATTTATCACTTTTATACTTATAGTGTTTGTTTTTGGTCATCATTATTTTTCACTTTACATCATCGAGTATGGTGCAGGATGAAATTGTACATTGACTCTACTGGTGTTGAATTAATTGTTTTTAAAAAAGGAAAGCTTGTTTTATTTTGGCAGTTTAAAATACAGCAAGTACACTATATGTTTGTCAGATTACTACCAAAATATAACCCTTGACCATCATTATTTGTATTTCAGGAAATGACGATCTGAGATATGGTCTTCAGTTTCAGACTGTAGTAGCTCAGTTCCAATGACTCAGAGTATAGCCATAGCAAATTCACTTTTGTGTTACTGACATCATCAGAGAAAGTAGCAGCAGGCGCTTCAGTTATACACATGCATCTGGGATTCTGTCTCTGTGGCAGCAGATTTCACATGTGTGACATCTTGAACACCTCTCCATAGCGGCCTGCTTTTTTATACGTTATCATGTCATCTTTACCAAAAGCATTTGCAAAACTGCAGTGGCTAAACCATCTGACAGCTTAAAGCAGATTTCTCTTCCTGTAATTTGTTCAGTTTCCCTGTTTACCTTTTATGGCTTACAAATGTCTGTGTGGAACTTGCATATTCTTGCTGTGTCTCTGAGGGTTTTTCTCCAGGTTCTGCTCTTTCCCTGCCACATTCCAAAGATGTACAGTATGTGCCATGTTAATTGATCCATTTACTCTGGGTCAATCACCCATGATGCATTTACTCTTAGCGTGTGTGTGTGTGTGTATGTGTGTGTTGACAGGAGGGTGGACAGAATGGAATAAAAGCAAGCATTTTATCCATAGCTTTTCTTAAAATTTATATTGTTTTGTAGTCTAAATATTTTAGTCATTCTATTTGGCAGCACATCTAAGTCTAACAGTCTAACATTTATTAATAATAAAACCAACAGCGATGTTCAGCTGACATAAAATGTCAACAAAGTGCAGGTGAAGACAAATGGATTAGTGCCAAGAAAACATATGTTGGTTTTCAAATAGTTTTTCATAAGGCTTTTTACTTTAGAGGTCTGTGATCAAAGAAGGGTGATATTCAGGATTGTGGAAACTATAGAGGGATGAGGCTCATGTCACACGCAATGAGAATTTGGGAGTTATAGAGAGAAGGCTTAGGGAAGAGACTACCACAGGGTAGGAGCAGTTTGGTTTTATCCCAGGAAGAGGAACAACTGATGCAATCTTTGAAGACTTTGCATTGGGACAGCTCACTGAGAAGCATCAAGAAAAAAAGAAAGGTTTGCATGTGGTCTTTATTGATTTGGAAAAGGTTTAGGATTGAGTGCCACATCAAAAAGTCTGCAGGTACATGTGAGAAAGGAGCACCAGAGAAGTATGTGAGAATTGTCCAGCGTATGTATGAAGGAGTGAGGACTCAGGTTATAAGCAACGTTGGGGTATAAGACAAGATCCCAGTTAGGGAAGAGTAGGTCTCCACCAGGGCTCTTTTTTAAGTCCTTACTTCTTTGATCTGGATATGGGTGAGATGAGTTATGGGATAAAACACCAATCCTCCCAGTATAGGCTTTTTGCTGATGACATTGTGTTGTGGAGCACCTGAAAAGCAGAAGTGGAGAGGAAGTTAGAAGAGCAGAGCAGGGTCTTGGAAGATAGATGATTGAAGATAAATAGGAAGAAGACAGAAAATCGTATGAGGTTTAATGATGACCAGGATTCAGAAGTTAGTCTGCTTAGAGAGCTGTTGAAAAAAGTGAATATGTTTAAATATCTTGGATAAGTGGTAACCCACTGAAAACTGGTGACAGAGATAACCCATTGAGTACAGTGTGGATGAAACAGGAAGAAGGTATCAGGAGTATTGTGTGATCAAAGAATTAAGGTGAAGGTTAAAGGTAAGATTTTTAAGACAGTTGTAAGACCAGCAATGGTGTATGTAGATGAGACATGGACAGTAAAGGAAACTCAGGAGAAGAAGTTAGATGTGGCAGTAATGAGAATGTTGAGATGGATGTGGGGAGTTAAAAAAAAGGACAGAATAAGAAATGAGACAATCAGGGGTACAACAAAAGTGGAAGAGATATCTAAGTACAGGAAAGTAGCTTGAAGTAGTATGGGCATGTGACAACGAGAGATAATGAATATGTGGACAAAAGTGATGGAAATGGATGTACGGGGAAGAGAAAGTGAGGAAGGCCAAAGTGGATGTGTATGGATGAAGTAAAAGAAGATCTGCAAAATTAACTTAAAAACACAAAGCATACTTTGTGGTGAGAGGGACTTTTCTTGAATTAGGTGATGCCCAAAGTAGTGCCCCACAGTGATCAGTACTGGCAAAGCTGTTCTTTGCAATATGTGTATGAGAATTTACATAACAATCAAGATAAGTATGCAGATATGGTGGAATAGCACATATTTATAATCAGCTTAATCTTTACAGGGGGACTTGAACAGCATTCAAGGTAGGACAGATTTGGGGCAGATGAAATTTAATGTAAGTTTTTACACATGGGAAGTAGAAATGTTAGATTTGAATAAACAATGGGAGGTCTGAAACTTCAAAATATACTTTATGAAAAGGACCTGTGGTCACAGTGGACGTGTCTTGTCACTATCCCCTTCCAGACAGTGTATAGAAGCCATTGAAAAGGCTTACAGTATGTTGTGTTATACAGTATGTCATTGTGTGTAGAGTACAAGTCATGGGACAATGAATATGCAATACATTTGTGAGGCCTCATTGGGAGAACTCTGAACAGTTTTCATCTTTATAACATAAGAAACTTGCTGGAGGTGTAGCAAGGACGAGCGACTAGACATATTCAGGACTGAGAGGTATGAGTTATGAATAAACAATGAAGAAGTCAAATCTCTTTAATTTGAGCAAACAGAGACTAAGAGAGGACATTATTACAGTGTTCAAAATTATAAGGGGAATTAGTGTAGTGGATTCCAGCTGTTATTTTAAAATGAGTTCTTCAACAAGAACACAGTGACATGGAGGCACAAATATTGGAGAACTGTAGATACATGGAAAAATGTACCAAGTATTCGGGTGCAAAGATAGAATTTAGGAACCATTAAAACTTGAGTTGCTGTTGTCCTGCTGATAATTTAATAATTCCTGCTATTAATCAGAATCTGTTGTAAAATAAAATAAAAAAAAAAACTCATTTGTAATGACAATAATTACTTATTATTTTCCAAAGAATGGGGTGCAGAACCATAGGAAACAAAACCTTTCTCAGTGATAAATAGAAAATGATAGTAGATCAAACATGAATGAAAGCTTTGATAAAAATATTAGAACTAAATTTGCAGACCTTTTAAGTTTATTTGAAACTTTTTTGAAAAGGTAACATTGACAGTCCATTTCCAATTACAAAATAGGAATCATACCCATTAAAACAAAAGTTCCAATAAAATAATCGTATTTTAAATGAATAAGGACTATAACAGGACTATTAACTGGAATGCCACATTTAACTCAGTCAGATTTTACTACTATGTAGTACTATGTTTATTGTTATCATTTTTCAATGCTTTGCTGAGGAGGTGTTAATCACCTCAATATTCTGTTTTGATGTTATGTATACTTAGGTCACATTCTTCTGGGATGTGATGCTGGTTACTCGGGATATTATTGCAGATGTCAGAGAGTCAGAATTGAATTTCTCTAAACAATGAACTCTAATAAAAAGAGAAGTATCTGTGTGTATGTCTGGTTACTATGTCCCTGTGATTGCAAAACGTGGTACATTGCAAACATTTGTAATAATAAAATGTATTGCATTTGTGATTTCAGTAGAGGGTGCATCACAAACATTAACACTGCTTCTATGAATCCCATACCAAATCCTATTTAACAGAGAAAGATACATTGCGTGGTGCACTGCAAACATTAACATTGAGGTTTACTTAGATTTCAACCCATCTTAGATGGTTTGCACAGTTAGTAAAATATAAAAGGAAGGTCTTTTGCTCAATTTCATAAAGAAATAAAATACCATCTATTTATTTATTTGGTAAACTTTCCTGATTTTCTGACTTTAACCTCCAGTTTTTCCCAGCTGTACTGCACTGACACAATGTTTTCATCATCTAAGCAATATGCAGAAGTGTGGCAAATAATTCATTGTACGTTATGCTCAAACTGTATAATGCACTAGTAAGATGTAATCTGGAGTACTGTGTGTGGTTCTGGTCACCACTGTACAAGAAATAAATAGCAGCACTTAAAGCTGTGCAGAGGAGAGCAACCAGGACCATCACAGAACCTAAGGACATGTCCTACTCAGAGACTCAGAGAATCAAGTCTGTTTAGTTTCAAGCAGAGGGGACTAGGTGGGGACATAATCAGGTCTTCAAAATCCTCAAAGGCATTGATAAAGTACATCTAGCAGAATTCTTTCAGTTTATGGGTGAATCACGTACTTGAGAACAATAGTGAAAATTAAGGCATAGGGGCTATTAAGACTGAAGTCAGAAAAGAGATATGGCAATCTGGAAAAACCTACTGAGCCATATATTGTAGTTAAAACAGAGGCACAGACAATCTTGTAGAAGAATCTGAATAAGATATTGGGACAGCTTCTCTATTAGGTAATCAAATGTGCCTGATGGAGTGAATGGTCTCCTCTCATTTGTCAAATTTCTTACATTTTTATCTCATGATCTTCGCCTTGGTTTTCCATTTAGTCTCACATCTTGGACTAACAATAACTAGATTTACAACACTTAAATGATTGATATATTCATTGATGAGATCCACAACAAGAGAGACAAATTACAATAATAAGTAATAAGTTGTCACACATGGCAATTGGAAGGCTTCCTCACAGGCTCACTCAAGGTGTGTGGTGACCCACCAAGATGAGAGGGGGTGCCACAAAGTTTTATTTCTGCACCAGGACAAATTACAGAAACTATAGTAAGAAATACATTAGATAAATTAGATAAATTACATGGATTACTTGTATGGAAATGATATACTAAATAACAGCCAACAAAAGCATTTGAGATGAAAATCCTGTCAGACCTGTTTGTCTGTTTTTTGATTGTTTAACACAAAAGCAAAATACTACTTAAACTAATTTTAATTTTATTTTAAAAAGCCTTTGATAATGTTCCTAATCAAAAATTAATTTTGAAAGTAGAAGCTATGGGCAGCAGAGGTAATTTACAAAAATGGATTTCAACCTGGTTAATCAGTCAAAGACACAGAGTACAATTAAAGAGAAAGATCATCAGTGGAGTCTCTCGGGTCTTCTTGGACTGTTAATTTTTTCTTATTCTTAATAATAATAATAATAATAATAATAATAATAATAATAATAATAATAATAATAATAAGGGTGGAGTGGTGGCTCTGAGGCCACAAGAACCCATCAGAGAATTTATCAATTGACCAGAAACTCACTGAACAAGACAGTCTTCAAATGTTTTTTAAACACATTGAGGGAGTCAGTATTTTGAATGGCAACTTATTCCACCAGCTAGGAGCTGCACATGAAAAGAGTTTACACTGATATTTGATATCAGGCAGAGATAGTATCACCGGGTGCCATTCATCAGTAGATCTGATTGGGCAAGAAGGAGTATCTTACAGGTGTCTCCATATATAGGTGGTGACCCATTGACTACTCTGTAGCCAGACATCAAGGATTTAACCTTAATACATGCTACTACAGGGAGCCAATGTAGTGATCTGAAAAGAGAAGTGACATGTGCCCACCCCAACTGGATGAAACCAGATATGCTGCCACATTTTGCATCATCTGCAGCGACTTGTTGATATATGCTGGATCTTCTGCCAGGAAAGCATTGCTGTAGTCCTGGCATGAAAAAAATCAAAGCCTGGACCAGGACTTGCAATGAATACTTCACCAGATACAGTCTGATCTTGTGGATGTTGTATAGAGTGAATGAACAAGACCAAGGGACAGCTGCATATTGCCAGTGAAGGACAGTTAGACACTGAGACCAAGGCTGAGTACATAATTGGCCGATGTTAGTTATAGTGTGCCTGACTGAAAAGAGATGGGTTGCTGAATAGACAGATAAGCTGGGATAAAAAGGAGGTCTGTCTTTGCCAGGCTACACTAGAGATGGCGATCCTTAATCCAGATTGAAATATCAGTGAGACATGCAGAGATTCTAGTTGATGCGGTGTTATTCTCTGGAAGGAATGACAGGTACAGCTATTTATTATTGGCATAGCACTGAAATGAAAAATAATGGTACCGGATGATAGGGTCTAGTGGGGAGTTATATTCAGAGAAGAGGAGAGAACCCAACACCATCATGCTTGTCTGATGCTCAGTTGGCATATTACCTTACTAGAATACACAGTGCGATTTGACCAAAAAGGTGTGGCTCACACCACCTGTGGACAGTCCCAGAGATACCAAGATCAGTGAGGGTAGCAAAGAGGACCTGATGATTGAGTTGAAGGTGGAAAAGAGATTCAGAACGATGAGAAAAGATGACATGTTAGTAGCTGTAGACACCCAAACCATATCGACAACAATGAGTAGGGCCATCCTAGTAGAATGGCACTTTTTGAAACTTTACTGATTAGCATCAAGCATTCTATTCTATAGAAGGTAGGAAGAGACTTGGTTAAAGACAGCATGATTCAAGTGATTTGGAGAGAAAGGAAAGAGTGACAGGTCCATAATTACCTACTTGAGATGGGACATTCAGGCACTGCGACTGCATTAACTAAATGGTAGGCATATTCAGGTGAGAATCTGTAAGACGGGATCTAAGTAATTACGCACCCGTAAGTCTTTTTTCTATACCTCTCATTTGTAAAATGTGTTTAATGTTACAATTTAAAATTCAATTCACAAGTTTTACTCCCCCACGCCAAGATATCATTCCATATATGGTCTTCTTGATCAGAAATTCCTAAAACCTTGCTTGTCCAGGGGTGCCAAAACCTTTGCATACAACTATAAAATATCTAAAGCTTGCATATTAAATTTGTACCCTTCATCATGTTTTTGTGTATTAGGTAATTCTGGAATGGCCCCTGAGAGTGGTGAGTGGACCTCACCAAGGATTGGCGTTGAAGCAGGGGGCTGGTTCCTGACTTGCTGTGAGGATAGGTTTTGACCTCCCTAAACCCTGAACTGGGAAAAGCGACTTGTAAAATGTTAGTATTTCCCTCACATTCATCGATACAAGGAGTTGAAGAAGAAACCTTCACAACTTTAAGACGAATCTGGACGAGCTATGAGAACATCTTAGCTATCAGCTAAAAAATACGGGCTTAACAGACCGAACATTCTCCTTTCACTTATCAAATTTCGTATGTTGTTATATATACGAAAAAAAACAAAAAAACAAGTGAACTGCACGTTCCAAATCTCGTCACAGTGATGGAACAAAGAACTGGTATTTCTTGTTAGCACTGAGCTCCATCTTGTGGTAAATTGAACTTTGTCTCCTATTGTTGTGGTACTAGGGTGTTGAACCGTGTTAGCCATTATGAATGTAATGGGAAGTCAAGCAAAATGACACCTTTTTTGGATTACAATATGTAGTCTTTTAAGTTAGCAATAAATCTTGTCTTATTGTTGTGGTCAAGGATTAGTTCAAGTTTTCTTTTTTTATAATGATAAAGACATTTACCTAAAATTAATTCAAAATATGTTAAGTACATTTCTGCCAACATTTTCATCCAACAGAAAGCAGTGGACACTGAGCCAGCGCTTTTGTGATACGATGTCCAATATCGTTTTTTTCAGGGCTGTTTTTGGTTTAAGCCATTGCTTCTGTTCAAGCAGTCACAGGCACACCCCCTTGTTGTCTGATAGGAATGATGGTTGATATGAGAAGATTGCTCATTTAGGTGTGTGCAATGTGTAATATGCATGGAGCTGAAAAACAAAATAAGAAAAAGACAGAAGATGTATTGGGGCCAAAATTATTTCACTGTTTTATTTAATGTAACATTCTTGTCTCTTTTAAATGTAGTGACCTCTAAATTAATTTAAAATAACTGTGCTATACCCAAAATATATCAGAATAGGACCTTTGGGGGGATACCCAAATCAAGACCCCAATTAGCTTATTAGAGACTTGTTTAAAAACTCGTATAATGAATTATGAACAACCTGATAAGATGTGGGTTTACAAAGGGATGAACATGGGATTTTATAAGAGAATGTCACCAGTTGTGACAGTGTGATCTGTCCTTCTATATAAAAGCTGTCGGGATTGTCCTTCCGTCCCGTGAGTGCTACGCAGGCGCAGAGTTTCACACACGCCCCGTCCATTTTGCAGTGCACGATGGGATTTGTAGTTTCGTTTTTCCAGGTAAAAGATGATTTTCTACTCCAGAATGTGCGAGTAGCACGAAGTTTCACACACGCCCCGTCCATTTTGCAATGCACGATGGGATTTGTAGTTTCGTTTTTCCAGGTAAAAGATGATTTTCTACTCCAGACTGTGCAATATCTTCTTCTTTCTTACTATATAAAAGCGGTCTGGATTGTCCTTCCGTCCCGTGAGTGGAAAGCGTAGCGGTATTCCGCTTATCACAGACTTACTACTTGCAGCTTGTGGTACGAAGCGACATGATGTGAGCAGAGTTCTCGTGCTCCCATCGTTCCCTTGCTTTTGTGCGCGATGCACTGGAAAAATAGACAAAATTATGTCTCTGGAAATAATTAATGTTGATGGAGTACAAATGCCTCACCGCGTAGTAAATATCAGGGGGGTTCAAAAGGGCGACCACAATATAGAAAAAAAGTTTAAATTTCATCACAAAAATAACAGAAACTACGAGTATTAAAGTAATACCGCTCAAATGCAATATAACCAAATGAATGAGTTTCTATAAAATATCAAATTGATCTACATATTGAATTGCCTTAAGAAGTGGTCAACTTAAAAGTCGGTCACCTTAAAAGGCGGGTCAGCCTAGTTATTTTAAATAGCGGTCATGACTGGTAAATGAGTTTAGTTTTGTTTTTTTGTTGATTGAATATAAATTGTTTTACTCAAAGTTTTATTCAAAGTTTCATTCATATAACAAAGAGGCGGCATTAGAATTACACAAATTAGCCTTTCCTGAAGAAATGTGTTTTTCCCTCGTTTTTACCCCCCGGATATAAAAAAAGACGCACAGAGAGGAGGTTTCAAGCAAGCAAGGCAAGGATACTTTGTGAAATCCTTTCTTTCAATCTCTCTCTCTTTTTGGCGATGGGCTTCCATTAAGGACACGTAATACATTTGCAACCACTGGTGTGCACAGCATGGGGGCAGCAGGGTCAGTTGCCCCTATCCTTTTAAATGAAGGTAAACTCGTGGCCTTATGAGAAAATATATGCTCATACTATGTTACTGAACTGTGCTGCTTTTAATTTTGCGATGCAGCAAATTCGCTACTTCCGTCATCCTTTGTAAAAGGAAGGCTAAGGGCTGGGCAATAAACATACAGCTTAATAAATGGAATGTGAGAGTGGCAGCTCTCAATTTAACCAATTGCATAAACGGCATTTACTGAAAAAGTAACCGTGAGCGATTTGAGCAAATACATTGCATCATTTGTGTGAATTATCCAGGTGTTTCTAGTGCAAAATTTTACATCAAATAACTTATTTTCAGCAAATACACTGCATAGTGTTACCAACTATTTTACAACATGTATTTCGAGTACAGTTTCTTAAATTTGGCGTCGGGAGTTGGCAGTTTTTGCGTTGTGATTCATAATTGTATTCAATGGAAAAAGGCCGCATACGAGAGTGTCAAGTGTCACTACACTGCTTTGATCTAAAGTAGTGTTTCTCCAAGTGGGATCCGGATGACTGCTGTAGTCGATTCAGGGTCTTGATGATAAAAAGAAGGCAAAATTGCGTTGCGAAGAAAAAAAAGTTTAAGAAGTCCTGAATTAGATAAACATACGTTACATAACCAGAAAACAATTGCTTTATGAAGTTGGTCTTGTACATCTCTAGAAGCCGAACAAGCACTTTCTATATCTTAAATTTCTAAAACTCTATGAACCATCAGTTGCAGTTTTCTAAGCTGATGGCAAGAACAGATTTCATTAATTGTGGCTAAAATGAGGATGCATTACTGCTTTCTCACCTATTTTTTAAAACTGTTTTAATGTTTACAGAATACATGAATGTGCATAGATGCTCAGAACTTCCGTACAAAAAGAGAAACAATAAAAAGACTGCATTAACTGGGTGTTAAAGTTATTAATTTGTAATTGATGTGCTCATGATAGGATTCAAAGGAAGAAGAATAAATACATAAATACATGGAAACAACTTCTGCCGCAAATTACCTAAATAAGTCAAGAAATGAGAGAGAGGATAAAGGTAATATTTAAAGTCAAATGCAGAAAGTAGTCCATTATCTGTGTCATGTAACATAAATGTTGAGTGTAATTTCCCAGGGCCAACTTTGGTGCCCCACTTGGGGCCATCGTCTTCGCAAAGATGAAAGATGCAACACCAAAATAAAGAGAGGCATCTAAACAGCTGAATTAAAGACACCAAATACCCAATCGAGTGGGGTACTGACTTGCTGCTCACAATGGTTCGGCCCCGAGCATCACTGATACTTAATTTTATATACTGGCAGCTTCTTGTTTGCAAAAAAACAACGCAGGTTGCAGCTCTTTACCCGGACCAGGAACAAATAAAGGTCAGATTTACGTGGCCAGTTCTCCTGCTGCCACTTTCAAACCTAATACTCCTCCTCCTATATACATTGTCACAGACCAATCTAAAGTTATCAACATGTTCAATCAGCTCCTCATGTGTAGAATCTTGTTACAAAGTAAATAAAAAAATTAACACAACAAGTAAAAGAAATGTTATTTCCGTTGCATACTATAGGATACGTTACAATTTGCTTTACGTTTTGTAAGCTTAAAATTTTTCTTTTTAAGTGGAGACAAGATGCTTGGAAAATAAGGAAAAACAGTCTAATATCAAGATTTTTGCATTAGCTCATTAATACCCATTCCAAAGACTGGCTACTACATTGACCAATTATAAGTACAGTTACATTATAGTCTAAGGAATTGTTTCAAAAAAGATTAATGCCTGCAAACTTAAAATGCTGAATTCATGACATCTCTCTGCAGAAGGTAACGAGCAGCCATCTGCATGTCCACATTACTGAACAGCAGGGTGGAGTTTTGCACGGAGCAGGCGTCAAATCAAAAAGCAAAACGGCACCCAAAGATGCATTTACACGAAGAGATCCGTAACAATCACACCATAATGCACTTGCGTTAAATAATAACTACACAGAATGCCACAGAATGGCGTGGAAATGCTTTAGTCGTCCAGCACCAGGGGCCTCATGCGTACATACAAAAATGTTGCGTAGGAACGTTTCCACGCTCAAAACGCGATGTATAAAACCTAAACTTGGTGTAAAGCCACGCACATTTTCACGGTAGCTCCAGCCCTGGTGTAAGCAAGTTCTCCGCTCAGTTTTGCAAACTGGCGGTACCCAGCGTCAAAGCAGTGCTACTGTTCCAGTGTGGTTTCCCTTTCTTTTTTAGATCCACATTCCTGACATGGCTTTATAAATACACTGAAATTAACCACATACTGTTTATCAGTTTAAGACATCTGATTGTAATTAACCTGTAACAATATAATGGTCCACAGAATGGTCAAACTATTCTAAATACCATAGCTGCTTTAACGTTGTTACTCTCACTGCACCTTTTTCTTCTTCTTCTTTCAGCTGCTCCCGTTAGGGGTTGCCACAGCAGATCATCTTTTTCCATATTACTCTCACTGTACCACTCAGAGTATTTATATCACTGTATCTGAGTGTGGAATCACAGCTCTACAGCAGCTGACTGGAAAGAGAATTATCAGTATACAGCATCAAGCACATGCTGCCTCAGCCATGCTGTCTATTGAACTGCACTCATACGGCAAACGCTTCAGAGACTTTCCTCGCGGTTCAGAAACAGTTTGATCCCAAGAACTATAAATGCACTCAATCAGTCCATCAAGTGCTCCTTGTAGATTGCTTTGTACGTATAACTACATTTACCTCACTATAAACTTGCGATACAGTTATAATATTGCACAACCTGAGCCACTTTATAAAGCATGTATTTGCATATGATGACAATATCATTTTTAAGATGAAATGCAGCAAAATATGTTTATTATATTATACAGATAAAACTTTAACTTAATTTAAATAATCTATATTGTTAATAATTAAACATGTGAGAACAAGGTGTTGCAGCGTTAGCGAGGAGCTGGCGCTCCGTTCACGGATTGTTCCTGCCTGCGCTGTATTCTCATGGGGCTGGTGTGACAAGGGAAGGATAGATGGATGGAAAGATTAAACACGTATTACAAAGATATTTCAATGTTCCTTAAAAGTTTTGAAGAATCCGCATTCTAAGCTTACAGATGGCTTAACGTCTATTACAGAGCTGATTGTGTGGCCATTGGTTACTTGGAGAGAGAAAAGGAAGGACAGGAATTGGAGGTTAGTATGTCTGAAAGAGACAGTACTGCTACAATAAAGTATTTCATCGAAGGTCACGCATGGTGCAGCAAGCATCTTGCATGAGACATGAACAATCACTGCACCACCGTGTTCCCATGTTTAATAACATGTTTTAACTCCTATCATCATGAAAATGATATCAAGTATACATCTCAGTATTTTAATTATTCAGAGAGCTGTAATATCACAAATGTAATAGACTCTGTGTCCTGTCGGAGGAAGAGAAAGCCCGGAAGCACGTAGTGATTCACACACATAGAGCACATAGAAGATCAAATACAAAATAAAGCATTTAACGTGCTACTTTAGTTACAATGGGATTTGAGAAACAAGTAAATTGAATGATTTTAAGATGAAGTTTATGATGTTCTAGTTTAATGACAAAATAAACTATGTGATTAAAGTGGAAATTTCAAGATTGAAGTTGACATTTCGTGCTTTTTCCCCACTGTGTGCTTTTTTTTTTCTCTGTACCCTTATAAGCTTTCATATGACACTCAGACGGTGGGCTACGATTCACCTTTTCATGCTGACTTTGATATCTGACAACTTCTTTTTTATTTCGGACACTGTGCGACTTTGTGAACTTGAGCTTTCGTGTTTCTCCGACACTCTATGTCACTCGATCAACATCCTTTTGTTGTTTATACCACTGTTTAACCCAACAAATAGTATGTTTTTCCTTGCCTCCACTTGGTATTCACTGAAATTCTTCCATTTCCCCCGTGCTTTTGCCATTGCCTTTTCACAGAATGCTGAGCTTAAGGGCTATTTATATTGATTTGCATATTCAAAGAGGTGTAATTATGAGAGGAGACGGGGTGGGACAGCACATGCATTACTTTTCACACTGACTGGGATTTATAGAGTGGGAGAATGTGGAAGTTGGCGTTCGCACAGATTTATGCATCTGGATTTTTTTGTGCATGAGCACATTTCCGTTTTTGTCTGTACACCATGTTAGAGTACGAATTCTACGCACGGCATTATGCATGAAGCCCCAGGACACCAGAAGTACTTCCAGGTCCTCCATAAAAGAAGCCGCTCCACCTATGAAAGGCAGTCAGAGTCGGGAGGTGATGGACAAGGCTTTCCTGGAGGAGAGTGGAGGAAGAGGAGTATAACTGTGCTGCTGATTGTAAAGTTGAAGATGAAGCTTGAACAAGGTATTCTGATAAATATTAGGTCTTTAAAACCTAGGACTTGTGTCTGTGCTGATGTGTCTGGGGTCTTGAGTGCTGTTACACCCTCTAGTGGTCACACAGTGAACACGCAATGAAGCACCCACCAGTTGTTTGTGGTCACTGAACTGCATTTTGTGCACAACACTTTCACGGCACACTTCCACCCAATTCTCTCACCATTCATTACACCCAGATAATTGTCACATCCTTGTCACACTCCCATTATTTTCATTTCAACGTTTAAATCTAACCTTCCAAGCTCATCCATGTGATTTCCTCCTGCCTCCCCCTTTCTTATACTTATGTTTGCTGTCAGCCTTCTCAGTTTGATTGCTAATGAAGATGTAAGAAGGGATGTGGGGAACAGTTATTATATTTGTGTGCCACATAAATTAAAGCTCTGTGTGGTGTGCCAAAGGCATTGTTTCATATACTGTTGCAATAAAAAGTATGCTAAATAATGATTGGTATATCTTTTGACACACAATTCGCACTTGGATGAACTTGGCTAATTTTGCTCCAGTCATGTGGCCACCCAACACAAACATGTCCATGACCTAATTTTGGTTGCTACCCATAATTTAAGAAACACTGTTCTAAACAAATAGAGGCAATTCAATTTTCAGTTTGCCAAAGCACTATCAGGTTTCTTGTGTGGTCCTTCAGAGCACGTATTTTCTAGAGCAGTTCTGTTAACATGGGCATACTTAATTAAATCAACATTATAGGTTCTCTACTATGTACCACTGTCCCACATCTTCTCTTCCTCCTGTTTGTTTTTTTTCTTCCACTTTTTACTTCCAGACATGTAAATTCTCTTTATGATTAATGAAAACAATAGGGGGGGGGGCGCGGGGGCCTCCCACAGATTTTATTCATTGTGATAAGTACCTATATAGTGTATTTACTTGTGTATATATAAGTCCTCAAAGGAGTTTTATCCTAGTTTCGTTTTTTCTTGCCTGTTCTGTTGCTAAACCTCTACTGGAAAGCGACAGGAAAGGAGGGACATGATTCGCTTCTAGGGCTCACTCAGTCTTCCAGTTTAAATTCTGCTCAATTAACAGGGAACTTAACTGGCTCCTTTTCCATTGACCCTGTACACATCAGACTTTAGATACTATATTGAATCATGTCATCTATAAGAAATACAAGAGATTTGACAAATGTAAGGAGACCATTCAGTGCATGGCACTTTTTATTTAGCTAATAGCTAAGCTACTGCAATATCTCATCCAGATTCTTCTTAAAGTTTGTCAAGGTTTCTGCTTCAACTCCATGTCTCGGTAGTTTGTTGCAGAGTCCCACAACACTTCTTTGTTGCTGGTTCTACTTTATGAATGCCTTTGGGGATTGTAAATACCTGGATTAGGTCCCCACGCAGTCTCATCTGCTCAAAAGTAAGCAGATTTAATTCTCTGAGTCTGTCAGAGTAGTGACATGTTCTTAAGTCCAGGGATACATTTGGTTGCTCTTCTTTGCATACTGGTAAAGGCTGATGGCAGTCAAGAGTTGCACCATGGGTAGGAAAGCACAAGAGGCAACTAAGTCAACTCCAAATGTGTGCAGAGGGGCCACAAATGTTGGTTTGTGAACAGTTTATGCAGTGGCACATGTGCTCTCACTTGGGCAGAAGTGGTTGTACTGGCACCTGTGGGATGTTACCTTTCAAATTTTGATGTTAATTGTACAGCTGCATATGCTTAAACAGATAGTTTGGGACAGGGGTCTAATTAGCAGTTAAAGACATTGTACAAAACATTCATCGGGGTGGAGTGTTGTGATGTGAGATTTTGCATATAACTTGATAAATGTTTTGTATGTCTTTATTTATAATTTAGGCAAACCAATGTAATTTAGAGGTATTCGTGTTTGCCTGGGCCCCCCCCCCCCCCCCACAACCGGAGCTTTTGTAATTTTATTACAGGATTTGGGGGGGTGTGTCTTAAACCAGTTTGATGAGTATGTATCTGCTCCTAACCTCTCTCTCATTTAGCCTATAGTGAGTAATTTTAAATCTCAAATTGTAGCAGAGACCCATCATTTCTCGGCAAGTACACACTTATGTTTCACTTCCACTTTAGAATTGAAGAGTAAAACATTTTTTTGTAAACTGCCATCTTCTGGGCTCTCCACAGATGATCTATGGGGTTTAAGTCCCAGGTTTTGGCTGGGCCACTCAAGGACAATCAGAGACTTGTCACAAAGCTACTGCAGCATTGTGTTAGCTCTATGCTTCAAGTCACTGTCATGCTGAAAGGTGAACCGTCACCCCAGCCTATGGTCATATTCAGTCTGAAGCAGGTTTTCCTCAAGGACCTCTTTGTATGCAGCTGCATCAATTCTGACCAGTCTTCATGTCCCTGCCACTAAGAAGCACCCAATAGCATAATGCTGCCACCACCATGTTTCACCGCAAGGATGGTATTAGACAGGTGATGAGAAGTGTCTGGTCTTTGCCAGGCATAGTGCTTGGAGTTCTGCCCATAGAGCTCAGCTCATGTCTAACCAGACAAGAGAACCTTTTTCCTCATACTCTCATAGTCCTTTAAGTGCTATTTGGCAAACTCCACGTGGTTTTCTGTCTAGCCGCTCTACCATAAATAACTGATTGATGGAATGCTGCTGAGATGGTTGTTCTTCCGACAAGTTCTCCCATCTAAGAAGAGGACCAGTTACTCACTTAGGCCAAATTGACAACTCTACAACAACAACATTTATTTATATAGCACATTTTCATACAACAATGTAGATCAATGTGCTTTGCAAGATGACTAAGAAAAAGAAAAAACAATTAAGATTAGGCAACAATATTTAAGAATAAGTAATAACAAAACAAGGTAAGGTCAGATTGCCAGGAGGACAAAAATAACAACAACAAAAAAAACCTTCAATTAGGCTTCATAAAAAAAACAAAATCTGCAGGAGTTCCAAAGCCAAAAGACCACTCAGCCCCCAATGGGCCTACTACCTGTTCTTAAGTCATTCTTCTTTGTTTTTATGATTGACATGATAGGATTTGATGAAGTTGGTCTTCATTCCATCATCTTAGGGGGCTGCCTGGTGCCTTGATCAGGTGGTGGTGGTGCAAATCGCCAACACAGAAGAATCGGAAAAGACAGGGGAAAATAGTGGGAATTAGTGCAGATTGTGGATCCCTCAAGATTATGATAATTATATAGTCATACAGTCTTTTAAGAAAATACCTGAAATGTAGCTACAAAAAAGCCAAATTAAAATAACATCACAAAACATCTGAATGACAAGGGCAGGAAACATAAAAATACAAAACACCGATTGTGGGAGATTTTCAAGAAGAATATTTTATTGATTGCATAGGTATATGGTGACATACCATGCACTGCACTTGGAGTCTAGCAAAAAAATGCATTTCAATACTTTATGCATAACATTTGAAATGAAGGAAAATAAATTACAACATTGAAAACAATATATACATACTGAAACTATAAATGCTCTCTCAATTGCTGCTGATCCTGTATATTGGGCCACATGTTCTCATCCACATCACAATGGATATCTTCCTTTGCAATGCAGTGTGGAAAGAACCTCCTAGAATGTCTTATCCAGCCTCTGCAGGTTTCTGCTGTTATATCCCCACACGCAGCTTCCATGGCAGCAAGCAGTGTCATTTGTGTATGTGGGTTACGCTCATATACCTTCCACCTCCAAGCTGAGAAGAACTCCTCAATTGGGTTGAGGAATGGGGAATATGGAGGTAGGAATTCCATCAGTATCCTGGGGTGGTTGGCAAACCATTGTCTGATTAGGTTGGAGTGATGGAAACTCACATTATCACAAATGATCACATACTGTGGTACATTTTCTTGACCAATCTCCTCTTCAGGAGGAATATGAGTGTGGACCCCATTGTCCGAAATAGCTGCATACATAGTGATGTTCCCACCCCGCTGGCCTGGCACTTCAACAGTAGCTCTCTGTCCAATCAGATTACGCACACGTCTTCTTCCTTTGGCCAAGTTGAAGCCAGCCTCATCCATGTATATGAAAATATGTGGTGGTTCACTTGATTCCAGGTCCATTATACGCTGTATCAAACAAGATACTACAGTAAGTTTGATGTAAAATGTATTTTCATTTTGGAGACAATAGAGTCAAATCTAACATATTCATGTTGCTTTCACAGCGGTAGCAAATGTGTCAAGGTGAAATCAACTGTACTTGCATGTCGATATACAATGTTGGACTATTTGCTGTACATTAGATTACAGTTACAGTATTACTGCACATGTTCAGTCTCACCTGCACATACTGTACCAACGTTCCTTCACTTCTTCACTATTCCTTTGAAATGGTACATAGTATAACTGCTTCATACTCATTTGGTTTCTCCTCAGCACTCTGTCAATAGTTGAGATGCTGACAGACTAGACATTCTCAAACACATCATTGTCAGCAATAATGGCAGTTTGTATTTCCTTGAGTCTTATGGCATTATTTGCTATGACCATGGCACAAATAGCCTCTTCCTGTCGAGGAGTGCAAATAGGCCCCCTGCCACCTCTTCCAGGAAGTCTTGAAGTCCTATGTGTCACAGTAAAAATACAACACTGAATGGACAACAGTAACATACATATTGTCTAGTGTGGACTATTGTAAATATATGACATACTGTAACATTATAAAGTAATACACACAAATACAGAGTAAAATTGTTGATTTACACACCTGTTCTCTCTGCAAAATGTCTGAACAATCGAGGATACGGTTGTTCTCTCCAAATTTGGCTGCACCCTTTGACCTGCTTCAGCCATTGAAAGGTCATGATTTATAACATGGTCCACAACTGTGGCCCTTATTTCATCAGAAACTGACCTATGTGTTGAACCTCTTCTACCTCTTCTGTTTTGTCTCCTTACACCACACACTCCTACTCTTCTTGGTCTGGGCTGTTGGCCCTGTTCATTTTCTTGCTGTTCTTCCATTTTCAGGTTGTCCTTCCTTGATGTGCTTCCACGCTGCATTGTGCCTTGTCTTTATATGCTTGCCAGCTGCAGGTTCAGGAGCAATTTTAGGGGACTGCTCGGTGATTAGTTACTTGATTAATCTAAGATCTCACACCTGCCCCGAATAATGTGTCACCTGAGAGCAATGTAAGGTGGTGCAGGAATCATTAGTATTGTGAATACAAACCAAAAAAAGTTTTGTAGAAACCTATAAAATACACTTGACAGCCAATGATATCTTGTTGAACACTTTTGACTCCAATGACTTACACAATGAAAAAATGACAAGTTTGTCTGGAGTGCTAAGCAAAAGAGGGCTACACAATGCATTTTGATCATCATGACATAAGCAACCGCTGATGCATGATATAGCTGAGAACTGTACATAAGCATCTGCCTGAGTGAACTAAAGCAATTGCAAAATGACGAAAACACCCAGAAATTGCAGCAATTGCTGTGCACAACTGACTAAAGGTTGTGGGAACTGAACGAGCAGTTTTGAGAACTGCAATTCTGTTGTGAGAAATACACCAAAGCAACTAAGAAAAATTGTAATTGTGCCTTTCCAGAGGTGTTTTCTGATTATATAAGTATTTTTTATTTGATTTTTAAAATTTTATTTAAATATGGTATTATTGCAGGCATTTAGTGTAAATTCAAGTATATATTAGGTTATAACATTTCACCTTAATAGTTTTGAAAAGAGCATGTAAACATGTGCAAAATGGGCTGTATACATACACACAGTTTTGCTCTTAGATGAGTTTGAATTTTGAAGGATGTAGAAATTATTGCATTTTGTGTCAAAAATAAAACATCCACAGTTCGATCCACATAAACTGCTGATTTACTGAAGATTTTTGAAAAAATAAACTCAACATTGAAAAGTACAATGAACCAAACAAACTCCTATGGGACCTGAGGATAAAAACTTGTCCCTGAATCTAGTAGTATGAAATGCATGAAGGTGGAATAAAAGTGACAGTGAAAGATGGCAGTGGTTCTAGAGCAGTGTGAGTTGTACTGTGTATGACCTGTGGAGAAGAGTGTTGTGTGCCAGTAAAATCCTCAGCATGGGTGATATGATTATAGTGACATCTTGTGGCCCTGAGGAAAACTGCAACCTTGAGTCTTGAAGGAATTAACTACAATGAGGTTCCAATAATAATAATAATCATAATAATAATAATAATAATAATAATAATAATAATTATTATTATTATTATTATTATTATTATTATTATTATTATTATTAATGGTAGTAGTTGTTCTTATTATTCATTAATTTCTGTATTTATAAAACACCTTTCAAAACCCAAACAACCAGGATAGAAAGAACAAAATATAGATAGATAGATAGATAGATAGATAGATAGATAGATAGATAGATAGATAGATAGATAGATAGATAGATAGATAGCAGTAATAAATATTAAAATCACTCATCCTCCCCTCAGTTCTGACCAGTCTCTGTTTCCCTGCTGCTGAGAAGCAACCCCATAGCGTTGCCACTGCCATTCTTTTCCAGAGGCATGGTATCAGGCAGGTGATGAACAGTGCTTGGTCTTTGCCAGACGTAGTGCTTGGAGTTTTTCCCAAAGAGTTTAATTTTTGTCTCTTTTCACAAGAAAATCTTTTATCTTCATGTTCTCAGAGTCATTTAAATGTCATTTGGCAAACTCCAAGCAGGCTGTCATATGCACCTGAATTAATGGGGTGCTCTAATGCTTGAGATTCTCCCATTTCAGCAAACAACTTCTGAAGAACTGTTAGAGTATATATTTTTTTTGTGATCTAATTTTTATTAGAATGAAGAAAAACAAAGCGCAGCAGGCACACGGTGAAGTTTACTCTGAAGTATATAATCCCCCATTTGGTGGCCAACGCTCTGACCCTCCTACCCCTTCCTACATAGCACAAGAAACATCAAAAATCATGCTAACCATGTTCTGTTAATTGTGATCTCCTGAGAACCTGAATGCAGAGAGATCCTAATGAAGAAAGAGGGAGTGAGAGAGAAAAAAGGAAAAAACATTTTTAATAGTCATTAAGGCTTGCCTGTCCAGCCCTCCATCAATGTAACAGCAGCTATCCAAATATCAATGGTGATGTGAGTTCTATTAAGATTAGATTATCAAAAGTAGATTTCCATTGACTAGGAGATAGAATGTTGAGAAACAACCACAACATTGGCATTAATGGTGTCCAGAGAGAAAAGCCTTTGCTAGAGAGAACAGAAAGATAGTGCATCAAGATCCAGGAGCAGAAGGATATATGGATGAAAAGTCATAAGCAAGTACAGAATCAGCATCTGTTGCATGAGTTTATTATTAAATGAGTATCACGATTTTCCATGCCTTTTCTCAGTCCTCCTATTCACAAGTATTCCCTTCTACTGTACTCATGTATTGTATGTCAGTTAATTTTAAAGATAAGTCAAGTAACCTGACTCTACAGGGTCATGAGTTGCTTGTTCTGAGTATCCACTGATGTTTTCAGCACTCCAAGCTCTTTTCTAATTTTTTTTCTGTAATTTTTTACTCAGGCTGGTCAGGCGGCCAACTCTAAGATGATTCTTATTATTCCATTTCACAATTATTGAGGTCACTGTGCTCCTGGAAACACTCATAGCTTTATAAATGGTTTTATCCTCTTGCCATGATCTATGAATCTCATTAATTTTATTGCGGAAGTCTAAAGAGAGTTCCTTGGACTTAATGGCTTTGTGTTTTTCCTGAAATGCAGTGTGAATTGTGGGACGTTCTCTACACAGGTTGAAAATACTATTAACGACTTAAAAAAATCTACCAAACTTAGTTTGTAATTTCTACATTCAACACAGAAACAGGGAAATAATAACTCACTTAGACAGGCTAAGAGTCCAATGAAAAACGGAAGTTGATTGGATCAAAAACCTGCAGCCACAGTGGGTCCCCAGGATCGAGTTTAGGAACCACTGGACTAGAAGAATAGTCAGGTTTAAAGGAAAACTGAACAGTGCAAAGTATGGACATATCTTTAATGCAAATCTGTTCCGGAGCACTTTGGACATCAGAGTGGTCCGAAGGTATACCGTTTAACAGGACAATGACCCTAAGCTCAAGATAAAGACAACACAACTGTGACTGAGGGACAACTCTGTGATTGTCCTTGAGTGACCGAGTCTGAGTTTGAACTTTAAACCAATCAAACATCTCTGGAGAGACCTGAAAATGACTGCCCATTGATGTTCTCCAACCAACCTGATAGTGCTTGTGAAGATCTGCAGAGAAGAATGGCAGAAAATTGTTAAAACCAGGAATGTGAAGCTTGTCGTTTCAAACCCAAGAAAACGTCAGGCTGGAAATTGATGCCAAAATACTTGTATTGATGAGATTTTTTGGCTTTTATTTTTAATAAATGTACATTAATTTCTATTATCCCATTTTCACTTTGCCATTCTGGGGTACTGAGTGTTGCTTTTCGAGTGAAAAATAATTTACATTATTTTAGTATAAATAATTAAAATAACAAAACGTGAAAAATGTGAAGGATGTGAATATCTTCTTGAATGCACTGAATGTGATTAGATACTTTTCAGTGGCCAACATTTGCATTATCTTGTGATAATATATAGACAAAGCTGAAGTGCAAGACATCACTCAGTACCAGTGATGTGTACAGACCTTTTGATCGGCAGTGGCTCAGAAGGGAAGAAGAGACACTTTACAGAGCAAGATTTGTTACACTTTAATCCTAGATATAAACTAGTGATCACTTTTATTTCTGTGTTTTTAATTTCAATAGACATTTGGAAGTAACTTCAGGCATATTTATAAAATAGCACCAAATATTATTTTTTACTGATCTCTGATTATCAGAAAAGACACTGAACCCCCTCTAATGTACATATATTTTTATTGCCCTTATATAACTCATTTAAACAATACAAAAGAGCAAATAAAAGATTTCTTGCTGCAGTACATGAAATACTACATCCGTAGTACATACTACATACTACATCCGTTTTCTTTATATCTTCATAGCAAAGGTTCAGATCATAGCAATTCAACTCAAATCAGCATTTTGCATCTGAACTCAGTTAAGAGAGCCATACAAAAAATAAATCGTATTGTAAAGTTTTTTTTTTTTCTCCAAAACGTGCCTGTGGTGGGTCATATATTCATGAAGCCACTAGGACTAATCATCTGGCCACTTTTTGTGCATTAGGTTTTCAACAAGGAAAAGTTAAATTATTATGATCTTCAAACCTAAATTACAATGTAAAGTGATTTTATATATACGGTATGTATTCTCAGTAACAAAAATAAAGAAAATTGCCTCTTGCTTTCTAGCTTTAGGGTTTTAAAACAAAATCTCCATTTTAGATCCCAGATTTTGATGGATTGCCACCACTTAATCTTTGCTAATTGTGAATTTTTTGCTTCGGCAGAATCAAAAGATTAAAGCGCCATTCTTATCCACATAGATTTATACACTTAAATAAATTAAGCCTGGAAAAAACTTTGTTCAGGAGTTGCTGTTAAAACATGCATAATGGTGTTAATTTTAGACAACTGAAACACTGCTGGAAATGGTATACGCGCCATGACATCAATTTTGGGAGCCTCAATCAATACAAAAAGGATGTGTGGTCTCATTAATGCCCTGTAAAAGCTTCATTGGCCAGGCCAGGTCTCGATTGCCTGCCTGGAATAAACCACACTCTGTTGGGCCAATCACATACTCAGAATGGCCTGCCTCAGGCTTTGCAGGCCTAAAAAAGATGTGAGAACCTATCTATCTATCTATCTATCTATCTACTACCTTACATATCTACAGTATCTATCCTCACAAAAGGAGGGTGTCGTGGCGAAAAATTCATCATCAGAAGGCTTTTTACATAAAAATAAAGGTTATTAGGACTCAGGATAGACAGACAGAGTTTTAAGGCTTTATTGCAATAAATCAACAACACGGACTCAACCCAATTCGGCCGAATGAGATTGAGCCCAGAACATTACAGCAATTGAAGCTTTTATAACAATTTCTTATCATTTTGACCTCGTTCGATTAGCTCATTCTGCACCTGGTTTTACTGTCCATTATTCCTCTTGGTGTCTGTTCGGCTTATTTTGATTGGCCTAAGACTGGGTGGATGGCTTCCTCTTACCATCTTTGGGCTTTTCTTATGTCATTTCCTATCTTTCTGACCTCGCTCGAATAAGCTCTTTCGCCCATCTTCTCTGACTCCCTTCTACTCCTGTCCGGCCGAACCTTGAGTTTCCATGGGAACCCTTATTATCTCCTTACTTTCCTATCACTGGCCCCCTCGTGGTATTTTTATTTTTCTATGCTGTTCCCATTTTCTCTAACTGGCCAAGGCTTCAATTCCATATATGGGGTTCCTCTCATCATTTCCTTTCTTAAACCTTCCAAACTTTTTATAATAGTGACCT
Organism: Polypterus bichir lapradei; assembly: GCA_026402145.1. Classification (NCBI taxonomy): domain Eukaryota; kingdom Metazoa; phylum Chordata; class Cladistia; order Polypteriformes; family Polypteridae; genus Polypterus; species Polypterus bichir. The sequence goes on along the minus strand of JANRMT010062791.1, from coordinate 156,844,517 downwards.
GAAGCTTAAGCTTTAATTAAAAAGAAATATAGTATGTGCTTTCATTTAATCATTGCTTGGCATGCTTGATTTGTCTTAATTTCTACACTAAAGTTAATTTCTAATATATTCTTCTCATATTTTTGCTAATGCCTGAATTTACTAAGATTTTCTCTTCATGCATTATGTCAGTGTGACCTTGCTTACAGCAAAAGCCTTTCGTTCCTTTTCTGCTGATTCACCAATCCAGCTGGTCTTTCTATGTGCCTTTCAGAGCCATCTTTATCGCTTCCTAGCCTTGAATCACAGGTGTTCTCAAACTCTTATCTTGTCCGAAGCTGGTTTCGATGTGTCAATTTTCTGTTCTTTTCTTACTCTGGAAATTTTACTGTAAGCTTAAAAAATAATGCAATATAAATGATTTTTAGTTAACTATTTGCTTGACCTATCATATTTGCTTAACATTCTAATTTATGCTTAATCTTAATATTTTAGAAGCTTTTAATTACTTTTTATGGCTCTTTATGTTAATTTGCTATTCTCTATGCTAATATAAAACTTTTCCTTCTACATTCCTCCCTTTTGAGGCTTAATCAAGCCTCAACATCTAACCTGATTCCAAAAGAAAGGTAGGGGATGTTGGTTCAATTCTTCTTTGGACCCCAATACGGACCCCTCTCAGTTCTTCTCAATCTTCAACACCCGTATCCCTCCTCTGGTGGCACAGGAGCCAAACATCTCCCCCATCAATCAACAAAAAGGAGTAAAAGACTTCCTGGCCCTACCCTAACAGTCAAAAAATGTGCATAATCAATCACAAGTGCAGATAAAATTGAACAACAAGGGAATATAACATAATCCATGATGGTTACAAAATAATACAGAAGGCTTAAATAATAAAACAATTGTCCATAATAAGGGCTTTTTCTTCGCTTGGAGAGATATATTTCCAGTGAAATAATCATTTTTTCTTCAACCCAAGTACTTTGTGCACCGTAGAGGGTCACTTCCCTGGGGAGCGGTTACTAGCACTTCACCCAAGGAGTTTCTTCTGGTTTAGTATTTCATTATCCGCATTGTCATCAAGAAGAGAATAAAAATCTGTAACTGAAGATGTCCACGGTTCAAGAAATTGGATGTACACTTGTTTGACAGCAACTCTAGTAGTAACTAATTAGAAAATTGGCAATAAGCAGCAAAATACCATTCAAGGATATAACGATACCATTAAGAGAGTAATTTCAGCTTCACTAACATGATCCCCCTTGTTTCCCAGGTTCAAATAAAGCCAGTATAAAGTATACTGATTTTACCTTTTGTTTCTAAGATGAATTTACAGATAATGTTGGAATTGTCCCAATTCCTAAATATGGTGAAATAACTATTTAATGTACCTAGTTTTGTGTATTCATCTACAATCAGACCTATTAATAATATTGTTGGTGGTGATACAGATGGCATAAATATTTATCTTAAATAACTCAAAAGGTCTCAGTTTTAGGTTGCCACCGCTGTGCACAATGATAATCAGAGATAAAGTCCTTATACACCTCACCATGCTCACATCCTAACACACTCATTCATAAAATTGCCCAAATATACACCCAGCTGTGGTCTCAATCTTGAACCACCTTTACCACATTAATGCAGCCATTTTGTGGACAGCAGGTGTCAATCCTCCCTTCAGAAGACGTCAGCACTACCTTCCAAAATGCAAATCACTGGGTCATTTTTAAGGTCAAATTCATTTCAATTTCAATTTCAAGGGTTATACCCAAGCTTCTCATTAAGGATTTCAAATCTTTAGAGATGTTCAGACTTCATCTGGGCTTTTTAATTCACGGACCACACATTCACCACTGTATGTATAAGATACTCCATCTCCTATGGGCCGAATTATTACTTTATTTCACTAATTTCCATAACATATATACTCATCAAGCCATAATGTGAATCATTTGACCTGTATCACCATCAACATGCTAGCCTAAACTGTTTTATCCTATTCTAAAGGTTATGAATGTTCTGACCTATAGTAGGTGTCCCTTATTTCCAAAATACTAGTTATGTGTCACCCCATAGGCTTACTATTATTCTTTTCAATTAAATAAATGTACCTAAATGTGAAGCTCTACATTATTTATTATAATATTACAATCAATAACCTAGAATATCTAAACTGGACTGACCCTAACTAGTAATGGTGGAATGCCCCTGCAATGACAATCACTTAGCAATCTCTAATAGATCCCTTATGTTATATTAGACTCGATTCTGATTAACTTTACAGATCACATAAATCATTGGTCCTTAAATGTAACTTATTATCTCATACTAAATATCAGAAGGCATATCAAAACACTTATCTAAAAATATCTATTCTTAACCACTATGAATTCATAATAATCATGTAGTATTCCAATAATGCAAACATTCATTAAACACATTATTTAGGAGTCCCTATTTTCTGCTTTGCTTGCAAATAATTATAGCTTTCCCTTCTATACCTTTCATAACTTTATGGTTCAAATACTTTTAATTAAAAAGATGTTGCTAGTTGTCAAACAAGTGGACAGTCAAAGTAGGCTCCGGCAAAAAACATTGAGCCCTGCAGAGTAAAAGTGTGACAAATTTTCTTCTCTGATAAGGATTAAGGCAGGTGTTGGGGTCCAATATCCCAGGTAAAAAGGACCACGTCTAGAAGTCTTGGACCAAAGCAGGCAGATGTCATCTATGATTCGGAATCCACGATGATCTTTTGGGCTCAAACATCACCAGCATAGTTGAGCTCTTGGCAGCAGGGATCCATGATGCCTGGACTGGAATTGAAGTGCGTTGTCCAGTAATCAGCTGATCGATGGCCTGATCCACGACTTGATTCCATCTCCGGTATGGCTGGGTTCTCCCTGGAGTCAGATGATTAGCTTATCTGCAGATCTTTATCACAGCCCAATCTCTGGTTCAACTTCAAATGCTGTCATCTACGATGCACTAGGAAAAAACAGCTTTCACCTACAGATGTAAAGACTTAAAAACGCTCATTTAAATAGTCAGCATGTTAATTCTTCATTGGTAGCTACCTATGGATCCAAAAAATATGTCATAAGATGTCAGATCTGTTTCGTTGGGGGTACCCCTATTAAAAATATTGCTAGCAGTAAAACAAACGGTCATTTCAATCCAGTCTGTGCTTGTCTAAGTCAATGTGCCTTTAAATAGTCAGAGTAAAATTTAAAATTGATAACCACAAAGTTCAGGCCTTCCTTTATAGCTGTTTCCAGTTTGACTGCAGTTGCAATTTCCACTCAATTAAAAACATGTCTCAAGTCATTATAAAAATAAAGTCAATCTTAATGTATTACAAAGGGAAATGTACTCAATAATAAATCATTACAAAAAATTGGTCCCAATAATATTGGCATGATAAGTATCTGCACTTGCTCCATAATAATTGAAAAATAGCTTCAAAAATTAAAAAATGGTTTCAAAAGGTAAACAAAATTAAACTTTTACTAAACATTCACCAATACGTATCATACCAACCCTTCCCCCCTTATTGACACTTGTGTCAATATTGCTGTTTTTATTTTTACAAGTAGAGGAGATGTGGAGCAAGAGGATATCTGAAACTGATCCCATTATTAAAGCCAAATTTTATGCAGCGGTGAGAGTGCCCAATCCTAACCACTAGACCACCATAGAAGACAAATACGTCAAGGGATAGAGAACAAACAGAAGCAAAGAGAAGGTTGAGTATTTATTAGTTAAAGAGCCATGCTCCATGGAGGTTGGTGTAAAAAGCAAGAAGACTTCAGCCAATTATAATAAATTTGTCATAGTGTTCATTGTACTCCTCCCTTATATGATCATCAAGTATACCAGCAACCTCCAGAGAACATCTCATAGTTAGCACAGCAAGCAGAGTCAAGAAAGAAATCCACAATCTGGACGGGTAAATTCTTAATCTTTTTCCTTTTTGACAATAAATATAACAAAAACAGTTAAGCTCCACATTTCCTCTCCCATGTATCTAATTAGAAAGCATTGTTCTAATGTGCAAAGTCCCAAAAACATTTTTCTTTTTACACAAGGTGTTCATTTTTGAGTATATTTGGACCATATCTAAGATTAGCAAGGTCAGTGAAGTAAAAATATTTTATCCCTTCCCACTCAAAGTCCCTTAAATTATTTCAAAGGTTATTTAGCAGCAAAAATAATCTTGGACTCCATCTCTAACCCCTTATAACTTGTTATCTAAAAGCTTAAAGTTTCTGTACATATTTCCCAAGTAATATTTCTTTCTTTTATTACTAATTATTTAATTAAAATACCACATACATTTGGATCTTAGTTTTTTGGAATTTTAATAAAATGTCTCATTCAATATTTCATTAATGCATCAAAAAATATAAAAGTGAACCTTCCATTAGCTTTGTTGTGATACCAGTATTCCACTATATTTCACACAAATATGTCAATATTACACACAAAGGAAATGGGG
>JANRMT010062791.1:156826836-156839637 GCA_026402145.1 Polypterus bichir lapradei | reverse complement strand
TAAAATAAAATAAAGTTCTAATTCCCTTATCTGTCCCTTGTACTAGCACACTCACTCCACCTGTTACCACACGGATCCCTTTCACCAGCTCTCTATAACTTGAAAGCGTTTATCCGAACAGGAATTTCTGCCTATACGTTGCCAATCCCCTTCTCTAATTCAGTGCGGCAACGATAGGTCTCCAAGCACACCTGAATTAACTCTTAACTGTGGCACAATTAGAAGGAACTGCTCTTAGCTTTTCCCAAAAATTGGCTCCCTCTCAAGACAAGCAGGAATTTTACGACATCTCGCTCGTCTCACTGAAGAGCATATACAGCCACAGCATAGGGTGCCAATTCAGGAATTCCACACCTATCTATACTCGGAAAGCCATCGTCACGGTAACTTTAGTATACTCTCGGTTCGCCGTTACTAGGGCAACCCTAGTATTTGGTAGGATTTCAACACTACCCGTTACAATGCAGCCCCCCGTCCCCCGTCTAACAGATCGGAGCGTTTTCTTTACTGCACCGTGCAGTCCCCTGTCCCCCGGATCAGGGCGTTTTTTATTAATAACCAAATACCAATAACCAAAAACTCAAATTCCCATTATTTTACTGCACAAAACACAAAACTCAAATTCCCATTACTTTACTGCAAAAAACTCAAATTCCCATTATTTTACTATAAAAAAACTCAAATTCCCATTATTTTACTGCACTCTCAATCATACCCTTCATACACACGCATTCATATAAGCTGTACAGTCTCCACACATTCTATTTAAGTCTGTCTGTTCATTCTTTACTCCTACCTGTTCGTTTTAGAAAGGCCAAATGCTGCTTGTCTCCATTGGAGGGGCGGATGCTCTCTGAAACTTTACACAAATTAGTTTAGCGAAAATATCGCTTACCTTATAGGTGGCCACCAACTGTGCCCGTTTCGTACAGCCTCGCCCCTGCTGCTGGATTCATGCAGCTGCCTTGTTATTCTATCACGTCGGAATGGTCAGCAATATGTCGTGGCGGAAAATTCATCATCAGAAGGCTTTTACCTAAAAATAAAGGCTATTAGGACTCAGGATAGACAGACAGAGTTTTAAGGCTTTATTGCAATAAATCAACAACATGGACTCAACCCAATTCGGCCGAATGAGATTGAGCCCAGAACATTACAGCAATTGAAGCTTTTATAACAATTTCTTATCATTTTGACCTCGTTCGATTAGCTCATTCTGCACCTGGTTTTACTGTCCATTATTCCTCTTGGTGTCTGTTCGGCTTATTTTGATTGGTCTAAGACTGGGTGGATGGCTTCCTCTTACCATCTTTGGGCTTTTCTTATGTCATTTCCTATCTTTTCTGACCTCGCTCGAATAAGCTCTTTCGCCCATCTTCTCTGACTCCCTTCTACACCTGTCCGGTCGAACCTTGAGTTCTACTATTTGCCTGACCTATCATATTTGCTTAACATTCTAATTTATGCTTAATCTTAATATTTTAGAAGCTTTTAATTACTTTTTATGGCTCTTTATGTTAATTTGCTATTCTCTATGCTAATATAAAAAATTTCCTTCTACAAGGGTCAACTTAATCCTTTGTTTGTGCAGAGATGGACCAACAAAAGAATCTTTATAAAAAGATTTGTTTTCAAAAGTCAATAAACAAAGCATGGCAAAATTCTCCACAAAGAAAACAGAGGCCTAAAAGAGATGCATTAAAGCCAATCCACAACAGACAAGTCCCAAAAAACACAATCCAGTAAAAAAAAATCCTTAGACAGAGCAAAATGATGAAAAATCCAGAAAATCAGACCATAAAAAGAAGTGACCGGAAGTGAACGCTGGTGTACTTTTTGTTGGTTCTCTGTTTGTGTACTTTTACTAGTTGTTTTTTTTTAACTAATTTTTTGCCTTTTGCATCAGATCTTCCTTCTCCATTGCATTGGATTAAAAACTGATAACACACATTTGCATCCCTTGCCTCCTTCGGCCTTAACACAAGCCCTCGTAGAACTGTTCTTTGCTGGCTGCAACCTTTGTGGGTAAGTGGAAACTTTCTCACTGATTCTCTGCTCAAGTAACTAGCTTTGATGAATAGGTGGTAGAAACTGCCCCTTGCCAATTTCTGAGTACTTGTGGAAATCCCACTGGTGACAGTCTACTGGCTAACCTGAAGGTTTTACGTAGAAATGGATATTAAAAAGAGGAATCAGAAAAATGGACTTCCTCAAGGTTCAGTGCTGGCTCCTGTTCTGTTCAATACCAACGACCAGCCTGTGTTCACCAACATTAGGAGGTTAATTTATGCAGATGATCTCCGCTTAGCCTCCCAGTCTGTTTCCTTCCAAAATATCCAAAAGAGACTTACCAATGTACTCAACAACTTCTCAGAGTATTACACAAAATGGTTGCTTAATGCCATCCCAGGGAAGACACAGGTCTGTACCTTTCATCTTAACAATAGACAACAATGTGCCTTCCTGCTTTATACAGGCTGGCCGGGATCGCACCTCCCCATATACAACGAGAAAGTAGTTCAAGAGTAGAAAGGTTCAAAGAACTGATGGACACCAGACACCTACTTCACCATCACCAGGAGGTAAATCGCCGACTACCTTCTCGTCGGAGTTTCGCCACAGTGGAACATCTTAATCCAAAGCAGTTCACAAAACATAGGCTTGAGAGGTGGCGAGAGACTGACTGTAGCACTCCCAATGAAGCTCCTCTTACACCTCAAGAGCCTCTACCCAATGGAACATCCCTCTCTAGGAAAGACTGGGTCACGCTTAACCAAGCTAGGTCAAAGGTGGGCAAAACAAGGGACAACCTATTTAGATGGGGCCTCACAACAAGCGCTGAATGTCCCTGTGGTGAGCCCACCCAAACAATGGACTACATTCTCCATGAATGTTCCCAAGGCCCTACATGTACCGATGAAGGTCTTAATAACGCTAATGACACTGCTCTTACCTGGATACGGCAGGTGGCATAATAAGATATAATGATAACTGGCTAATGTGTTATTTTAATTGGGCTAAGTAGGTACACAAGAGGTGCATTGCTTTTCTTCCAATATGGAATTTGCTTGGGTGATTTCTGGAAATCTGCTATGATAAACCTTAATTGGTTGTTATTGATTACTATGTCTTCTTTGCTATCTAATGCAGTCATATCTACAAAATTAAAATACTCACCAGATGAATTTTATCGACTTTGAACAAACTATGAATTGCCTGCTGACTTCTTACTGCACCTCGGCATTCTCTAACGACCAAAGTACATTCACTGGGGCTCTCATCGTCATTTTTTTCTCAGCAGGAATACCAGCAGGTTGATTCCTTCACTTTGGTCTGAAGGACACACTTGTCCACGTATATTTGAGTGATGTGTTGATCATAATGTGCTGGTAAAATCACCGGAACATATGTTCATAGACGCTTTGAAGTTTGGATTATTTAATACTCAATCTATTTCTAACAAAGCTCTGCTGAATGGTGATTTTATTATACACGCTAAGATGGACTGTTTATGTCTTACGGAGACTTGGCAGCAACTGGGTGATTATTTTCATCTGAATCAAGCGCTCCCTCCAGAGTTTGTCTGCATCTCTAAATCCCGTTCTTTGGGAAGGGGAGGCAGTCTAGCAATAATTCACCACAAAGACCTAAAAAGTATTATCGATACCTCTTCCAGTGTATCCATCCTTTGAACTGTTAGCTGGCAAACTCTATGGACCTTCACCAATTATAATGGCTGTTTTATATAGACCTCCTAAGCTATCAAGTGTTTTTATTGCAAAACTTCTTACTGTTTTAACAACTTTGTGGGCAATGTCTACTAATGTCATCCTCATGGGTGATTTTAACATACACCTTGACGACCCAAGTGATGCACTGATAAATGATTTTAATGAAATCCTTGACTGTTTTAATTCAATTCAAGAACTTTTCCTGTTTCGATGGCCTTTATAGGGCTGTGGACAGTTTACCAATGGAGATTGCCAGGTGACTCAACCTCTTGAGGCTCCATCCACAAGGAACATGGAACATACACACATTTAAAGAGACAGTACGCCGATATATATATATATAATGCAAGAGAAATAAGATAAAGACATGAAAAATAATGACTCAAAATAAACAAAAAAAAATAATAAAACATGAAATATACATAACTTCAACTCAACATATGAATGTGCTATTCTTAGGGTTAGGTTTATGAAATCCACTGAGCCCTGTCAGTAGACTCAACCCAACTCAGCTTGAATGGTACAGTTAAAATGATTCCTCTCTGTTCCTTTCAGAGCAAGCAGACACACATGCAGAGACAGACATGAGATTTACAATGGGTTGCTTGGTTAAAATCCATTTAAGCTGATAGGCAAAAAATATTGTGTGCTGTGAAAACAGGCATGTTATACATATATAATACTTTTTGAAAGTAAGGAGTGGCTGATAACTGTAACAAGCCAATTAGAAAAGCTGTCATTATACAGGGTGGGCCATTTATATGGATACACCTTAATAAAATGGGAATGGTCGGTGATATTAACTTCCTGTTTGTGGCACATTAGTATATGTGAGGGGGAAAACTTTTCAATGTGGGTGGTGACCAAGGTGGCCATTTTGAAGTCGGCCATTTTGGATCCAACTTTTGTTTTTTCAATAGGAAGAAGGTCATGTGACACATCAAACTTATTGGGAATTTCACAAGAAAAACAATGGTGTGCTTGGTTTTAATGTAACTTTATTCATTCATGAGTTATTTACAAGTTTCTCTTTGTTTACAGCCATTGACATGTCTCAGAGGTTAACACGTGAGGAGCGGATAGAAATTGTGTTGATGTCTGGTGAACGCAGTAACCGGGTCATTGCAGCAGATTTCAATGCAAGACACCCTACGAGACCACCCATCTCCCATGCTACAGTTAGCAAACTGCTTGCTAAGTTTCGTGAAACTGGTTCAGTGTTGGATTTGCCAAAATGTGGACGCATGAAAACTGTCACTAATGAAGAAACATCAGTGGCTGTCCTAGCTTCATTCAGCCAGAGCCCACAGCGTAGCACTCGCCGCATGTCACTGGAGAGTGGCATTAGTCGAACATCCCTTCGGCGGATATTAGCTACTCACAAATGGCACCCTTACAAACTCCAGCTACCTTACATATAATAAAATAACAATAACCAACATGACTAGTAAACAAATATTTATTATACATTTCTTGTCAAATTAATCCAGATAATTACCACAGACTGTACTTTATTTCAGTACAGGACAGCAAAGAGTAGCCTACCTAGTTTTAACAAGGAATATTGTTTAGTGTTGCTTTTCTACTGCATCTTACAATGAAAAGATGCCAAACACTTGTGATTGAAAGTAACTACCTTGGTCCGAACAGGAGAAAAGACCACTTTGCCCAAGAAGGGGAATGGAGCAGACACTTGAACCACTTTAGCCACCCCATGTGCACATTCCTGATCTGTATTAAAAAGTATATAGACAAATCTAAATTTCTTTGAAGAGAGATCTAATTTTTCAGGGCTAAGAATGCATTTTCATAAGATTAACTGTTTTTGTGTAATTTAATTAGATGAGAGAGTCAGTGCAAGGATTGCAAAGATCCAAACAGAACTAATAATATCAGCTACTGAAACAAAAAATCTTGTTTTATTGTTTAAGAGAGAGGAAATGATTTTTCATGGGTGTTGTTTGGTTAACTTTGCGTCTTTTACTTAAGAGAAAAAGGTTTCAGACACTAACAATTTAAATTTTTTGCTGTTGAAATTCAGAATGACTTCTCTCATAATGTTGAATAACAAAATTTACCCAAACTTACAACAATATATAAATGTTACTCATGCCCACATATACAGCATTTTTTTAGTTATTCTATACTGAAAGGTCAGCAGTGTCTGATGAAGCACAAAGAATAGTCTATTAAATTCATGCAATCAATTTTTTTTTCAAATTTTGACTCATAAAGTCATACCAGCCAGTACAAGTCAAGTTACCAGCTCTGGATGCGACAATGTTTTGTAACATGTTAAACAAGCCACATTAATCTTTCCATCCATCCATTATGCAGCCTGCTATATCCTAACTACAGGGTCAAGGGGGTCCGCTGAAGCCAATCCCAGCCAACACAGGGTGCAAGGCAGGAAACAAACCCCGGGTAGAGTGCCAGCCCACCACAGGGCACACACACACACCCACACACACTAGGGACAATTTAGAATTGCCAATGCACCTAACCTGCATGTCTTTGGACTGTGGGAGGAAACCAGAGTACCCATATATATACAAACAACAAATACAGTTTTTTTTTCCTCCTCTTTGCTCAGTCAGCTGCAGGCTTGCTGCTGCTGTCGTGCTGCGTGATCTATATCTCGCATGGCGCTTCAAACATTTAAAAGCCTGTACAGCAGCTGTCCTACTCTTTGGATTTCATTTCTGGCACAGGGCGTGGTTAAATCTGTTGGTACAAACAGTTCTTGATATTTTTTAGTTTATAATTTAAAAATGGAATAAGAATCTGAAAATCTAACAACATCACATTCAAGTTTGATAAATTCTGAAAAGAATGATACCAAACATATACTGTATATGTAAGTTTTAAAATAAGCCAGATTTAAAGCGTGACAAAAAACGTGACATAAAATTGTTGCACTTTTATGCTTAGGATTTTATATATATAGAGTAGACATATATATACTGTGCTTATATATATATTGTCACACACGCGCGCATGGGAGGCAGCAGGGCGGTTTAGCTGATGCTGAAACACAGCTATAGTAGGCGAACCAGGTGTACTAATGCCTCTTCTCCTATCCTTACAGTAGCAGTAAGTTCTAGTCCTCTTCTGGGTTTGGACCACACCCTCCAATGACCTCATTTCCGCTTTTCCTCCAGATGACCCACATCTGCTTTCCCCTCACCTATAAAAACACACCCCCCTTTACTCTGCAGTCAGGCCTCTTTGGTGAATCATTCCCTTTTGGCTACTCAGCAGAATATCAAACCACTCTTTACCTTCCTCAAACCTCCACAATGTATGGGGTAGATCCCCAAACCTTTATCATTTATATATCTTTAGAGTTCTGGTGCTTACTGTCTTGCTATATGGCTGCGAGACATGGTTGCTATCCAGTGCCCTGAAATGAAGACTGTACTCCTTCGGTATTGTGTCTCTTCGGAGAAGCCTTGGGTACCACTGGTTTGACTTTGTGTTGAATGAGTAGTTACTCACAGAGTCCCAAATGAGGCACATTACCTGCCTGCAGTTACAACACTATAGCCACGTGGTGCGATTCCCAGAGGGTGATCTAGCTTGCAGGATCCTCATTGTTGAGGACCCGAGTTGCTGGATCAGGCCAAGGAGCTTGATCAACTTATGTGATAATCTGTCGGGTTGAGAGGAAGCATTGTTGCTAATATTCTCTTCTCCTTTTCTCCCCCGTAGTACCGAGAAACTGCCCAGTGGAGGCACATAGTCCTGCCCTTTCCAGTTTGTGAAATATAAGAAGCCCGTCTACACAGAAGGAGGCATATTTTGCATTCAGAGCTACCTGCTGGGCAGAGCTTCAGTAACTGACCTTCTGTCCTGTGGCAAAGAGCCAAATGCTTTTATAGTTTTACCCAAGAAGCTGTTTGTACTGATGTCATGTTTTTTTGTTGGACTGTTTAATTAAATGGGACGGCCCAGTTGGTGTCCCAACTTTTCATTCTATCCACAACCTGCCATTCCTGAGAAAAAGACTGAGAGAGTTTTTCTAAAAGCTTGTCAACATGTTTAATGAGTTTCCTGTCAAATCTGGAAACCATATGAAGAACAGAAAATGCTGTCGGCAAAAGTGTTAGCAAGTTTTTTTTTTTTTTTTTATAGAAAACACTGAAGCAAAATAAAAGAGGCAAAGATCTTCTGAATGATTAATGCATTAAGAAAAATTAAGCCTTCCTTTGTAGAACATGGAAAAAGCTGAAAACAATGAAGGTGAAATCAATCACCAGCGTATAATATACTATTACAAAACAGTACTAAGTAGAACCCTCTGGATATTAGCTCATATTTGACCCAAGGGGCACTTAAAGTTCACCATAAACAATTGTGTGTAATGATTTGGTGGTTTTTACCTCCTACTTGCAGTTAGTCAAAGAACTCTTAATTTCCTCGTCGGAAAATTGATCCTTTGAGTTTGACTCATGAGCTATCATTTGATGTTTTCAGTTTTTGCTATAGTTAAGTGCTGTAAACATGAGGGAAAAGCAAAAAAATGAAACACAATTTCAAAGCAACATGTTACAGCACTGTCTCTTTCACTTTCAATATTTAATACATCATTTGCCAAGTTTAGATATTTCACAAAAATAGCTCATCTCCGCTGTTGTAACAACAGTGTTTAACCAAATCAATTTCATTTTGTTTGCAATGTTAGAAACATTTTCTCACCTGAAGAGACAACACTTTACCGGGTTTATTCTGAGACCCTAAGCAGTGCAGAATTTAGCTCCTCACCAAATGCTTTTGCTAAACTAATATCTGCAAAAATTTTCACAAAAGCATCTAGAAAGCTTAACTCTTAAAAGCTGTAAGTCAACATAATATGGCAGAGTGCAAGGCATTCATTAAGTTACAATCGCTCATGTGTCCTATAGTACTGAATATACGATTCTATTACTAACCTTTGAAGCATTAAATGGCCTTGCACTGGACTACATCAGTAACCTTCTCCATATTTTGGCCACAGTTTCAGGTACTCTCATTGTGCCCCAGACTAACCAGTGCTCTGTGGATGATAAAACCCTCAGCTCCATTGCACTCAGACCTTGGAAATGACTTTCGTAAATTAATACGATTAGCTGAATCAAAATATTCTTTTTAAAAACAACTTAAAACTTATTTGTTCAGCAAGTCATTTAACTAATCCTGACCCTTCTTTCAGTTTACGCTCTAAGTCCAGGTTCGCAAGATGATTTGCACTTTTATGATAAATTGTGATATTTGCTCAATTTGTTTTTTTGTAGTATTTTGTATATTTTATACTTTTATTCTGATTTCATGTCTCTTATTTTAATTCAAAGTTTTTGTGTTTCTTGGATTTATTTTTATCTAATGCTTTATGTGGATGCTATTTGTATTCAATGTTACATATGCCCTAGTGTTCATTTTGAATTTCTGTGAAGCACTTTGAGCATGATGTGGCTGATTGCCGGGTCCCTTCCCCAACTGGGATGTCTATGTGATGGAAGGCCCAGGGGAGAGAGCAGGCTCAGAACATTATCTCCCCTGGGACACTCGAGGGCAGCCCCCCTGGGTTGCGGTGGAGTTGGAGTTTGCTGCAGCCCTGTTGGGTTTCATGGATGCCGCCAGGGGAAGCTGTGGGATCGGCAGGGCCCTTCATGGCAGGTATGCCATCACACCCAGAAGTGCTGCCGAAAAGAGATCACTGGACACCTTGAGCACTTTCAGGTACTGTATAGTGGATGAAGCTTGCCAGGAGGTGGGGAGGCAAAAGAAAGAAAAAGAAAAGAAAATAAGGAGGAAAAGTGTGCTTTGTACTGTGTGTATTGTGCTTGGGACTGTGCTGTGCAGGTGGGAAATGGGGGAAAGTGTTTCCCACAGAAAAAAATAAAAAGGTTTGTGATGAACTTGTGTCAGGTTTGGGCATCTGGAGCACGTTATGCAGGCCATAATGGAAATGGTGCTATATGAATAAATGATGATGATGATGATGATTATTATTAATAATAATAATAATAATAATAATAATAATAATAATAATAATAATAAAGTCTGTAAATTATACTTCCACAAATATTTTTATAGAGTAGTGTGTAGGACTTTAGGGACTTTCAAAACTCGACTTGATGTTATTTTGCAAGAATTAAGTGGATAGGACTGACAATCATTGTTGGGATGAATGGCCTGTTCTCATATGGATTGTTCTAATGTTCTAATGTTGGCTGCTCTGTATTCGAGCCAACAGCTATTTGATATCCCTGACTTTGATTCTAAGGACAATCTTAATATATCTTATTAAGCCCAAGCTGCGTAATGAAGTGCTTTCTGCTCTGTGGTGAGCAGCTAAGATTTGTACATTTACTGTGCTTTACCAGTTCTCTAAAAATTGGCAGATTCTCCAATTAGATAGATACAGTGCCTATAAAAAGTATTTACCACCCTTGAAAGTTTTTACATTTTATTATATTACACTATTAAATCCCATTGGATTTAATTTGTTTTTTTGACTCTTTAATGTGAAAAAGTGAAAACAGATCTCTACAAAGTAACCTATGTAAATTAATTACAAATATATAACAAGAAAAATGATTTTCATAAACATAACAAGTCAGTATTTAGTCGATGCACCTTTTGCAGCCATGACAGCCTTGAGTCTTTGTTCACAGATCTCTTTCTATCAGCTCTTTACAATTGGACTGTGCCGTTTTCTCAATTTTACTTTTCAAAATTGCTCAGGCTCTGTCAGGTGTCATGAGGATCGTGAGTGAACAGCCTTTGTCAAGTCCAGCCACAGATTTTCAGTTGGATTGAGATCTGGCCTCTGACTCGACCAGTCTGGGACATTAACATTGTTGTTTTGAAGCCATTCCTGTTTAGCTGTGGCTTTACGCTTGGGTTCTTTGTTTTGATGGAAAACAAATCTCCTGAGGTATACAATTTTTTTGCAGACATCATCGAGTCTTTTACCCAGGACTTCACTGAATTTTGTTATATTTATTTTACCCTCAGAAGCCTTCCAGTGTCAGCTGCAGAAAACATATCCACATCTGATGCTACCACCACTATGTGTCACGGTAGCAATGATATGTTTTTTAATTATGTGCATTGTTTAAACATGGCATTTATTGTGATGGCCAAAAAGCTCAGTTTTGGTTTCATCTGATTAAATAACCTTCTTCTAGCTGACTTCTGAGTCTCCCATGTGCCTTCTGCCAAGATGCCATGTGTGTTTTCTGTTAACAGTGGCTTTGTCTTTATTGCTTTCTCATAAAGCTGTAAATGGTGAAGCACCTGTTGTCTGTACAGACTCTGCCATCTCACCCACTGTAGCTTGTAGCTCCTTCACAGTTATTAAAGGTCTCTTGGTGGCCTACCTCAAACGTTTTCTTCTTGCATGATCACTCTGTGTTTGTGGGTAACCTGCTCTAGTCAAATTTTCCACAGTCTTTCCATTTCTTAATGATGGATTCAACAGAATATCTAGTGACTTAAATATTTTCTTGCTTCCATCCTCTGACTTTTCCTTTTCAAAAATATTTTGGCAGAGATCCTTGGCGTATTCTTTTGTCTTCATTTGTAGATTAGATCACCATTCTGACTCCCCTCATATTAGACCTTCTAGATACAGATGAATTTATACAACTAAAATCACAGTTAGTTTTTACTCCCCACCTCACTCATTGCAAATTTGGTTTCCTGTCAGGAAGACTTTTCTCATGCGTGTGGTCAGAGACAGTTGTTTTCAAAGTATTTGTTGACAGTGACAATTGTAATAGCATAAGTTAAATTCGTAATTATAATTGCCCATTTTTTTGCAATGAAAACCACAAACAATAAGAAAGAGTAGCATGTATTTTTTGCAATTATAATACATATACATTTGAATTGCATCATTCTGTTTATTGAGGTCTGATTCAAAAACAAGTACTTTTTAAGTTTTCTATCAGTGATAATTTTTCTGCTTTCCAGCTTACTATAGTTAATTGTTATATGTTGGTGACATAAGGTGGCATGTTGACATGGTGCCTTAGACAGAAAATTTCTGCTAAATATTTCAACCTTAACAATGCACATACCACATGTTTAAGAATTGGTGTACAGTATGTGATAAACATACCTCACATTACACAATGATGGAGAACATCTTTTTAAAAATAATGCTGCCTGTTGTACAAGCTTATCATTTTGCACATCTGGGTACATCTTCGTTCATGACAAGAGGCGGTTATCAGACATTTTCTGTGGTATTCTCAAATGCAACTAACTGTGATGTTTTTTAAAATCATTTATTCTGAACACCCTCCAAATTTAAAATAAATCGACTTATTTCCATGTGTTTTTGTAAATTTTAGGAAGCACTCTTGAATGCAAGTAACTGAACAGCTTACAAGGTACATTTTAAACCACATAATGAGACTGTTTTGTCTTATGTCCTTCAGCCTGAGCACCTCTTCCAAATGTGACCAGTGGTATATACTAACATCTCTTTTTTATAAAGAGTGTTGCTGCTTCCACTACACCTGGAGGTTTTTGTTGCATCTTCCATTGCATAGATACAGTATCTTCACATGCAACAACAACAACATTTATTTATATAGCACATTTTCATACATAAGATGTAGCTCAAAGTGCTTTACAGGATGAAGGAAGAGAAAAAAAAATATAAAAATAAAATTAGGCAATACTAATTAACATAGAATAAAAGTAAGGTCCAATGTCCGGGGAGGACAGAAAAAAAAAAAAAAAAAACTCAAGACAGCTGGAGAAAAAACAAAATCTGCAGGGGATCTAAGGCCACGAGACCACCCAGCTCCCTCTAGGCATTCTACCTAACATAAATAACCTCAATCAGTCGTCATGTTTTTCAGGCTTCACATGGAAGAATTTGATGATGATGGTCATGTGGATCTCTGGCCTTCAATCCATCAATGTAAGGACTGCATGGTGTTTTGATCAGGTAGTGGTGGTGCAGATCACCATCACAGAAAACCAGAAAAAGAACAGCATAGAAAGTAGGGGTTATATTGATTCCGGAGCAACCAAGAATGATAATGATAATTAAATGCATATACAGAATATC
>JANRMT010062791.1:156805808-156821836 GCA_026402145.1 Polypterus bichir lapradei | reverse complement strand
AGATGTCAGATTCATTTATATAGCCACTACTCCAAACTCTAAGCCATATTATCTCCCATCATTCCTTGGGTGATTTTAGGAAGAAAATTGAAAAGAGATTGGTGGGTTTGAACTCCAGACACAAAAAGATTATAATTTGCAGCACAAAGATGCGCTTTATTACTGGGTATTTGATCTGGATTAGAGTCCATTCTCTACACAGAGCTGCCCATAGTTTTTCAGGGAGACTTGTGCCCAAATGGACTGAACCTTCCAATGCCATTATACATTTAAGACTGATTACATTTCAATTATGAAAGGGGTTTAACACCAGACACAAAAGCAAGGACAGTAAATGTGGGTAATAATAAGCCCTGAACCTCCATTACCTAACCTTGAGCTTAGAGTGCTCAATGTAGAGCTATTTAGAAATACCACACAGTCAAGTTAAAAAGTAAGCATACCTAATTTTTTTTTCCTTTTAAATGTATATAAATTAAGATTTGATGTTCATTTAAACTGTATCTATAGCTCAAAGGTGATATAACAAACATCATGCCAAATTTACATTTTGCAGTCTATTGTATAATTAAAATAAATATAAATGAAACTTTTGCAAGTGGAAAAAGTAAATGCACATTTATCACTACCTGGATGGATGAATAGTAATTTTCTCAAATTGAATAAGGATAAAACAGAAATTTTATTTATTATCAAAATGGATATAATTGAGGGTATTAGAAATAAACTTGATGTATTTGGATTTAAAGTCAAGACAGAGGTAAAGAATTTACGGGTAACTATTGACTCTGACCTAAATGTTAAATCACATATTAATCAGATTACTATGACAGCATTTTTTCACTTTAGAAATATAGCAAAAGTTAAAACCTTTTATAACATTGCAAGATGCTGAGAAATTAGTTTATGCTTTTGTTTTCAGTCGGCTAGATTACTGTAACGCACTCCTCTCAGGACTACCCAAAAAAGACATAAATCGTTTGCAACGAGTGCAGAATGCAGCTGCTAGAATCTTAACTAGGAAAAGAAAATCTGAGCACATTTCTCCAGTTTTGATGTCACTACATTGGTTACCTGTGTCATGTAGAACTGACTTTAAAATACTGCTTATGGTTTACAAAGCCTTCAATAATCTTGTTCCATCTGATATTTTAGAATGTCTTACACCTTACACTCCAAATCATAACCTTAGATCTTCAAATGAGAGTCTGCTTAGAATTCCAAGAGTGAAACTTCAAAGTTTTTATGTGGTGAGGCAGCCTTCTGCTCTTATGCACCTAAAATCTGGAATAGCTTGCCAATAGGAATTTGCCAGGCTAATACGGTTGAGCAGTTTAAAAAAACTGCTAAAAACTCATTATTTTAGCATGGCTTACTCATAGCTTCATTTTAGTTTAATCCTAAAACTCTGTATATGCATTTAATTATCAATATAATTCCTGGTGGCTCCGTAATGCTTGCTAACCTCTACTTTCTCTGCTGTTCTTTTTCCGGTTTTCTGTGGTGGCATCTGTGCCACCACCACCTGATCAAAGCACTGTGATGCCCCTACATTGATGGATTAAAGGCCAGAAGAATACATGATCATCATCATCAAGTTCTTCCATGTGAACCCTGAATATCATGAGGACTGATTGTGAGGTCATTTATGTTAGGTAGAATGCCCAGTGTGGGCTGGGTGGTCTTGTGGCCTTGGAACCCCTGCAGATTTGATTTTTTTCTCCAGCCGTCTGGATTTTTTTTTTGTTTTTTTCTGTCCTCCCCGGCCATGGGACCTTACTTTTATTCTATGTTAATTAGTGTTCCCTTATTTTCAATCTTATTTATTTGATCTTTTTTATCTTTCTTCATTATGTAAAGCACTTTGAGCTACATCATTTGTATGAAGATGTGCTTTATAAATAAATGTAGCTGTTGTTGTACAGTACAGGCCAAAAGTTTGGACACACCTCCTCATTCAATGTGTTTTCTTTATTTTCATGACCATTTACAGCACTCCATCACTCTCCTTCTTGGTCAAATAGCCCTTACACAGCCTGGAGGTGTGTTTGGGGTCATTGTCCTGTTGAAAAATAAATGATCGTCCAACTAACCTGACTTCTGCACAACACAACTGCTGGTCCCAACCCCATTGATAAAGCAAGAAATTCCACTAAATAACCCTGATAAGGCACACCTGTGAAGTGAAAACCATTTCAGGTGACTACCTGTTGAAGCTCATCAAGAGAATGCCAAGAGTGTGCAAAGCAGTAATCAGAGCAAAGGGTGGCTATTTTGAAGAAACTAGAATATAAGACATGTTTTCAGTTATTTCACCCTTTTTTGTTAAGTACATAACTCCACATGTGTTCATTCATAGTTTTGATGCCTTCAGTCATGAAAATAAAGAAAACACATTGAATGAGGAGGGTGTCCAAACCTTTGGCCTGTACTGTACCTCAAATACCTGTAGCATGTGGCCGGGGCTCTTGCCGAGTTGGGACGCCTCCACGCTGGGAGGACCGGGGGAGCAAGCATGCCAGAGCGTTACCACCCCCGTGACACTAGACGGCAACCCCCCTGGGTTGTAGCAGTGCCTCAGACACCCGAAGGGCTTCATGGGAGTTGGAGTGTGGTGCAGCCCTTTTGGGATCCGCAGATGTTGTCAGGGGGTGCTGCAGCAGGAGCTGCTGAGCCCATATGGGCAGTTCTTCCACCACACCCAGAAGTGCTGCCGGAAATGAGTAATCAAGCACCTGTAGCACGTCCGGGTGCATTATAAAAAGAGCCAGCAGCCACTACTTGGAGAGCCAGAGTCGGGAGGAGGAGTGACGAATCTTGACCCAAGGAGTGAAGATGGAGAAGGAAAGAGTGAAGAAAGAGACTTATAGTATTGTGCTGCGCTTGTGGTTGGACTTTGACTGTGAAAAAGAAAAAATCAAGAGTGTGTATCGAACTTGTGTCCCACGCGTGTCTGTAACGGGTTCATATGGCGGTGCCAGCGTAGTTGGCCACATACCTAAAATTAGTATCAGGCACACCATATCAGGTACAAATGATTAGCAGATCGTTAGAGAGGCTTCTTTAAACCTCAGACATTTAGTTTGGTTGGTTATTTGATGTTGAAGTGTGTGTTATCACCATGCCTAGATCAAAACAGCTCTCTGAAACATTCAAAAAGAAAGATATGGATGCCTATGACTCTGTGAAAGGATTTAAAAGAATCTGTAAACAATCTGAAACCACCATTTTACTGTCCAGAAGATCATCTACATGTCGCTTTCAAACAACTGACAACTTATCCAGGCCAGGTCATCCCAGCAAATTCAGCTCGAGAGCAGAATTCATGATGCTGTTCTGGAAAAGTCAAAGCCCGAATCTGAATCCCATTGAGAGCCAGCATGGGGCATTTGGAATAGGTAGCGTACACATGAAGTTGGTTCTGCATGGAAGAGCGAGAAAGACTTTGTTCTGGTCAATGTCAAAGGCTATTAGGTAGTTACAGTATAAAAATGCTTACTTGGGAATTTTTCTGCCAAAGTGGCCAATACAAGTTATTAGATCCAAGGGTACTTTTTCTACAGTGAAAATGGCATATCTGTTCTTTTTTTTTTTAAAATAAATTACAGGTGGTCCCCAAGTTACAGACATCTGACATACCACTTATGAATGAGGCCACAGCTGCTCCTTCATCTGTCTGAGGGATGCAACGTGGTCTCCTCAGTAACTGCCGCTCCATCATCTTCGGCCTGGGGACGCTGCAAGTGGGGGCTGGATGGGGCGATTTCACTGCTCGCGCAGTGTAGTGTACCTCGGGCGGCTCCAGTTGATGAATGAGGTGGAGGGAGCTGCACCCCATTGATTCTCAGTGGGTGGCTGGGTGCATGGCAAGCGCTTGTGTGCAGGACGAAAGCTTCATGGGGTGGAGGGTGCCAATTCGCTGCCTGCCCACCACACTGCAGCAGCTACTGCTCCTGACTGGATGGAAGTTGGATGAGGCAGAGGGGGGCGTTTCACTGCCCGCCCACCACACAGCCTTGCAGCTGGTGATGCTGCAAGCGGTGACCCGATTGTGGCTGAATGGAGGCCATTTAGGGTGAATGGGGCGGCGGGGGGCAGCATTGTAGTATGCCTCGGGTGCCTGCCTGTTGAATGGGGGCGGTGGTGGGCGATTCACTACCCACCTCTGCCCGCACCATGTTCTCTCTCGGTGAGCTGATGCTGCAGGCAGCATACTATATGCAAGTGGAGGTGACTGTGTGGTTGGCGGGTGGTGAATTGCCCCTTGCTGCCCCCATTCATTCAATAGCAACCCTGCTTGTACTGTTACGTACATAGCAGGAAGTTGTCTCTCGACAGTACACCAGACATGCTGACAAGGGGTGTCTTCCTGCTGTGATAGCGTGGACAGTGCTGTGCAGAAGAGCTCATCTTAACCTTTTGTCTTCACCCTTCAACAAAGAAACACAAATCTGATGCAAGTGCTGGTGATACAGTAAAGAAGAGAAAAACCATCACCATGGAAAATAAAGTAGAAATAATAAAAAGGTCAGAGAGAGGTGAAACTCCATCATTCATTGGCAGAGCACTTGGTTACAGTTGGTCAACAATAGCATTTATTTAAATAATGTACCTGTTCCGACTTACATACTAATTCAACTTAAGAACAAACCTACAGTCCCTATCTCTTATGTAACCTGCACTGCAAATTATTTTTTTTCCCAATTGCATCACCATTGAAATTGTCAGAAAAAAATTGAAATGTAGAGATGTCAGGTAATTGAAAAGAACAACTCTGGGCATCTCTCTCCTAAGAGAATTTGCTTTGCCGACGTGCTCGCGTCGCTTGTGCATTAGCAACTGAAGAAAAAGTAAAAGGAATACTGTTCTGCCAAAGTTAGCGGCTAAGTGACTGTGTTAGCGGCTAAGTGACTTTGTCTTTCTTCGGAGGTTTTGTTTTGCCAATGTGCTCACCTCACTTGTGTAATTAGCGGCTAAGCGAGTTTTCTGTTTCCTCGGAGGTGGAGCCCTTACCCCGACTCCACCTCTCACTTCCGGGCCGGACAGACATACACACTTCCATGCGTAGACGTTTATATATAAGATACTGTTTAAATGAAGGTGGTTTTTTTAATATATTTTTAGATATATTCATACATTAATTCATTAAAAAACAAAAAGCATTGCATTATTGCACGGGGTGTACATACGTTTTCACATGTCTTGTGTTTGTGCCACTGATGATCATTTCACTGAGTGTGGAGTGACTGAAACATGTATATACTTCGTATTTTTACAAAATAGCAGCGAAGGAGATTTTTGATTTGCTTGTAAGGGCAGAACATCTAGCTTAACTTACATTATTGGAGTCATATGTAGCTATCACTTGAAAAGTGTGATTTTTAAAAAGTGGAGAAGGAGTGGATGAAGGATTAAGGAGTTTAGACTCCAATGTTTTGGAAAAACGAGTGCTAGTGATCATATCCAATTAAAAAAAAATCATCTTAACTGATTGGTTAGTGGTATTAGATCAGGGATGTCAAACACTGTTAAAATCCATTATCTTGGGAATATGACCACCACCAAGCCTCTGGAAGCATTAGATTAGTTTACTGAGTTATGAAATGTGAGTGCTGATGGTGTTAATTTTGAAAGGTGTAAGTTGGATCAGATGGCTTAAATGTGCAGTCAGGCAGTGACATGGAGCAAATGAGGATGAGTGAAGTGTCATTTTAGTCAAGGACAATTATGGCAGCATTGGAGGGGCACCAAAGACGGAGATGATTTTGTCAGTGGAATAATCCCGAGAATGCAATATTCCTTGCTTCTAACCCCAAAAACGTAAAAACACCAAACACCTGGGGCCTCATGTATAAACGGTGCGTAAGCACAGAAATGTTGCGTATGAACGTTTCCACGTTCAAATCGCGATGTATAAAACCTAAACTTGGTGTAAAGCCTTGCACATTTCCACGGTACCTCATACCCTGTCGTACGCAAGTTTTCCACTCGGTTTTGTAGACTGGCGGCACACAGCATCAAAGCAGTGCTACTGTTCCTGCGTGGTTACCCTTTATTTCTTAGATCCACATTCCTGACGTGGATAAATACACTGAAACTAACTGCATATTGTTTATTAGTGTAATGCATCTGATTGTAATTAACCTGTAACAATATAATGATCCAGGGAATAGCCATAGTATTCCAAATACCATAACTGCTTTAGCGTTGTTACTGTCACTGCACCTTCTTTTCTTCTTTCAGCTGCTCCCGTTAAGGGTTGCCACAGCAGATCATCTTTTTCCATATTACTCTCACTGCACCACTCGGAGTATTTATATCACTGTATCTGTGTGTGAATCACAGCTGTACAGCAGCTGATCGGAAAGAGAATTATCGGTATACAGCATCAATTACATGCTGCCTCAGCCACGGCAAAACGTTTCAAAGCCTTTCCTGTACGGACCTCGCAGTTCAGAAACAGTTTCATCCCAAGAATTATAAACACACTCAATCAATTGCTCCTTGTAGAACAGTTTGCACTTATAAGTACAATTACCTCACTGTAAACTTGCACTACAGTTATAATATTGCACAACCTGCGCCACTTTATAAAGCGCGTATTTACATATGATGACGATATCATTTTTAAGATGAAATGCAGCAAAATATGTTAATTATATTATACAGATAAAACTTTAACTTCATTTAAATAATCTGTGTTGTTAATAATTAAACAATTGCCTTGCGCTGTATATTTGCTGAGGCTGGCGTGATACTGGAAGGAAAGACGGATAGAATAATTAAACATGTACTATGAAGATATTTCAATGCTCCTTATAAGTTTTGAAGAATCGTCGTTGTAAGCTTACAGAATGCTTAACATCTACTACAGAGCTGATTGTGTGCCGATTGGGTATTTGGAGAAAGAAAAGTAAGGACAGGAATTGGAGGTTAGCACGTTTGAAAGAGACAGTACTGCTATAATAAATTATTTCATCAAAGATCACGCATGGCGCAGCAGCATTTTGTGTGAGACATGAACAATCACTGCACCATCGTGTTCCCATGTTTAATAACATGCTTTCATTCCAATCATCATGAAAATTATATCACGTATACATCTCAGTATTTTAATTATTCAGAGAGCTGTAATATCACGAATGTAATGGATTCTGTGTCCTGTCGGAGAAAGAGAAAGAACGGAAGCACGTAGTGATTCACACACATAAAGCACATAGAAGATCAAATACAAAACAAAGCATTTAACGTGCTACTTTAGTTACGATGGGATTTGAGAAACTAGTAAATTAAACGATTTTAAGATGAAGTTTATGATGTTCTACTTTAATGACAAAATAAACTACATGATTAAAGCGGAATTTTTGAGATTAAAGTTGACATTTCGTGCTTTTTTCCCACTGTGTGCCTATTTTTTTTGTCTGTACCCCAATAAGCTTTCATATGACACTCAGACGGTGGGCAACAACTCGCCTTTTCATGGCAACTTTGATATGTGACTTTTTTTTTATTTTGGCACTGTGCGACTTTGTGAACTTGAGCTTTCGAGTTTCTCCAACACGCTATGTCACTCGATTGACTTCCTTTTGTTGTTTATACCACTGTTTAAATCAACCAAATAGTATGTTTTTCCTTTGCCTCCACTTGGTATTCGCTGAAATTCTTATATTTTCCCCCGTGCTTTTCCCATTGTCTTTTCACAGAACGCTGAGCTTAAGGGCTATTTATATTGATTTGCATTTTCAAAGAGGCGTAACTCTGGGAGGAACTGGGGCAGGTCAGCAGGCGCGTGTGCGTGCGTTACTTTTCACGCTGACTGGGATTTATATAGCGGAAGAATGTGGAAGTTGGAGTACGCACAGATTCCTTCATCTGGATTTTTCTGTGCGTAAGCACATTTCAGCTTGTGTGCTTACATCATGTTATAGTGCGAATTCTACACACGGCGTTATGCATGAGGCCTGTGATGTTATTGAGTTTTGAGTCTCACAATTGCATAATTACATGTGATATTACTTTATGAGGCAATTTTATGAAATTTGTATGCAAAAACCTTCCTTTGGGCTAGTGCAGCACGGAGAGCATAAAGAAGTCCTTTGTGCCATTTTGGAGATGCGTGAAAATTTTACATTGGCTGGAGTGCCAATCCTGCCACTAACCCCTAATTTTTTCCCTGCAAGTTGAAGGACCACTTACAGGACCAGATGCACTTTAACATCATACGCAGGACATAGGAAGGCTGCTTGCATTATGAAGAGAATGGGAGAAAGCCCTTGAGAGCCTCATCCTTGGAATAGTTGAAACTGCCAGAGTCCCAACAGGGTCAGGCCTGTTGAGAATCGAAACGAAACTGGTGTGTTACTGAGGCATCGCCCGCTGCATGGCAGTACTCATTTCCCAGTTTAAGGAAGCCCATTCGGGTAGGCACGTCGAATGTCTTGTCTTGCCGGCATGATGATTATCTTCCTTTGCTCTCAGAAGAGCTTCGTAAACTCTGCATTTCAGTGGCAGCATTCTGTTGGCTGTCATACTCAAGGACACTCCTTTTGATGATGTTCGATGTAACTCCTTTCAATGAGAGTATTATGAGACTCAGGTAAGGCACTCACTGCGTGCCTTGTCTGTTTGACTCGGTGTATTCTCCAACCGTGGTGAATGATGTCTCGGTGAGGGAAGCATTTTATTCGCAACCTCGCTCTGTGTTTCATGGGTGCCCGTGAGGTAACACTCCTCTGGTCATTGGTGACTTCAATGTGACCAATGGCACTGACAGGGCTGACTGTAAGTATTGTTTTGGTTACCATGACACTGGTGACCATGGTGAAGCCGGCTCCATGTTCCTTGACTTAGCGAAAGGTCAGGGGCTGAGATCACTGGATCCCTGTTTCAGCACACTGAGCCGCATCATTGGACTTGGTACTCCAATACTGGTGGTGCAGTGAAGAAGATCGATCACATCATCAAGGGCAGATGCTGGAGGCTCCTACAGAACTACAGGGTCTACAGAAGTACTCACTTTCCGATTTCTGATCACAGATTTGTTGTTGCTACACAGAAGATCCAGATTAGGCCAAGTAGGCTACCACCTATTAGGAGATCCAAGATCAAGCTGTTTCTAATGAGTTTGCATGCAGTTTGTGTGAGGAACTTGGAGACTTAGCTGTGACTGCCGATACCAATGTGATGTGGGAGTCCTTCCATGACAAGACCCTAAAGGTTGCTAAGGGTTGTGTTGGTGTTGCCGGTGTTCCCAGAAGGAGGTGTTTCATCTCACATGGCACCCTGGATATCATCAAGAAGCATCACAGAGCACAACTTGATGGGAACTCCGGTCTGTACCAGGAACTGAGAAGGATGGCTGCGAGGGCTCTGAGGACAGATAAAGTGGCATTTGCTAGAGAAATCTGTGAGCAAGTGGGACAGCATCTATGGTCTTAGTGACGCACGCCCTTCTTAAGGAGGAATTAAAGCATTATGCACATCCAGATCTGTTCCTTAGAGAGTTGCAGTAAGGGCAGGTGATGGAATGGTCCATACAGATGACGCAGCAGTTGTGACGCATTGTGCTGGCTACTTTGAGCAGCTGTTCAAAGCCAATCCTCCAGCTAGGACATTGGACATCTGTGGTTCTTCAGGCTGATCCTCCAGTTAGTTGTGAACCACCCAATCTCACTGAGATTGCACAGGTGATGAACCATCTGAGAGATCTGTGGTATCCGGGGTGAACTTCTCCAGGCTAGTGGTAAGGCTGTCCTCCTTGCAGTACAAGCAATCATTGCTTCCATTTAGGAGACTGAAAAATAGAACTTGTTGTCCTGTGGGGTTGCCAGATGGTATCCCGAGCTGTTTCATCATGTGGTGGGTACAGCAATGTGCTGTACCAGTGCATGCTCCCTGACCTGACCTGTATGAAAATGAAACTCTAACCATTTTCTTATCACTACTTTCTAGGAAGTGTAAAATAAACTGATTTTGAAGCTTGTTGGCAAGTAAAACTCATACTAGTGTCTGCCAAAGTACCTCACCCTTAGCTGTAATAGCATTAATCTCTAGAAGCATAGTCAAGAGAGTAAATATAATAGGGACATTCCTGGCAGAAACATGACAGTACAGTAAGCAGAAGTGATGCATGCAACATGGGGTTAGTTATAAGGGCTAATCAAGTTAATTCTCAACTTTGCAAAATTTTCTTTTAAACTTTTAAACTTCAAGCACTCAGGATTGAGTTGTAGTGCAATATGCAGCCATACATCTATTTAGCTGTCCCAAGCAGAGTGCTGTTTCTGCCAATGCAAAAGGTAGGTGAGGAGTTAAAATGCATGCATAATAGGCATACTTGCAAAAGAGATGTTGGAATGTTGCATTGGAAATGCTTCCTGTCACAAAGAGGAACAGGAAGAATAGCATTTTTGCAAATCGCAAAAACTTAAAATAACAAGGGCAATAAGGAGAAGTTAATTTAACCAGCACTAGTTTTCATCAAAACTTGTGGAAACTAGCATCATTTCCTTGTGTTTTTTACAAATCAAGCCTGATCCCAAGAATGCGATATTGACCACCTTCTCCACACCCAAGGGACAACATTTTTCTGTGTAGGAATAATGAAGCAGAGCATAACAAAAACTTGGAGCTCTGTTCATCTCACTCCTGATCATCTTGCCTTCTGTCAGTCTTGCCATCTCACACTCCTGATCTACTCTCCTTGCTTACAAACTCTTTCTTGACTTCTTTACCCCAAACATCTTTCTCATCCCATCCCCATGTGAGATTAGCCCCACCACTATTGTATAATATGCAAATTTAACAATTGTGTTTGTGATATGAGCAAGAATCTCCCAGGAATATTGTTATTTCCTTGTGGAATTCATATTTCATGCTTTAAAGAACTCAGAGAGTTATATAGGCAAAAGTTGCCCCGATCTTAATATTATACATACACACATCATTATATCTATGTATGGCTCACAGTTGACACTTTGGATTTCACAAATGTTAATCTTACACCCATATTACCAAGCAGCATTTAGGATACGGTTATCAATACAGTGGAACCTCGGTTCATGAACGTCTCGAAACACATACAAATCGGTTTACGACCAAAAAGTTCATCAAACTTTTGCATCGGTTCACGACCACTGACTCGGTATACGAACAAGCCAGTTTCCCTTTCGGTTTGTGCACGCCGATGATTTCCGCACGTGTTCAGTCTCTCCCTGTGCATTCCCTGTGCAGCGAGAGAGAGAGAGACACACACACACACACATACACGCACGCACGCGCAAGAGAGACACACGTACACACACACGAGAGAGACACATGCACACACAAGAGAGACACACGCACACACAAGAGAGAGAGAGACACAAACACGCGCACGCGTGCGAGAAAGAGACGGCTGGATGCATAAGGCTTGTTTTTAAAGAGACAGATCCGAGCATTGTTTTAACCTTGTTGTATTTAATGAAGATTTTTTTCTATTGGATTTTAACCTCCACTTCACTTCTGTTTATAGCGATCGGTTCGTAGCGTGCATTGTTGCAATGTTACTTTTCTTGGTGATTTATTAAATTACGAATTTTTCAAATATTTATTTTTTTCCCTGTGCTTAAAACTCGTTTAAAAAGTGTTTTCAGCGAGCAGTTCGTAGCGCTATAGTGCGAACTCTTGCAGTGTTAGTTTTCTCTGTTGTTCAAGGTTTTCTCAGTGTTATTCAATGTTTTTACATTTAGTTTACTATTACGCTTTGCATTCTATGGTATAATTAACTACATTTGTGCTTAAAAATCTTAAAAAATATATATTTACATACAGTTTGTACGGTCTGGAACGGATTCATTGTATTTACATACAGTCCTATGGGGGAAATTACTTCGGTTCACGACCAAATCGGTTTACAACCAGAATTTTGGAACGAATTATGGTCGTGAACCGAGGTTCCAGTATACCTGGAATTGAATGCATTAAATATGTAGTGTAAGGGACGGCCAGAACTTTTGCCCAACGTGGATGCTTTCAACTTGGAAGGACAGTGGGAGACAGCATGTGTGGGGCATTGTCTCCCCTGGACTGCTAGATGACATTTGCAACAGGGAATCACGGAGATTAGAGTTCTTTAACTCAGCTCTGTTGGTTCCATGGGTGCTTTTAAGGGCTCCTGCAGGTACTGGGGAGCCCTACTTTTTGGGGCTCCAGCCTTACCTGGAAGTGCCCCTGGGCCAAGCCTTTGGAACACCGGAAGTACTTCCAGGGATGATATTAAAGGAGCTGCCTGCCACAACTCCGGGAACCGAGGGGGGAGAGGAAGAGAAGACAGATAGAGATACAGAGTGCTTTATATTGCAGAGTGCTCTATAATGGTGGATGTGGTGGGAAACATTTATTGGAAGGGTTTCCCATGTCATAAATCCTATTGTTTGCTCTGTCTGTTTGTATCGGGTGTTTGGGGAACAGGAATGCCCCTTGGTGGCCACAAGTGGTGTTGTTGGCAGGATCTGTGGCTGTCTTGAAGCAGGGACCTTTTTATAAACAGTCCTGTGGCCAAACCCTGAGAGAGCAGCACTGCAGCATGTGCAGGCACGGAAGCACCGCCCCTACCTGCGATGGAAAGGAAGAGGAATAGGCAGTCCAGAAAGATGGCGAGGAGTCAGGCACAGCTGTCGTCATCAGTAAGGGAGCCAACATGGGGAACAACAAGGCCACTTGGGAGATGAGAACACTAGAGGACTGGGTCCAAGCAGAGGTACATACCAGGCCCAAGTATGATATGCCCTGGGAATGTTTTTTTTGCCTGCCGTACACGTACATCCTAGATGGAAAAGCTCCCCTGCTGGTCACAGTAGATAGTAATAAGCATACACCAGAAATTTACAATAAACTATACTAAAGTGATAAAATGTTCAGTGTCCAGCATCTGTGCCTGGGAGTAATGTCTGGCATCCACAAGATGGTGCTGATGATTGATTAACAGAGGAAACAAGAAGGACAAAGAAAGAGGGATGTAAAGGATGGAATGTCTGATGAACAAAGGCAAAACAAAACACAAAGAATGAGGAATGTAAGCATTAGCTTTTCTAATGAACAGAAGGTCCTAAATGTAGAAGGGAACTATTCTCCTTGCCTGCCAACCTGGGGTACCACCACTTTTAAGCAAGGATTTTCCCCTTGTGGGGTTCTGCTGAGTGGCCTCTTCTCCTGAGAGCCCATACTCTGTCCCAGATGTGTTTTTTTTTTCCCAGCCTGGCTCTAATCTGTGGGACCTTCATCCACCTGTCCAGGGTCATAGACTAAACCCTTGGGTCAAAGCGCCCCTCAGGTTCCCCTTACCCACACCAAATGACTCCAAGCTGGAAATACTGGAACAGTACTTTCCCACCTGAGTCCTTAATGGCTGGAGGTCTGGATGGTGTTTTGAGGCTTTTGTTCGGTTTTTCTCCTGTTTCCTTATGGAGGCATTGGGTGGTTCACAGCTAATTGAAGGATCAGCCTCAAGAACCATGGACCCATATATACCCAACATTCTAGCCAGAGGATCAGCTTTAAACAGCTGTTCAAGGTAGCCAGCTCAGCAGGTCACAAATGCAGTGTCATCTGTAAGGACTGTTCCATCAGCTGCCCTAACTGCAACTCTCCGAGGAACAAATTCAGATGTGCGTAATTCTTCGATTCCTCTGTAAGCAGGACGTGGGTCGCTAGACCACAGATGGTGTGTCACTTTTTCACAGATTCCTCTAACAAACGCCTCCTTATCTATCCTCAGAGCCCTCGCAGCCATCCATCTCAGTTCCCGGTACAGACCAAGTTGCCATCAAGCCGTGCTCTGCAACTCCTCTCAATGATATCCAAAGTGCCCCGTGAGATGAAACACCTCCTTCTGGGAACACTAGTAACATCAACACAACCCTCAGCAGCCTTTAGGGTCTTTTCCCAGAAGGTCTTCCACATCACATTAGGATTGGCAGTCACACCCTAATCCGTAAATTCCTCACACAAACTCCGTGCAGACTTATCAGAAACAGCCTGATCTTTAAGTCTGGCCAGGTCCAGCCTTTCCTAGTAGGTGGTAACCTACTGGGCTTAAGATAGATCTTTAGAATAGTAACAACAAGTCTGTGGTCAGAATTCACAAACTAGGCACTTCTGTAGATCCGGCAGTTTTGTAAGAGCCTCCAGTGTCTACCTACAAGGATGTGATCGATCTCCTTCACCACACCACCAGTATTGGAGTGCCAGAACCAGGATCCAGCAATTCGCAGCCCCTGACCTTTTGCAAAGTTAAGGAACATGGAGCCACTTTCACCACAGTCACCAGACCCATAGGAACCAAGACAATCCTCATAGCCAGCCCTGTCAGTGCCAATGGCTGCATTGAAGTCACCTATAACCAGAGGAGTCTCACCTCATGGATACCCATCAACCACCGAGCGAAGCTGTGAATAAAATGTCTCCCTCACTAAGACATCACTCACTGCGGTCGGAGCATACACTGAGACAACAGACAAGGCACCCAGGGAGTGCCGTAATCTGAGTCTTAATATACACTCATTGGAAGGAGTGACATTGGACACCACCAGAAGAAGCTGATCCACTACAGCAACAGCTACTCCCTGAGTATGACAGCCATCATAGCAACCAGACCAATAAAGGGTGTACCCACCTACAGAGATCTGGCCAGTCCCAGGTTTGCACACCTCAGAGAGTGCCACCACTGAAATGCAGATTTTGCACAGTTCCACTGACAGCAGAGGAAGATGATCATCATGCCGGAGAGATAAGACGTAACACGTGCCTACCCGCAAATTGGGATCTGAGTGCTGCCGTGCAGCGAGTGACTCCTCAGCACCACACCAGTTCTGATCCCTGAAAGTCTTCATCCTATTGGCTCTCCAATGGTTTTGACTCTTCCAGGGATGGAGCTCCTGAGGACTTCCCCCATCCCCTTCATAATATGATTAGCTTACGAATGGGAGAGCTACTCCCGCGGAGAGCAGAAAGGAGTCCTCTCTGTCATCTCAGAGCTGTGTGAAGTTTTTTTATGATGGTTGGAGTGTCAATCCTGCCACCAACCCCATGATTTCAATGCAAGTGAATGGTGTGCTCCTCTCTGATATTACACTTTTAACAAAAGGTAGGACTTGCTGTTTTTGCTTGTATATATGATGATACTGTCATCAAATCTGTTGACAAGATGGGGATGCAGTTGTAGTCTGGCAGAAGCACTTTTATATTGCAGAAGCTTTAAAACAATTCTTTAATACTGCTGCCTATCTTCTCATCACACAGAACCCAGCAGATTACCAGTGGGAGGTAAATTCTACCATTTCTCTTCTCATTAGCAGAAAAGAATTACCTCCCAATGCAAACTGGCTCATTGTTGTAAACCCATAGATATCTCTATTTTTTCACCAAATTCCACAGCCCAGACAATCCTGGGTGCTCTATTGTTTCTGCATGCAGTGGTTCCTCTACACATGTTTCATCTTTCCTCTACAGTCTTATGAGACTTTTGGTTAAAGGTATGCTTTAAAGATACCAACCATGCTCACCAGTTGTTTGACAGGTTTAGGTTTCACAGTCCTCATTGCTTTATCTTTACCATGAACATTACCCCTGTACAAAGTCTTTCCTAACGATGAAGGTGTCACTACCCTCAGACAGGCATTCAACAGATGTTCACTCCAGGATCCTCCCAGAAACACCCTCATCATAGTGGCAGAACTGGTTCTTACCGTAAATGCCTTCTTTCTTGACAACAACTTATTTTATCTGGTCAGTGGATTAGCAATAGCTACAAACTTGAAACCTAGTTATACTAATATCTCTGTTAGTTGGGTGGAAGAGCGTTTCTTTTCCTCATACCTAGGCTTTGCAATGGACCTGTATTAAAGGTATATAGATGGCTGTGTTGGTAATATCTGTTGCTCCAGCAGGATTCAGGAACTCATTAAATATTTTAGTTTCCATCAATCCTTCAGGATTACAGTTTAGATAGATAGATAGATAGATAGATAGATAGATAGATAGATAGATAG
>JANRMT010062791.1:156775538-156799910 GCA_026402145.1 Polypterus bichir lapradei | reverse complement strand
AGAAACTGTATTAAATACAATTCTTTATTGTTGCAAATTAAAACCCACAAAAATATGTATAAGTATCATATTTGTTTTTGTAATTATAAAACATACATTTAAATTGCCTAATACTGTACACTGAAGTTTTATTCAAGAACATTTTCTGTCTTCTTTCCTTTTCTATCATTGAGCATTTCTCCATGAATTCTTTGGTCTTAATAATTTTTTTAAAGTTAAAAGTTGCATGTTGGTGACACAGTTCTTAATGCTGGTAATAATAGATAGATAGATGGATCCAATTTATTATATTCTGTAGTAGAATAAACTTATTTTGACAAAGAATGAATGAAAGAATTTGTTATGATGTATATTTTTCCTTTTACAAACATTACATTCTTCTGTTTTCACTGGGAATGAAAACATTCCTTGTTTGCTATTTCTTAACATAATCCTTGAAAGTCACAGTAAACTAATTTTCACTTTTACGATTTCTCTATTGATAATACAGAACTTGAATAATGTTACATATGACTCAGTATTGATGACAGTAGTATTCATTCTGTATATTTATTTGTTTCTTTTAATGTCTGGCATGTCTGTTATACATTGCTCTCAGCTGCATGCAGACTTGCAACTTCTTCTATAAAGTGCTTTGCTGTAGTGCTCACTGTGAAAAGCACCATATAATATATAGCAGGACTGAAGACATCTCATTAGATACTTTCAGTATGACTTTCCACACTGGTCTTTGACTAACTATGATACCGTATATATCACCCCGTGTGCCATTTCATTTTGCTGGTAATGTAGTTCTTTCTTGATTCTGACTTTTTTCTGTCCACTATGGATCTCAGGTCTTGATTCAGTATTTAATTTTATTTATTACACCACATATTCCATACATACAGTATATGTTGCATTATTTCATTCTAACACTTTACCAAACATTTAGATGAGACTGCTTTATGGAAAGAAAATCTTCTAACTTGGAATCAGACTGTTTTTTTCTATATGAATTTAATGCAGATTGTGTGTGTAAACTAAGATAAACCGTGACATCACAATGATTTGTGCTGAACGTGACTTTTCACATCCCTTAATTTAGGTTTGGATCCTCCTAACATAACTCGTTGGTTTCACTGACCACACAATTCATTATATTTATTAAAATTCTTCTGAAAGTGTAACTGAAGAGTCTTGCCTGCATTGAAATGATCAAATGCTATATAAATGTAATGAATTATTATTATTATTATTATTAATGCATGCATTTCCTACTTGTAAAACAGCTAAGAGCTGTAATGTTTAATGCTGGCTACCTGTAGTATTAGAAAATAAACAAAGACAGTGTAGTCTGTCAAAACATAGAATTTTGCCCTAGAATTTGGTCCGTGACTGATCACACTCACACTCACCCATGCAGGGGTTAGGCCCAGTCCTAGGAAGCATCACTAATCATTGCATCATCACACTGCTCCCTTTTTGGCATATGATTAATGCAAACGGCAGTAATTCATTCATCTGACTGAAAAGATAATGCTTTATATGGGCATTTTGTAGCACAGGGGCTTTAGCACAATAGTATTAGCATTCTAAGGATTTAAATCCTTTCAATATCTTTACTCTGTTAGTAAGTTTGATATTTTGAGAAAGCACAGAACTTACCTCAAATAAATCCATATACACATTATGGTGAAAATGAACTCTAGGCCTTCACATTTCAAAGGAGCATAGTGATGAATCATCTTAAGTCATGTCGCCTCACCTATAAGATATTAAACAGCAGTTCTGAAGTGGGATTTACAGTTAGGATTGATTACATTATTGTACAGTGCCTATCTAAATGATTCATCTTTCTTGGAAGTTATCAGCTTTTACTATTTTTAAGTCAATGTTAAATGTTAAATTCACATAAATGTCTGCTAATTAAATACTTTCAAATAGTAACTTAGATTATGGTATCATTATGGTATCTTTCATCCCCTGTAAATTAGTATGTAATAGAACTTTAATGGCTATTCCTGTAAAAACAGAGAGTTAATGAAGCCTGTTAGGAAGCAGTCGCACAGCTAGAAGTATAGACTGTTAGTTTAGTTCCCAAATAGAACCCTGATGTGCAGTTTTCTGTCTCCTAATTGTTTTATACATTTTTAAAGAACATGTAAACATTTTAAGATATGACATATATAGAGAGCTGTAACAAGATAAGTTTTAAGCAGAACTTTCTTTATACAACAACTTTTCCTTTTTTTGTGAATTATTTTGCCTTGAATTTTACTAAAACTTTTAAAACAAAGATACTTGGGCTGAGGGATTTTTGAACATGCATCACACGATTGCCTGAATTGTTCTATGAAGTAAGCTGAAACTACAGAACCTTGGTAATTGCGGATAAACACTGCACTGTGATCACAGTGGATTTAATTTAGCTTTTTTGATATTGATTGACAGAAAAAGACCCTGGAGACTCTGCACTGTACATGCAGTTATTAACAAGTTTGGACATTCAGTTACGTAATGATTCATGGTGGAAGTGAATCTGGAGTTTGTTTCCCAAAAACAATTGATCTCGTTGAATACCAAATGAGATAATGAACAATGTAGAGTAGGTTAGCAATGAGTGAGTTTTTCAAGTGTTTTCCAAAGCTCGTCTTATCCGCCATTTTGCAAACAAGTTTAAAGTACTTCTTTATTGGCTCTTCCCCAGTGTTCACATCAGAAAAGCAGACTGTCGATAATAAAACATAGATTGCATTTATTTTAGTTCTCAAATATATATATATATATATCATGTCCAAATGTAAAAAAAAAATGCACCTTACAAAGAAATAAAAAATTCAGCTACTAAGTTAAAGTAATTTAAGTAAACATTTCTGTTTTCTGAGGCTCAACTTCCACATGTCCAGATCACATTCTGAAATGGTGTGTGTGCTTTGGTGTGCAGTGTTCTACCTCTTCTCAATTATGGTTCGGGGACTCATCACCGGAGTTGGCAGGTATTGTCTCGCAGTAACCAGCCTCGGGCAAATGTACCATCCTTTGTCTAATGACACACTCCAGAGTTGGACCACATATATGCATCATGTGTAACTCCAAGCCAAGTCTTTGTAAAAAGTCCCTGATGTTTGGTTGAGTATCACCTTGACATTTAGCACTGAGAACACATATTGGCAGGTATGGATGGGATAGAAGAGGCTGGGGGGTGAATAGGCATGAGCATTCCATCCATTGCATCTACAATGCCAGGTATGAATGCAATAGCATGAAAACCTAGTTCAGTGTCATTGAAAGCATTGTATTATTATCATTACGTACTTATTTTGGTGATACCATTATTCAATGTGACTTACATCATTTAAGATACAATTTGTTGTATTATTTTGTTTTTCCAATTGGATCACAGGCAATAGTCACAAAGCATCAGTAGCAGAATTTCAATCCACAACCTCAGGATTTGCCACAATAATAATGTAGTCACTTTGCACTCATATTTGGACACAGATCAAGGAGGGTTGTTATTGCATCTTTCTCTATTAGTTGTTGATTACTGAGATGGTCAAAGGGGTTCATGTCATGACCAACAGTTCATTTAGGTCTGCAACTTGGCTTCTTGAATGGTGCTGACTCAGATGACATCCTCGGTTGAGCTGCATAATTCTCTGGACTGCTGCCTTTGTCATTGCTGGTACTAAGGGGTGATTCACATTCTGACTTTATAGGATGTGACTAATTATATGGTGATATTTGATTAGTTTGATTGTCTACAGATATTAAAGATACAAAAAACAACTTTTTGCTAGTTTATATCTTACATTAAATTTTTTGCATAATCATGCTATTATTATCATCATTATTGGCATTTTCAATTATTGTTGCTGTTGCTATTGGTATTATGTTGTCCATATAAGAGTGTGAGTGTGTTTGTGATGATCTGCTTAAGGCAACCTCTCTCTCTGTGTGTCAGAATCTCAGGCAAAAGTCCAAATAAAGAATGACTTTAAAAATGACGAGTGGGTTGGGTCTCTCATTAATTTACGAATGAGTTTAAGTACTATTTTAATTATGAATGGTTTTGGGAAACACTTGCTAATTAATGAACAATCTTAAGTACAAGATAACTGTTGATTTTAAACCAGGTCCCAAACCACGTCTGGGTATCAAATGTCTCATTTTGGTTGATTTAATATCAATGTGGATTATTTTTTATATGTCAAAGTGTGTTCTCCTATGTTCTATTTATGTGGTTCCCCACATGTACTTACCTACCCATCACAGATAGGGACTGCCCTTGGCACTATAAAGGCTGAGGAAAACCCAGAGTCTCTTGAGGTTCATTGAATGTGCTCATGGTGGTGGTGTGTTCTTCTATGTATATTTCTATATTATTTTATGGATTTACAGGATTTTTGACCTTATGCTCTGTTTTTAACTTTTTCTGGACTTGTAATTGGGCCTTTATATGCCTTGGATTGCCTATTCAGACATTTCTTGCCACACCATTTCTGTTCTTCAGAGCCTCACAGTTAATGGAATTTTCTTTTTTGAAAATGAATTATTTAAAACATTCTTCAATATTTCCCTATTTGAGTGATTAGCCAGGGTTAGTGGTTTCCATCTCTAGTGAGCATTTTGAGTAAATGGAACTTTATGCTTTTGAACTCTCTAATTCATAGCAATAAGGAAGTACAAAGGGTTTTGAAGTCTTCAGGAAACACACCCTAATCATTTAGTGTTAGTTTTGGCTGTCTGTTTCAGTAATAGAAATATGAATAGGAAATAAGGTAACAAGATTTTTTGATATTACTGTTCCTTTCTATTAGTTCTTTGTATTTGGCTTATTCTGCCTGTGGCTATAGCAGTGGTTAGTGTGTCTGCCTTACAGACCTAGAAGCCTCGGTTTACAATACAGGTCTTTTACTCACATTGAGGGGTTTCTGTCTGTAGTTGTTTTTCTGTCTTACAACACCCCAAACATGCATAGCTGGAATGTATGTGTGAGTGGGTGTGTACATCAAGGTCTGGTACTCCTTCCACAGCTGGCCTTTGCCTTGTAACCCATGCTATCAGGATAAGCACCAGCCCCCATGACCCTGAAGAGGATGAGCAGGTGCAGAAAAATGATAAATGGATTATTGTGACTCTGTTCTTCTTCACATTAATAGCTGGGCTCCCCAAAATTAAATTGTTGCTGTTATTATCATTATTTATTAGCCCAAAATGTAATTATTTATTGTTGATTTTATTTTTGTTCTCCATAGCTTTTAACAAAATAATATAGGTACTGGTTGAAACCTAAGAAAACTGGATACTGTGTTTAATATTTGATAGTGCATTTTTTTAATGTTTCTTTGGCATAAATAATTTAAAATGACTTACAACCTCCTTGCATCTTCTCTTCCTTTTAAAATATAATTTTACATTTTAAGACTGACTACTGTATTTTCATACACAAAGGTAAAGAGCTTTGGAGTAGGAACCAAAACACTATTGAACTTTTACTGCACTATTGAGAGCATCCTGACCAGATACATCACGTTGTGGTTTAATAACCTGACTTTCGAGGATTGCAAACTCCTCAAAAGGACTGTCCATATAATTTTTAAAATTATTGTGACAGTCCTTCCACTGCTTCACACCATTTCCTTAATTGCATGTGTGATGAGAGTTGAATCCATCATCTCAAATGACAACCATCTAGCTCATCCCCTGTTTTCACTTCTGCCTCCTGAGAAGCGCTACCCGAGCCTCACCACTCACTACACCTGGCTCATGGAAAAGCTCATTCTCCCAGTCCATAAGGTCACTGAACTTCCTGTAACCTTATCCTACCTGTACTGTGTACTTATTTACTTTATTTTTATTTATTAATGCTCTTTATTTAATTTTTACTACTCTTCATTATTTACTGTATTTATTTATACAGTACATCACTGGAACTGTGGCAGAAGAATTTCACTATGTTCTTGCAGTATATGTGACAATAAACGATCTCTAATCTAATCTAATCTAATTTGATCTAATCTAAGTTTCTGCAAGGTCAGTTTGTATTTCCTTGGGCACAGCTATTTTGTGGTACCATTTTCAAGACACAACCATTGGTTGTTAAGGGCATAGTCTCTGAAGTCATACGATGATTCATCCTTCATGAGACAGTATGAAAGCCAGCAAGACATACAGTACAGGCCAAAAGTTTGGACACACCTCCTCATTCAATGTGTTTTCTTTATTTTCATGACCATTTACAGCACTCCATCACTCTCCTTCTTGGTCAAATAGCCCTTACACAGCCTGGAGGTGTGTTTGGGGTCATTGTCCTGTTGAAAAATAAATGATCGTCCAACTAACCTGACTTCTGCACAACACAACTGCTGGTCCCAACCCCATTGATAAAGCAAGAAATTCCACTAAATAACCCTGATAAGGCACACCTGTGAAGTGAAAACCATTTCAGGTGACTACCTGTTGAAGCTCATCGAGAGAATGCCAAGAGTGTGCAAAGCAGTAATCAGAGCAAAGGGTGGCTATTTTGAAGAAACTAGAATATAAAACATGTTCAGTTATTTCACCATTTTTTTGTTAAGTACATAACTCCACATGTGTTCATTCATAGTTTTGATGCCTTTAACCATAAAAATAAAGAAAACACATTGAATGAGGAGGTGTGTCTAAACTTTTGGTCTGTACTGTATATTGTGAAATCCTTGTTATCAAATTCTCGCATTTCTGATCTCTTGGTTACTTTTTGACCTTTTTTCGAGTTTAGTAGTTTTGTCTTGTGTGTTGCCATTGTGTTTTGAGTTCCTGTATTGACCTTTGGCCACATTATTCTTCTAGTCCTTTTTAAAATATAGATGCTGATCTGACCTGGCATGTTTTGCAGTCATGGCAGAACAATTTAAGTACCGTATTTACTAAAACAGATCATCCTTCTTCATTGCTGGGGCTTGAGAATTATGATGGAATAACAGGCGCCAATTCTGATTGGCTTGCATTCTGGTCCTGAAATATTATCTATTTTAAGTAAAAATCAAAATTAGCTTTTATTTTCATGGTAAATAAAATTTGAAGTATTAAGAAGAAGAAGAGGGGGGTTGACAAGTCCGGAGGCAGGAGGAGAGGAGGAAGGTAAAAAGAGCGGAACTGAGGGTAAGAACTTTGAATGCTGGCAGTATGACTGGTAAGGGGAGAGAGTAAGCAGATATGATGGAAAGAAGGAAGTTTGATATATTGCGCATACAAGAGACTAAATGGAAGGGGAGTAAGACCAGGTGGATCGGAGGTGGATTCAAATTGTGCTATCATGGTGTGGATAGGAGGAGAAATGGGGTAGGGGCTATTCTGAAGGAACAGTATATCAAGAGTGTTTTGGAAGTGAAAAGAGTGTCAGACAGAGTGATGATTATGAAGCTGGAAATTGGAGGAGTGATGATGAATGCTGCTGTTCAAGTTCAGTTTTATTGCTGCTGTTCATCTGCAAAGGGTAAGTAAGCTCAGGCTCCTCCATAAATCAGGGAAATTGATACAAACAAGAGACCCAATTAGGGTGGCGTGTCTAGTCACTCATGGACACACTTGTGCACTCACAGCAAATCTTAGCTTCTACGCACATCAAAGCTGCTTCCTTTGTGATGCATTTATTTCCTAATTATGTGCCAAATTTGTCACCTGACATCATGTCATTTTATCTGTCTTCCAGCCACCCTGTTGTCCAACTCCTTCAACATTGATGAAGAAAATCCAACTCTTTTTACAGACATACCTGGGGGGCAATTTGGTCACAAAGTTGTACAGTTTGGGACTGAAGCAAACAAGAGGTGAGTTATGGCACTTTGTTCATCTGGATGAGCAAAAGTTAATCTTACTTTACTTAACAGATTGTCAGGAAATTTACACCTTGACTCTATAACAATGTGGCACTGGGGCTAAGGTATGAGACAATAAACTAAAAT
Organism: Polypterus bichir lapradei; assembly: GCA_026402145.1. Classification (NCBI taxonomy): domain Eukaryota; kingdom Metazoa; phylum Chordata; class Cladistia; order Polypteriformes; family Polypteridae; genus Polypterus; species Polypterus bichir. The sequence goes on along the minus strand of JANRMT010062791.1, from coordinate 156,791,979 downwards.
AATGACAATTCAGTCTTGTACTTTGTGAAGTCTTGAGAAATTTACATACAGTAGCATGCAAAAGTTGGGTGGAGTTCCACCTCATTGCTTGGCAGGCCTACACATACCTACTGACTTTTTCCAGGGCATTTCAAAGAACCTAAATTTTATTTGTGTCTCAGAGGAAATGGTTCTACCCTGAAACTAGGGAGAACCACTGAACTACAGGACCCCCAGAGTGGTGTCTCACATTATACATACTCTGTGTCTTTCATGTAGAACATTGTTTGTGCAAATGTGAGCTACATAATGAAATATACAGTATGCATTGCTACAATGAGGGCATGGTTCATTATAAGAATTGATGAGTGAAATGATTTGTACAAAAATGAATTTGTAGGAAAATGAACTATTTTGTCTCACATAAAAATCTGCAAATTCAAATTCATTTTGCATATGGATAATTTGTTCTTTTGATACAAGAAGGAAGGCATTTTGTTCATATCTGCAGGTGTTTGTCATGCATTAATTCCACATGTGTATGCCTATCATTTACTATTTAAATAAAGATCTCTAGTATGTGCAGTATACCCTCAACTAGCTGTAAGGCCATGGTACGGACAGGGTGCAGCAAACTTCAGTATAGTGAGATTTTCCAGTGGAGGGGCCATAGTAATGTACAAGATGGTGTGTTTCAGCATGCCTCCATGTGGAAATTATGCATCATGTTACATTTATAATAAATGTACTGCACTCCTCAACTGTGATGTGAATGAGAGGCATAATGACAACTGATTATACTGCTGTGGTTTGGATTACATTCTTTACACAGCTGCAGAAAATAAACCATGGAAGTGTGAAAAAATAATTAGGGAGCAGGATTTCTTGTTTTCCATACAAAAAATGTTTTAACCTCCCCCCCCCCAAAAAAATTAAAAAAAAAAAACAAAACTTATTTTACTGAGTTTTGTGTTTTACATGTATGAAGATACATGCTAAATAAATTTCATTGTCAGTTTCCCAAAACTGTAAATGAAACGAAACATGCCTGTTTATCATATCTCTAATTTTAAGAATCCTTCCTTCCATGCTAAAAATAACTTTAAAAGACAGAAACATGTGAATTCATTGTCTGAGTTTCTTCCTGTAGTTCTGGGCTATGGGTTGTTGAAGACTGTACTGTCATGTAGCCCCAGCCAGCTGTGACATCAATAGAATTAAAACTACAGCCCACTGTGGCCTAAATGGGGCACTCCAGCTCCCCAAACCTGACACAAACAGACACAGGCACAAGTCCAGAAACACACAGGCTTTTATTTTGTTGCGGGAAGCTCTTCCCTTCAGGGCTTCCCACTAAAGCACATTACAAAGACAAGAATAAAGCACACAGCATTTTGTCTTCTTTTCTTTCTGCTTTTCTCTCACTCTGCCTCCTCCATCCTTCAGGAAGCTTCATCTTCTTCCTCCCGACTCTGCCTCTTGGAGCTGAGGCAGCTGGCTGCATTTTTGCAGCACCCAGCAGTACTTCCAGTGGCAGAAGCCTGACCAAGTTGTGCTCCTCAGTCCCTGTCTCACCCTTTGACAGCACCTCCAGAACCCAACAGGGCTGAGCCCATAAACTCCAAGTCCCGGAGTGCCCTGTGGGAATCTGGGGTGCTGTAGCAACCCAAGGGAACTGCCACCTAGTGATGCTGGGGAGATAATGTCCTGTGCACACTCTCTCCCCTGGTCCTTCCACTACGAAAGTGTTCTACCCTGGCAAGAGTGACGTGGTCATCTGCCACACCACAAATATGCACAAAGGTCATACAGGCTCTGTTTAAACTGGGATTCAAGTTCAGGACTGACTAACTGAATCCATCCATCAATCTCCTGAACCTGATTCATTTACTTAAGAGATGCTGGATGTCAGTGTCTAGATACATGCCTAGTTCCACCCAGTTCTTATAGTCACAATACCAACCTCTCTTGAGTCAAATACCAAATCCTTTTGTCCAACCACATGTCCATTTGGCAAATTTTCCTATTCCAGTGAGGGTCATGAGAAATGAGAGTCTATCTCAGGAATTCAAATGGTCTTACTGTACTATGTATAGTATAATCTACCCTGACTTGGACAAGATAATCCTGATTTCTATGAGATTGTTCCAGTAAACATAACATTCTCAAACTCCCTTAATCCAATTCAAGGTAATGGAAGCCAGAACCCTTCCTGGCAAAAACTAACACTGGACAAGATGCTTGCCAGTTTATTCAAGGGCCCACTCGTGAAGACACCCACACTGGGCCAATTTTGATAAGTTGCACATCTGAGGGGATGTGGAATGAAAACCGGCATATGCAATGAAAATCCTTGCATACACAGGGACAACTCCACATGGATATTATTTGAGCATTAAAACATGTGCACATCAGAGTAGCTTTCATGAGTAACAGGACATTCTGCCCAAAAAGCTCTCCATCCAATTCACCAAGGTTGTCCAAAATAACATCAAGTCAAGATCTGAAGTCACAAAATTCTACTCTCCAACTAACTATTTGGTAATTTATATATTTGCTAGCTTTCAGTCTTTAGGAATTTTCCCAATGTACAGAGATTTTCAAAAATATGTGTTTATATATGTACTCACTAGTTTTCTTAAGTAGCAATGAATAAATATTATCTGCTCCTGCAGATTTGTTAGATTTTGGACTATTTAATCTAAATAGTATTCTTCCCTCAACAACTTCCAAATCACCAAGTATCTCCTTAGTAGTTACTGTTAAATCGACTTCTTCACATGTAAAAACTTCCATATAATGGAAGTTCAAAGCATTTTCTATTTCACTGTCACTGCATCTGGTATGAGCCCAGGATGCTGGAAACATGAGGCCGCAGCACTAACAACAGCATATTAGAGTCATCCACCAACCTCCCAAGTATGATCCAAATCATTCAGATCTTTCACCAGTCTCATACTACACCATTTCCTTCTCTGATTTATTTCTTACACATTTATTTAAAATTATTGAAAGTATGTCAGGTAGTGAATCCTAATTGTGGAGAGTGTCCTGTAGATCTGACCTCACTAGGGCATATACTGTATTTTGAGAAGGTCCTATATTAAAACCTTTTGTAGTGAAGATATTGTAACATCCTGGCCAGGTTGAAGGGCCTTGGGAATAACTTTTGGGCTCGACTGAGGGAGGACGCTGACAAAAGGCAGGACCCAGAATGAAAGGGATGGAGGCAGAGATTTTTTTTTTGTGAGGGAGGTCTAATAGGAGAGGGTTTCAGAAGGAAGGTGTTGTTGCTTTATAAAGTCTGCATTTTTCTCTGTTTTTTTTTTTTTTTTTGGTACTGATTAACGGCCTTTGTCAGGGCCAAAACAATGAGAGATTTATAGGCAATTGTAAATAGTTTAAGTTCAAAAATATTTGTTTTTTTGATGCTACAATCCTGTTTTTTTCTGCTGTTCCAGTAAACTGTTCTCTGATCCCTACTTCATCCTTATGTATTTCTTCCTTTTCAAACCTGACATGGAGGTTGCTACAATATTCTCTTCAGATAGCATTGGATTTCTAGTCAGCCCAATTCATGTTACAGCTGTATTTCAAGTAATATTGCTTGGTATTAGATATAAACTTGCAGTGATTTATTATAATGCACAATAAATGTGTTGACTAACCCTGATGACCTAGAAGTATCTTAATACAGCCTCTATAACTCAATGGAATATATAATACCAGTAATGGCGCACTGCACGATAACATACAGTGAATACACTTGACTTGAACGTTCCTAGTTTTCATCCTCTTTCCCTGTATGTTTACCATTCGTTTGCTCAGAGGTTGATGCGCTTGCTGCTTCCTGAGCAGCTCTTCTTTTCTCCACACTAGCGGCCCACTTCTCTTCTTTCGTCTGCATCTTTTCACGTTAAAACTGATTAAGTCAGTGTTTGTGTTGCAATTACTTAGCACGTTTTCCTTCATTTTTCACTTAAGCTGGCACTTAAGTCTTCAATCTGTCTCAAAAATGATTTAAGATATGAAGAAGTAGGGGAAGTGACAGCGAAGGTGATATAGAATGAGAAAGGCGCCTGTACGCATGTGCCGCACGGCCACTCTGCTGGCCACTGCTGAGAGTTGATTCTACAATAAAATAAAATAAAATAAAATAAGGAATAACCTTGGAGGTCAATCATCACCATGAAAGCGGATAGGTATAGGTATAGGTGATTTAAAATCCTGGACAGACAAATGAACAGCCACGGTAGCATATTATATAAGAAGATAACCAAAACTAGAAAAAATCGAAATTTTTTTGTGTGAAAATGTGCAAAGTTTGAAATTATGAATTAATATTGGTATGATGTCAATGTTTCTGCATACCTGTTGTTTTAATCGGAAAATACTACATAATGGGGTTTTCTTTATTAGTTAGATATCGGCATTAAGTTAGGGTGGGGGTTTTAGTGCTGTTTGAGACTACTGTAATTTACTGGATTGACTGTATTTTTAATTAGACTTAATTTTCGTGTTTTGTTTATAGTAATGCATGCCTATTGCATTGTAACTTGTATAAATAAAATGTCATTAAAAAAGCAGTTACTCCAAACTTTCTAAAAGAAAGAGAATTGTTAAAAAAATACCTTTTAGTTTCAAAAGGGAAAAGAGAATAAGAAGTTGCTTGTGTTCTCACACAGTATTTAACTTTTTTAAGATTTCCCAAATAAAGAAGAAGTTTATACGCCCTACAAAAAGTACAGTAATGAGTATAAAAACATTATATACATTTTGGTAGGAAGGGGCCTCTCAAGCCACCCTGACAAACCAATCTCTCTTCCCCTAACTCTTTAACAGGTCGAGATGTGAAGGCCCCATAGCCTTTCCACACTGTTCAACAGTTCTCTGCATGAAAAAAATACTCCACCTTAGTGTGAAATTTATTCTTTACCAAATTTCTAAATGCTTTGTTTAGTAACAGTTGTCATCTTCTGTATTAACTTTCTTCATAATTAAAACAAATTCCATTACAGCATAACATCCATTACCCAACCTGCTATATCCTAACTACAGGGTCACAGGAGCCAATCCCAGCCAACATGGGGCACAAGTCAGGAAACAAATCCCAGGCAGGGCGCCAGCCCACCACAGGACACACACATACACACCAGGGATAATGTAGAATCGTCTTTGGACTGTGGGAGGAAACCAGAGGAAACCCACACAGACACGGGGAGAACATGCAAACTTCATGCAGGGAAGCGATCCCGGGTCTCCTAACTGTGAGGCAGCAGCGCTAACTACTGTGCCACCGTGCCGCTCCTATAACATAATATACTCAATTAACCAAATACAGGTTTACCAGGGACAGAGGCTGTCCTGATAGCACATGGTGCAAGGCTAAAGCTTGAGATTCTAGTCAATCACAAAGCTAACTTGTGCATGCCAGCATGCACATGGGGCTATTTAGAATTGCCATTCAGTATAATAAGCATGTCTTTGGAGAGTTGGGAGAATAAATAGAATACCTAGGGTAATATGAAGAAGATATGAAAGCTCTGACAATTGATCACAGGATTTGAAAGCAGGAGTCTGGTTCAATGAGGCAGTAATGTTTCCAAATACACCATCATGCTTCCCCATTTCTGTCATTTTACCTCATGATCTTCATTTTGTTAAATTAAAAATATTTTGCAATATTTAGCATCCTGTTTTGTTTTTATATAGTCCTGGAAAGCAGTCCTTTTATGCAGTTCTGGAATAAGTCTAGTTTCTCTTATTTGTAGTTTTTCTAACATTATGTCCTTCTGATTATATGAAAATCAGACCTATACAGTAGATAATGTTTCAGAGGAGGCCTCACAGCACTCCTACTACTCCTCCTACTACTACTACTTGATTAAATAGGCCGAAATCTATCAAGTCTCCAGGACCAGATAATATTTATCCTTGAGTGCATAAAGAAGTTAGTGAGTTCATATATAAACCCTTGGCATATATTTTTAGGAAGTCACTACACACTGGGGAAATTCTAAAGGACTGGTAAATGGTAAAAATGTTATCTTGTTGAAAATAATCAGGTTGAGCTAAGTAAGTATAGGCCACTAAAGTGTAATGTATATCACAATTAAATTAATAGACAAATTTATTAAGGAAAAGATCAAGCAGTGCATTTCTGAAAAAGTACAGTTAGCAAATACTTAAAATGGTGTGGCCTGCAAAGGGCGCTCCTGCCACCTAAACGTGACACAGACAGACACAGAACACAAGTCCAACACACACGCTTTTATTTTTATTTCTTTTTCCTCATGGGGAATGCCTTCCCCCATTTCCCCCCTGTACAGCACAGTTCTCAACACCCAAACAACAGCACAAACACTCTTTTCTTCTTTCTTTTTCTTCTCTGTCTTCACCTCCTCTCCTCCTCCAGCAAGCTTTGTCCACCTCCTCCTTATTCTGGCTCCTGGAGTAATGGCGGCTGGCTCCTTTTGTAGGGCACCCAGAAGTGCTCCAGGTGCTCAATGACCTTTTCCGGCAGCACTTCTGGGTATGGTGGAAGTGTTGCAACAAAAGGCTCAGCAGCACCCCTTGGCTCCGGCAGCACCCCCTGGCGGCACCCACAGAACCCAACAGAGCTGCGCCAAACTACAACTTCCGAGGAGCACTGTGGGAGTCCGAGGCAATGCTGCAACCCAGGGGGAGGTAATGCCCTGAATAAGCTCTCCCCCACCCCCCAGGTCCTTCTACTGTTGAAGCATCCCAGCAGGGTAAGGGCCCTGGCCGTCTGCCAGCCACACTTGGTTCAGATGAGGAACATTGTGTTTCATCAACATGTTGTAATTCTATGAGGAAGCAGAAAATGATAAAAGAGGTGAATATGATATTATTTATCCTGATTTTTCAGAAGGTTTTTGATAAGGCACCACAAGAGAGGATAGTGATCAAACTAAAAAATGTTAGGATTCAAGTGTGTGAGTATGTGGGGACAAAATTAGCTCTATCACAGGAAGTAAAGGGTTATGGTGAGAAGAAAATTTCAGAAATACCTGATGTTAAAAGTGGTGTTCATCAGGAGTCAGTGTTGGGGCCATTGCTCTTTGTAAAATACATACACAATCTGGACAAGAATTTCATCAATAAGCTGGTTAAGTTTGCAGATGATACCAAACTGGAAGGAAGAGCAGATAATGTAGAATCAGCTACATTGTTACAGAGGGACTTGGACAGCATACAGGCTTGGGCAGATGTGTGGCAGATGAAATTTAATGTAAGTAAATGTAAAGTATTACAGTACAGGCCAAAAGTTTGGACACACCCCCTCATTCAATGTGTTTTCTTTATTTTCATGACTGAAGGCATCAAAACTATGAATGAACACATGTGGCGTTATGTACTTAACAAAAAAAGGTGAAATAACTGAAAACATGTTTTATATTCTAGTTGGAATTGGAATTCCACTGCTTTGCACACTCTTGGCATTCTCTCGATGAGCTTCAACAGGTAGTCACCTAAAATGGTTTTCACTTCACAGGTGTGCCTTATCAGGGTTATTTAGTGGAATTTCTTGCTTTATCAATGGGGTTGGGACCAGCAGTTGTGTTGTGCAGAAGTCAGGTTAGTTGGACGATCATTTATTTTTCAACAGGACAATGACCCCAAACACACCTCCAGGCTGTGTAAGGGCTATTTGACCAAGAAGGAGAGTGATGGAGTGCTGTAAATGGTCATGAAAATAAAGAAAACACATTGAATGAGGAGGTTTGTCCAAACTTTTGGCCTGTACTTTACATGTAGGAAGTAAACGTGTTAGATGTGGATACACAGTGGAAGGTCTGAAACTTGAAAGTACCCCTTATGACAGCGTTTCTCAACCTTTAAGTATTTGCGACCCGAGTTTTCATAACAGTTTTAATCTCACCCCCCTAACGTTTTTTTGAAAGGAGTCCATTAATACCAATTTATTCTTTTTTAATTAATAGATGCATATTTTATTATACCTACTTAACTTTTATTGACATTTATCTAACTCTAGAATTATTTTTCTAGCATCAGAATGTAGTTTAAGTTAATTTGTTTTGATTTCAATAGATCTATTTTTCATATTTTTGATTCTTGTTTTCTTTTTTCACATCTTCGCGCCCCCCTTTTTGTTACTTCGTGCCCCCCTAGGGGTCCCGCCCCACAGATTGAGAACCACTGCCTTATGAGAAGGACTTACCTGTCTCAGTGGACTCATTATTATCTGCATCCAGGCAACATAAAGAAGCAATCAACAAAGCTAATAAGACGTTAGGTTAAATTGGGCTCTGAAGTGTGGCGTACAAACCAAGGGAGGTTATGCTCAAGTTATATAACGTGCTATTAAGGCATCATATCGGTGCAGTTTTGGTCTCCATATTACAAAAATCACATAGAAGTACTAGAAATGTCCACAGAAGAGTGACTAAGCAGATTAAGGGCTGAGAGGTTTAAACTATGAGGAGAGATTGAAGGAGTTAAACTTTCTCAGGTTAAAAAGTGAAGGAGCAAAAGAAGATTAAGTGGTGACAACAACATTTATTTCTATAACACATTTTCATGGAAAGTATGTAGAGCAAAGTGCTTTACAACATTCCAAAGAAGTAGTTAGTTGAGAAAAATATATAAAATTTAGATAAGAATAATAATGAATAATAACAACATTTATTTCTATAGCACATTTTTATACAATGTAGCTCAAAGTAATTTCCTAAATGAAATAAGAAAAAAGTTAATATAAAACATAAATAAACAAGATTAGGCAATAATATTATACTGTATGTAACAAAGAAAAGGATAAGGTCGAATGGATGGGAGGACAGAAAAAAAAAAATCTCCAGGCATGGAGAAAAAACATCTTCTTATATAATACGCTACCGTGGCTGTCTGTTTGTCTGTCCAGGATTTTAAGTCACCTGTAGCTCGCAAACCGTTTGAACTATCCATCCATCCATCCATTTTCCAACCCGTTGAATCCGAACACAGGGTCACGGGGGTCTGCTGGAGCCAATTCCAGCCAACACAGGGCACAAGGCAGGAACCAATCCCGGGCAGGGTGCCAACCCACCACAGGACACACACAAACACACCCACACACCAAGCACACACTAGGGCCAATTTAGAATCGCCAATCCACCTAACCTGCATGTCTTTGGACTGTGGGAGGAAACCGGAGCGCCCGGAGAAAACCCACGTAGACACGGGGAGAACATGCAAACTCCACGCAGGGAGGACCCGGGGTCTCCTAACTGCGAGGCAGCAGTGCTACCACTGCGCCACCGTGCCGCCCCCGTTTGAACTATTGACCTGAAATTTGGTACACAAATACTATGTGACGTCTATTATCCACTTTCAGGGTGATTACTGACCTCCAAGGTTATTCCTCTTTTTATTTTTATTTTATTAGGGAGGCCGTGCAGTGCATGCATACGGGCACTGTTCTCATCCTTACCACCTTTTCCGTCACTTCCCCTACCTCTTCATATCTTAAATAGTTCTTGAGGCAGATTGAAGACTTAAGTAAAAGCTTAAGTGAAAAATTAACGAAAACGTACTAAGTAATTGCAACACAAACACTGACTTAATCAGTTTTAACGCGAAAAGTTGCTGACGAACGAAGAGAAGAAGCGGGCTGCTAGGGTGGAGAAAAGAAGAGCTGCTCAGGAAGCAGCAAGCACATCAACCTCTGAGCAAACGAATGCTAAATGTACAGAGAAAGAGGAAGAAAACTAGAAATGCTTAAGTCAAGTGTATTCCAGTACGCCGTTACTGGTATAGTATAAATAGAATAAATAGTATACAAAACTGCATAAATAATATATAATAATGTATAATAATATATAATTGAGAATTTTTAACTTTCCAAATGACAGTCTAATAATAATTTCAGATGACCAGGGTGGACAGACAAAACAAAAATCCAGTTAAATTGGAGAAAAAAAAACTAAATCTGCAGGGTTTCAAGCCTAAAAAGACCACAGAGTTCACACTAGCTATTCTGCCTAACATAACTGTTCTTAAATTGTTCTTTGTTGGTTCTGTTTAAGAGGAGTTTCAGTGGGTGTCATGATAAGTTGGGGTATCTGCTTTCATTCAGACATCACTGGCAGCCACACAAAATTTTGATCAGGCGGTGGTGCCAAGGAATGTTATCACAGAAGAACTGGAAAGGAAAACAGAGAAAAGTAAGGATTAAAAAAGATGGCAGATTAACTCAAGAAAATGATAATTCTGTGCATATCTAAGTTATTAATTGTAGAACTAAATTGAACATATGAAAAAGCAAAATTGAAAAAGTGAGATTATAGGAGTTTCTTAAAATGTTTCATAGTATTAGCCTGGCATATCTCTATGGATAAAATAATCATGGTGAGATGATTAAAATGTTTAAAAACATTGAAAGTAGCTAGTATGTTGGATTGAAACTGTTACTTTAAAATAAAATTTGCAATAAGAACACAGGGACATAATGGGAAATTTGTGAAGGAGAAGATTTTGCACAAATGTTGAAAGTTTATCTTCTTTCAAATAACCACAGAAACGTGGAATAAATGACAAAGTAGTGTGGCTGAGAGTAGGACTTTAGGGACCTTTACAGTGGCTTGCAAAAGTATTCGGCCCCCTTGAACTTTTCCACATTTTGTCACATTACAGCCACAAACATGAATCAATTTCATTGGAATTCCACGTGAAAGACCAATACAAAGTGGTGTACACTTGAGAAGTGGAACGAAAATCATACATGATTCCAAACATTTTTTACAAATGATAAAAATGATGGTAGCAACAGTAGGAAATGTATTTGTAAAGACTGAGAAGGTCTTGCCAATTTCCTTTGGGTTCTTCCTTCTTTTGTTGTTCTCTTTTCATATCTTCTTGCTTTTCTCTGTTCTGCTTTCCTCTTTTTTTCGGTGCATCATCTATCACACATCTAAAATCCTAACTTCATGTCGAATTAACAATGATTACAAGAATAATCAGTAAGTGTTTACCTTTCCAAGGCTGTTTGTTCATTCGGATGCTAATTACCCTGGGTCTAATAAATTACAAAAAAAGAGTATTCATAACAAGTTGTTTAAGATTCTGAAAGAATAATCTAAAAGATACAAAGTTCAAATCAGTACAGATACAGAATTTAAAGTCTAAAAGAGTTGTGTAGTAGTTGTGTAAAGAGTTTAAAGGAGATTCTGTTGAAATAAAGTCCAAAGGTGCAGTTTTTTTAATTGCTGGCTGTTTATTGAGGTGTCCTTATTGCTGGCAGGTTAATCAGTGTTAGTTCACACAGTTCACATTGTCACTGGTATTTGCAGTCCAAGTTCTTATTTTATATTTTTTATTTTATTGTTTAATTCACAGTTATGTATTTTGAGAGTTTTGAACATTAAAACCTTCATATGTCTTATTTTTATACCAACAAACTTAGATTGCCCAAACAAAGGTTTCTAACATTTGAATGAAATCTGCCCTTAAAAAGTTTCCAATTGTGTCATGTTTTTGTTGCAGACTTTATTTAAAAATAACAGTTGGGATCTACTGAAGTAATTCCTTTCATAATTTTACAACATTTCAACCAAGCCAGTCTCTTTCTCTGTAAGGATCAGCTCCTTCTGTCCCTCCTCACAGCTCTCACCCCTCAGTTCTGAATCAGCCTAGTCAGTCTTCTCTGGACTTTCTCTAGTGCTATTATGTCTTTTTTTTAATATGGAGACCAAAAATGTGCACAGTACTCCAGGCGACGTTTCACTAGTGTGTTGTATAACTTAAGCATATCCTCCCTTAACTTGTACTTCACGCCTCGCGATATGTAAATGATATATAAACTACCTCCCTATTAGCCTTCTCAATGGCTTCTGTACACTGTCTGGACGTAGATAGCGATGAGTACACTATAACCCTTAGACCCTTCACATAGGGAGTACTTTCAAGGTTCCACCTAGTTTGGTATCATCTACAATCTCATTTTTCTTGTTCATCATCTTATTCAGAAATATACAGTATATTAAAAAGAGCAGCAACCCAAGAACTGTCCTCTATAAGACACTTTGACACCATCTAATTCTAAAAAAGTCCCCTCACCATAATCCTTGATTGCTGTGCTTCCTGGTTTTTTAGCCATGTCAGTTTATTTACTCATATGAGTTTTGTGTTAATGCTTCTTGCAAGCAAATATTTCAAATTCCTCTATTTCTTCTTTATTTTTAACATTTGTTATTCTTCTTCAGTTATTACAGAGATCTTTTATAGTAACAACAGTGCTTTCTATTTTCTGCAGTACAGTATTCTGTATTAGGTAGCTCTGTCAAATACTTCACTTTACTTCATCATTCTTTCACTTCCTGTCTTTTAATCCTGGTGAGGGTTGTAGCAACAACACAATAAGCTGCACTAAACAGCCTATCCTCTCCTCATTGACCTCTTCAAGATCCTCCTGGAGAATTTCCAGTTGAAAAAGATCATTTTTCCAACATGTCCTGGGTGTGTCCCTTAGCTGTACATTGCACAGCTTTCAAAGGAAGGTGTTAAACTAACGACAGGCCTGAACTACCTTAGCTGTCTCCATTTGATCTGGAGGAGAAGATATAAGCCAAAGAGTTTATTCCATAAGTGAAGACGTACTGGCTAGTACAAATAAGTTTTCATCTGAAAACTTTGTGCCTTTTTCATGGAACAATATTAAAAAAAAATGCTAATGCTGTTTTAAAACATTTTTGGACATGTGGGAGAAAAAAAAAGAATGCTTATGTGGAAAATCAGAGAGAATGTGCAAACTCCACATAAACAACAACCAAGCAAGAATCCATCCATCCATCCATTATCCAACCCTCTATATCCTAACTACAGGGTCACGGGGGTCTGCTGGAGCCAATCCCAACCAACACAGGGTGCAAGGCAGGAAACAAACCCCAGGCAGGGCGCCAGCCCACCGCAACCAAGCAAGAATTCAAATTTAAATTCCGGTCTCAGTAACTTATTTGATTGCAGGTTGTAAGGCTTGTGTCTCGGGTCCTCCCTGTGTAGAATTTGCATGTTCTCCCCATGTCTGCATGGGTTTCCTCCAGTTGCTCCAGTTTCCTCTCACTTTCCGAAGACATGCAGGTTAGGTAAATTGATGCTGATAAACTGGCCATGGTGTGTGTGTGTGTGTGTGTATGGGAGTGTTCAATCTACAATGGACTGCTGCTTTGCCCAGAGTTTTTCCTGCCTTCCCCCTATGCTAACTTTGATAGTTTCCATCGCCACCTGTGATTCTGGCGTGGATTTAGCAGGTTAGAAAATGACATAATATAATTGTATCATATAGTGCAATGCATAGCACTTAACACAAGTTTTTATAAAGCAGTCAGTGCCTCGGTGCAAATGAAAACAAAATGTCAAAGATAAACAAGTTCTTATCTCATCAGAAAAGCCATAGATCTGCACATACTAACAAACAGGGATGAATTAGATTAGAGTATGCTGAAGCATGTGCTATTTAATAAAGAGAAGAAATGTCAACACCACTAACTGCATGTCACATAAAGCATGAAAAAGTGTAGCTTACATACTGGTTGTCACATTTCCTAAGTCAATGTGCTAAACCATTTCTTTTCACATTTAAGAACCCTTTTCTCTATAGGATAGAGCATAAAAACTCACTGACTTTACATAAGGGCCCTGTTGGCTCACACTTATTGATTTATGTATAGTATAGCTGTTAAAGTATTAAACCACCACAGTTTGGGTGGGCTCTATGCTCCCACTCCTGTTTTGGGAGCCTCTTGAACCCAACACCATCAAAAAATCAAAGGGTCCTCCATAAATAAATAATCCGTAAAAATGAAGATGTTCAGTGGAGGTTAAAATAAACCAATTAAATATTCCTTTAACACTAGAAACCCTGAAGCCTACGAAAATACTTGTAATCATGGGCAACTGTAAATTCCTTCACACCTCTCCATTAGCATCTTTTGTTTAGTAAATGTGTCGATCAGCACAAGCACTTTCACAAAAGGTACATGTTTAACAAAACAAGTGTGCTTTTATTCAAGAATATAACCAAAGAAAAAGAAATCGGGTTAGGGTACAACACTGACACAACCATTTGGGTGGTACAGCGGTAAGAACTGCTGACTCATAATCAAGAAGTTGTCAGTTCAATTCTGGGCACTTCCAACAATTGCCGTTTTGAGTAGTGAGATGCTACTTGTTAAGGTTGGCATTTTTTTTTTATTCAGTTTTACTCTCTCAGTCAAGTTCACCCCCCCAATTTAACACTGCTGTTTTCAAATAAAGACATGCTACAGTATAACAGAGGTGAACTCAGATGAGGATGAGGGTTCTACATGAGGACAAAAGCCTTCCCCACAAGAAATGTTCACTCACATATAAGAACAACGCAGCTGCACCAGGCATAAAGGTGAAAGATGGCACCGTTTGGATGCAGGAATAGATCAGACATCATCCTACCAGTGAATCTGACATACACGTGTCCTTCAACGAAACACAGGGCTCGCCACGGTATCGTGCAAAACTCTGTTTGTGATTATGTTTTGTGATGATCTTTATATGAAAAACATTTATATGTTACTTATATAAACGCTAGATCGAATGTTGTTTACCTTGATTTATTTAATTATCTTCCTACAGCGTAAGGTTACAAGTAGACTGCAGAGCTTCCTGTGTTTGATCGACACAGGCATGCTGACAAAGTACACATGGAATGCCACTTCAGTACATAAATGATTTTAGCTGTAGATGGAAGCTCCTGTCGCACTTCATGGAACTGTTGTTAAGGTTCTGCCTTTGTCCAGGAATGGTTTCATAAAATTCATCGCATTAGTCTCTGAAAGTCTTTCTCCCATGGGATGACTGGGATCTTTTCCTGAATAAGGTGTGCAATTACACACTCAGAGCAGCTCACTACTCAAAATGGTAATTTTTGGAAGCACCCAGAATCAAACCAGCAACCTCTTGACTATGAGTCAGCAGTTCTTACCATTGTACCACCCAAGCAGTCATATCGGTGTTGCGCCCTAACCCAATTTCTTTTTCTTCTGTTATATTCTTGAATAAATGCAAACTTGTTTTGTTATACATGTAACTTTTGTGAAAGTGTTCAATTGATATTTGGACTTCAGTCTTCACACATTATACACTCCATGTCAAAATTTTGTCGTTAGTACTATAACATGAAAAAAGTTTCTGTTTTAGATATATGTTCAACATTTCTTGCCCCTCATTTCCTGTCATCCTACATTTACATAGATGGTTATGGACACGGAACTCACATGAAATGCATGTGTTCCAGATAATGATATTTATTTACCTTATGCAATTTCAGGCACCTCACACGCAGATAAACAAGACTTGAGCTGGGAGAACTTTTTGCCCCAGTTGAGCTGCAGCAGTGGGGGGATGGGATAGCAGGCTGCTTGCTGCTTTTGCTGATCAACACATTTACAAAACAAAAGACGCTGATTTGGTCTCATCCGATGTGAGAGATGGACATCTGAAGTGGAGCTCTGCTAGCAGCGGTGTTATTTTTCATATTATTTGCTTATTATCCTGGGATATCCTGCATTTATTCAACCCAAGGAGACTGCTACAGTATATATGTAAGCATATAAAAACATGGCCAGCAAGAAAGGGGGTCCGAAAGAAAAGAAAACTAAAGCTGCACCCAAGCCAAGATCAGCAAGCCCTAGCTCAAGATACGGCCTTTTAGAAAGAGACCTGGATCAGCTGGGCGAAAATACAGACTCTTCGGGACCAAGGTCCGCTACATCGTCGCCGACTGAGAGTGAAAAGGAGAGCGAATGTACGATCGGGAGTGCAGATCTCGATAGCTCGCTGATCGGAGAAGAACACCTGAAACTGGAAAGGGCCTTACAGTCCGCAATCTCAATTACTCCACGCGAACCAGGAATAGCGGGGGCACCGGCTACAGTAGAGCCTGATGCTTCACCTACGGTACAAGAAAGCACAATTGAAATGTCTAAACTGGAGGTGATACTCGCTGAGATCGTACAAGATATAAAGAAAACCGAGAAGGCAAATGAGAAAGCAAGGGCAAAGGCACATGAAAGGCTGAAACAAGAGTTGCTGGAATTGAAACAGGAATGGCAGCAAGCAAACGAAATGCAGCGGCAGGAGTTGCAACAAGCAAATGAAACGCAACGGCTGATGCTGCAACAGGCAAATGAAAGGCTGCGACAAGAAATGCAAGTGGAAATGCGACAGGTGCTGGGTAAAACTGAAACACTTACTGATCAATTGGAGGATCTCAAGGAGACATTTACGACTAGGATTGAATTAGCCGAAAATTTAGCTACCAGTGCTGAAGAAAAAGCAGAAAATGTCAGCTCCGAATGCAAAAAACTCGGAGACAGACTGGCTGCTTTGGAAGATGGTAGTAGAAGGTATAATGTCAGAATTGAAGTTCTGCCTGAGAATCGAGAAAGTTCAAACCCGGTGAAATTCG
>JANRMT010062791.1:156748611-156765538 GCA_026402145.1 Polypterus bichir lapradei | reverse complement strand
TGGAAAAAATTTGGAATTAACTTGCTTAGAAATCTTTATATAGACAACGTCTTTGCTTCCTATGAACAATTACATTCCAAATTTAACATTCCAGCTACACATTTCTTTCACTATCTTCAAATCAGGAACTTTGTTAAACAGAACCTTCCAGATTTTCCTCATCTTTCACCCTCATCCATGCTTTAAAAAATATTGCTCAATCTCAAGGACTTAGACTCCATCTCTACAATATATAAAATCATTTTACAATCCCTCCCTTTTAAAGACCCAAGAGGATACTGGGAAAAAGATCTCTCAATTAATATATCAGAAAAGGAGTGGAAAGTAGCAATGCAGAGAATTCACTCGAGCTCCATATGCGCAAAGCATATAATTATACAACTTAAAATTATTTATCGAGCACATCTGTCTCGACTAAAACTCTCCAAAATGTTTCCAGGGCATGATCCAACCTGCGAACGTTGCAACCAAGTCCCAGCCTCGCTGGGTCACATGTTCTGGGCCTGCACCAAATTAACATTATTCTGGACAAAAATTTTTAATTACCTCTCAGACAGCCTTGGACTCACAATCCCTCCTAACCCATTAACAACTGTGTTTGGGGTTCTTCCAGAGGGGCTTAAAATGGAGAAAGACAAACAAATTGTGATTGCATTCACTACACTTTTGGCATGCAGACTTATTCTGATAAACTGGAAGAACTCAATCTCTCCTCTTTTAAGTCAGTGGGAAACTGATGTGTTATATTATTTGAAACTGGAAAAAATCAAATACTCAGTTAAAGGATCCGTACAGACTTTTTTCAAAACATGGCAGGATCTAATCAGTAATATTTTAAAAATAAGTTCATGAAGCATAGAGAATTTATTAATTTAGGTATGTTTAAAAGCTGTAAAATTTTTACGCCGTTTGGCTTGCTCTCTCTCTCAAGGGTGGGGATTGATCTGTTCTTAACTCAATTTTTCTTTTTGTAAAAACTTGATTGCAATAAAATTAATAAAATAAAAAAAAAAAGATGCTGATGGAGTGGTGCGAAGGAATTTAAGGTGGTCCGGGATTACACGTTTTTTCATAGGCTTCAGAGGATCCACTTCAGCCCAAAGCAACGACAGCATGCTCGCTCAAGGGCTGTCCTTCCTGGCTGCCTGCCCTCTCTCTCTCTCCCCCTCTCTCGCATTCTCTTTCATAGCAACTCTCTCTCTCATTTACTCCTGCTGTTCTCTCTCATCCTTTAATCTGTCTTCTTTCTTTTTCTTCTCATTCTAACTTTTGTGCTTCCCTTTTAAAGCCGGGGTGAGGCGCTCCAGTACTAATTAGGGCCACGGGTGCTCCTGCATGTGTGCACAAAGTGGAGGGCTGTCTGTTCCTGCCACACTACTATGCCCCACCTGAAAACACGAGTGTAAATGATTATTTATTTAAAATGGGCTCCTGATTATTAAGCCTTGGACCTGCCCTTCCATACACCTAAATTCATATTTTTGTCACAGCAAAGGATGGAAAATTGCACTAGAATATATTTTGGTTTCTGCCTGAGTGCACAACATGGCAAGCCATAAATTCAGTAATGGAGCTTTAAAGCAACACAAGAATGACGACTTTTAGGAGTTTTTGTAGTTGTCATCTAACAGGTAGTTCCTACAGAAAGGACCACTAAAGAACATTTCAGTTCAATGTCAAATACAATAGTGTGAAGAAAGGGTTAAAGAATTCATATCCAGAACAGAACTTGCTAATCGTTCATCTGTAAAATCCTTTCCAGCCTTGTTCCTAATCTTCACTATTCTAAAAATCTTTCTCTCTCCCTGTTTTACCTCCAATTTTTCATACACCATCTCCAAAGCTTGTGCATTGTCTCTTGCCACTGCTCTCTTTGTCTTTTTGTTTGTCTGCCTATACATTTCTCTGTCTTCCACCCACCCTGATTGGTACCATTTCTTCTTTGTCTCCTTCTTAGCCTTTATTACATCCTCCACCTCACTGTTCCACGACCATTCCTCTTTGTTCCCAAGTGTGCTCCTTTCTGTCATCCTGCCGAACACCTCTTTACCTATTCTTAATACAACTTTGCTATTCTTCTCCCATCATTCCTCCACATTCTCATTTGACTGAACTTCATTTAAAACTTTCTCCCTAAACTTGTTCTTAAGCTGTTCCTCTTTTAAACTTCACCACTTTACCCTTAGTACTGCTTGCTCTGGTTTTATTCTCCTGATGATTCTGATCTTCTAGTCTATCGCCACCAGTTTCTGCTGCACTGTCACACTTTCCTGTTTATGACCTTACAATTCTTTACCTCTTTCAAATGAAATCTTCTACACATTTGAAAGTCCAGTTGGCCTTCCCTTCCTCCACTATTGTAAATCACAAGCTGATTTACTTTCTTTTCAAAAACTCTGCTAACTATTACCCAATTAGATACTATGGAAAAATGTACTATCCTCTCCTCTTCTCCATTTCTCTCCCCTACTCCCCACCATTCATGTACCCTCATATTTCTTTACTTTCTAATACAAATAAAAAAAAGGAAAATGTTTGTTATTCAGAAAGTTTTTATTCTGTTCTTATTATTGTGAGAAACCTTTGTCAGAGTTTTGGTGACTCAGGAAATGTGAAGTAACCTGATTTCTCAACTAATGCTTATTGCAACATGGCTCATAAGGTCACATATACAACTAAATGACATTGAATTTCTGGATCATGTTCCCAGTAACCCTGAAAGTAAGGCAGAGGCAAACTGGTGGATGGTGTAACTTGTGACTCACAGGAAGAAAGGCACACATCTAGACACTTTCTGCATGTCTACTCATACTGTAGCATTTGTAGAATCCCTATTTATAACACACTTATAAGAGCTACTTACACTTGATGCAGTCCACTGCCTCCATTGATGTTGAGGTGCTGCTGTCAGTAAACTGGGAAAGTCTGTTATTTTTGTTAATTGGCGCAACTTCTCTCTTGATGTATCAGCCATTCGTGTAATGACACTCAAGAACCAGCTGATTGAGCAGGTGGGGTCTTCGGACGGTATCTTTGACAAGCTAAGGGACATTAAAATCTGCTCTCCCTACATCTATAACCAAGTGTACAGTAAGCGACCATAGCTGAATACACTAGAGTAGCTACATTCAGTGGTTAAAAAAGTATTCACTTCTTGAATGGTTTAATAATCTATAATTATACAATATTGAATCTCAGTGGATTTTTTTTAACTGACCTACAGGAGAAAACTTATTGATGTTAAAATGAAAACAATCAATACAAAGTGGTCTCATTTGTTCACAAATATAAAATACAAAATAACATATTATTATTAACCCCTTTCAGGTCAGTATTTAGTAACTGTACTATTTATTGGCAGCCACGACTAACTTAAGTCTGTGTGCACAGGTCTCTGTCAGCTTTGCACATAAGGACAGACATTTTTCCTCATTCTTCTTTGCAAAACTGTAGAAGCTCTGTCAAGTTATGTATGGATCACAGATGAATGACTTTTCCTAGTCCAGCTACAAATTCTCAATTAGATTTGAGATCTGGACTCTGACTCAGCCACTCCTGGATATTAACGTTGTTGTTTTGAAGCCATTCCTGTAAAGCTTTGGCTTTGTGTTTGTCTTGCTGATAAAAAGGGGCAGGATTCTTACAGATTGTGTTAGGTTTTAAATGCAAGTCCTCTTCAATTGGACAATTAACCCCATTTTAGTGAGAACATCTGGCTTCTTCTAGAAGGCCTTATTTTAGGACTGTGCTAAAGATTTCCCCTTGCAGACAGTAATTTCAATGCACATATTTTTGCTAATATTAAAAAGACATATTTACAGGAGAATGTTACAGTCATGGGGTGTGACTATTTTTAACACAGTATTTAAAGAACCAACAATTGGGTAACCCTTGTCTAGATTTAGTATTTTGTAATAATCAGGGCAGAATTGAAATTGTGAACATGGTTGGACTACTAGGTTCAAGTGACAGTAATATAATACAATTCTCGTGTTTTGGAAAAGCGTGGATGAAGTGTTTAAAATTAT
The DNA here is from genome assembly GCA_026402145.1 of Polypterus bichir lapradei. Taxonomy (NCBI): domain Eukaryota; kingdom Metazoa; phylum Chordata; class Cladistia; order Polypteriformes; family Polypteridae; genus Polypterus; species Polypterus bichir. The sequence continues at coordinate 156,761,510 of JANRMT010062791.1, read as the reverse complement.
GAAGGGAATTTGAGCAGTGGATCTAGTCCAGTGGTTCTTAACCTGTGGGGCGGGGGGCGGGCCCCCCCAGGAGGGGGCACGAAGTAACAAAAAGGGGGGCGCGAAGATGTGAAAAAAAGAAAACAAGAATTAAAAATATGAAAAAAACATCTGTTGAAACCAAAACAAATTAACTTAAACTACATTCTGATACTAGAACAATAAATATAGAGTTAGATAAATGTCGATTAAAGTTAAGTAGGTATAATAAAATATGCATCTACGTTTCAAAAAAATGTTGGGGGGGCGCGATTAAAACTGTTCTGAAAACTCGGATCTCAAATACTTAAAGGTTGAGAAATGCTGATCTAGACTGTTGCTTTAAAATGAGTTTATCAAGAACACAGGAACACAGTAGGAAAATTGTTAAAGGTAAATTTTGCATAAATATCAGAAAGGTTTTCTTTAATCTTAGAATCACAAAAACATGCAGTAAGCTACCAAGTAAGACAGGAGGACTTTAGGAAATTTCAAGACTGGATTTAATGTTAATTTGGGAGAATTGAGTAGTGAGGAATGGAAAGCTTTGTTGGGCTGAATGGCCTGTTCTTATCTAGATTGTTCCATTGTTCTAAAGTTCTAATCTCTCACTCTCTCTGTCTTTATTTTATATAAGGAAAAACAAATGTTCTGATTCATTACCATGCTAATACTGATCATAATACCTGTGTGTATGTATATCATATATATATTTTGGGAATAGGGTTGTCAGTGTGCCAAATGGCACTACATTGAAATAAACTCTGAACAATGAGCTCTCAGCCACTAACATTGCCTCGTTTAACACAAGTCTATCAATGGCAAAGCACTGGTACTGTCAGAATTCATTACAGACTGCAACCTTGAAATTATAATAATTATAATATTAATAGAATCTTGACAAACACCCAAAAGAGTTTATGTTTCTAATCGAGGCAACTCTGTCTGGTCATGTTTACTTTTCAGTGGGCTGCTCACTATAATTGTGAGAGCTAAACATCAATAGAATCCCAAATTATGTCCATTGTCCTTTGAGTGTCTGGTCTCTAAAACTAATAATGAAATCTGGTCCTATCTTATTGTTCTCTATCATCCTCTAAAACACAATGGGTCTTTTTTATCTGTTCTGACTGAATTACTAATTCATTTAAGTTCTTTCCTAGACAGTTATTCTTGTACGTGAATTTAAAATAATAAATAAATCCCTATCCGTACTGGTCTGTTTTGACTTGTAGATTTTCCTACTCACTGTGGCAGTCACATATTAACTCTGGTTTGTACACCTGGATCATCAGGTGGCAACACTCACACCACTGATTCGGGCCTTTCTGATCTCCGATTTCACTGTCCCGATTCCTCTCCCTGCTCTTAACTATAAACATTAAACTTCTTTCAGAAACCTTGAAAATATCTGTCCCTCTATCCTTCCTGGATCCATTTCTGATCTTTTCTTCACAAGTTTTCCTTTAAGTGTTCCGCTCCATTGTGTAATTCAACATTACAGTATATTAAAGCAGCTGACTGACGCCTTGAGAGAATGTCACATAAGAGTGTCCCCACTGTGCATGCCCAGGCTTTCTCTGACCATCAAACAGCTTACAGAGATGCACTAACTGCAGTCAAGAATACAAACTATGGCATAATAGTAGAGACTGGCCATGATAACCCATTGGGTTTTATTTTCTGTAGTTAATAAACTATTTTAACCTACACCTGGCCCAATCACCTCTTCTACTGAAGACTGAAAAATCCCTTCATTTTTGACAAAATTAAACCTAAATAATTCAACTAATACAAAGCCACCCTCCCTTTATATTTTCCCTGTTTCCCCTCTCCATCCACGTCCTTTTTCAGATTTTCACCAGTTTCACTTATATTTGTTGATGACCTACTCTGTAAGGTGAGGCCCACTACTTGTGTACTAGACCCCATCCCTACCATCTTTCTCAAATCTTACCTTTATGCCATAATGCCAGCTGTTATGACAATAATAAATGCATCCCTTGACACCGGCTTTGAGCCAACTACCTTTAAAATCATTTCTGTAACTGCAACATTTAAAAAGACTGGTCTTAATTTTCGGTTTCTTTATCAATTGTGTTTTATGTCCAAAGTTCTTGAGGGTGTTGTGGCTTCCCAACTCACCGGTTACTTACCTTGTAGTAAGATGATGAAGCCCTTTCAGTCTGGTTTCAGAACACTGCACAGCTTTGAAACTCATCTGCTTTTAATAACTAATTAGTTGCTTGTGGTGGCAGACTCTGGGCAAACTAGCATATTAGTTCTCTTAGACCTCAGTGCAGCTTTCAATACTGTCAAGCGTGACATTCTACTGTCCAGAAATGAGAACATTCTGGGTATCTCTGGCACTGCCCTCTAGTGGTTTAACTCCTAATGACTGATAGGCAAGAGTTCACTTGTCTTCATACCAGTTGGTGCAGCTCAGTGCCAGTGCCAGTGCCACACAAGGAGCTCCACAATGCTCTCTCCTCAGCCCTCTGCTATCCTGGATATAGATGCTTCCTCTTGGCCATTGTATTCAAAGCTTTGGACTGGGATACCACTTACATGCTGATTATACTCAGATCTATTACAGTGTTAAACATAAAAGTTTATCACAGCTTTCTCATCTCATAAGTTGCCTTAGTGAACTTAAAACCTGGATGGAATGTAACTCTTTAAAATTAAACTGTAACACAACCAACGTCATGCTGATTGGCACTAAAGCTAACCTTCCTTCTCAGTCACTCTTGGTGATGATGTCACTAGACCTTCTTCTGCTAGGAATATTGGTGTCATTTTTGATTCTTCCCTTTCTTACTCTACCCTTACTCGTAACATTAAGAAACTTTCTTACTTACACCTCTGTAACATATTCCATATTCACTCATTTCACTCCTTTTCTGAGGCTGACGAACTTGTCCATGCTTTTATTATTACATTCTGCATTGACTACTGGAACTCCCTACTGACAGGCTGTCTCCAGCAGGGGCCCCTTGCTCCGTGGTATTGTGTTCTTTATTGAATGCAAGACATACTCAAGCTTTATACACATCCCTTTAGTAACTATGGCAAAAATAAGAGAAATATGGTACAAAAAGAGGTATATGTATTTAATTTGCTTTAAAAATGTAGCTTCCACTCCCTACATACATATCAAGGCTGAAAAAAAGCCAATGGAACAATCATCATCCAGTTCTTCAGTAGGGAATGCTGATAAATCTAAGTTCAGTCCAGCAGAGTGTTGGTGGCATTGGCTTCTTGGTGGTTCCTTTCCAATATAAATACTGACATATATTGCATAATTAGTGAACTTTTAATAAAATTTGCCAAGTATGGGTAACTGCCACCTGTGCAGTGCTCTTCTTAGACCAACATAGCACCTTTTGCACCTTCTCTAATCACTCATGGCTTCTGCAGACCGTAACCCTGGCTGTATATTGATCATGGTACTTTTAAATAACCTGTCTTTTTGTGTGTTTCTGTCCATCCATCTGTTAGTTTTCACTCTATCAGCTGGTTTATGTAGCTTCAGAAAATACTTATTTTTAATAAAATACAGAATAACCCTCACAGATCACAGTGGCAGACTTAAAACCACTGGCTACATAGATGCCCCTTCTTATCTTTTATCACAGCTCAGGTTGGTTCAGAACCCTAGTGCCACAGATCCACAACAGCAAGAACTATCCTGCTCCACCTTCACTGGCTCCCTTTTTCTTACAGGATTGAATATACAATTCTGTTAATAACCTATAAAGCTTTAAATGTCTTTGCACCAGACTACATCAGTGACCTTCTCCTGTAACTCCTATGCTCCTGTTTGCCCACTAAGGTCATCGGATTCTTGTTGTGTCCCTCACTAACCTGTACTCTGTGGGTGACAGAGCCGTCAGCTCTATAGCACCCAGACATTGGGATGACCTTCTGGAATTAATTAGATCAGCCAAAAAGTTGAATCGATTCGAAAATTCAACATATTGTCTGCAGCAAAAAGAAAAATTAGAAAAGCAAGGGAACTAAAAAATGCCATTTTGCTGAAATTCTACCAAAGTCAAAATGCACCCTCTGACTCACTTGTACTGGAGATCCAAGTGGTTTGAAAGAGCTGAAGAAACAAAGAAGAAGATGGCTGGATGATATCCAGGAATGGACTATGATAGGTATCCAAAGTGTAGTACACTTGGCTCAAAAGGGGAAAGGACCCTAGTCAAGGTAGAATGCTGCTGCCAATGGCCCTGATCATTGGATTATGGGGTGCACAGAAGAAGATGACAAGAAAGCTGATTTCTCATAAATGTGATATTTCATTCATCAACTAGTTTACAATTCATTGTAATACACTAATGAACAAAACATAGAATGTCAAGTTCACCAAATGTGAAGTTATGGAATTTGTTGCCTCCTTTAATCACTTTTTCTGACTTATCACTGACATTGGTGATGTTCATAATGTGTAAGTATATGCCTGTGTCTATTGGGGGTGTATTTAGCAAAGGGTATAGGGGTGGGGATTTTCACTATTAACACCATGGAGCTCATGGCTATTTAGTCTTATCTTAGTCTTGTAATCGCCAGTTAAGCTAAGAAAAATATTGGGGATATAGGAACAAAATTGAAGCACCAAAAGAAAAAGTTTTGTAGATAACAGGAGAACATGCAGACTACTCAAATTTTGGCAGATAACAGTTCTAATAATTTCAGCACAGTTCTTTTCTCCATTCCCTATTAATGATTGAATATTTTTCTTTGTAGTATTATTGTCAGTGCACCCCTAAAAGATAATGGAACAGGAGGACTTTACAGCTGTGAATATGAAGAAGAAAAGTGCAAACCAATTATACTGCAAGGTAGGTGCAGATTATCATTTACATCTTCTAAGGAGTAGCCATAGAAAGACATGACACCTTAGTGGCTTGAGAAAGGAGTGATTCGAAAAAGGAAAAAAGGAAGTGAAAGAAGTCCACACTAGCGGGTAGAGAGTCCCTTGACTAATATTGGAGGTATGTAAAGGCTAGCTCCTTGAGCATGGGAAAGGCTCTTCATAAATAAAATGTTTTATTATTACTACTACTACTACTACTACTACTTCTACTACTACTACTACTACTACCGTTTTTCCCCAAATATAAGACCTGCTCTGAAAATCAGCCCTAGCATGATTTTCAGGCTGCTCTATAATATAAGCCTTACCCTAAAAATAAGCCCTAGTCAAGATTGTCAGCTCAAGAGTAAGACACCTTGAAGTGTTGTACTGTTTATACTTGCACATTTACTTTACGTAAATCTGGAAGATTCCACCAGGTGGCAGTGCAAGATATCATCACAGTTAAAAAACGTTCAGCTTTGCTGTGTTGTGTATTGCCAGAAAAACATCCATTAAATTCCGAGGACACCTTGCCACAATATCTCTGAAAAGGATTTTTAATGATTATATCCATCAATCCGAGTATGCACCGATTCCAGCAAGCATCGGGCACAAGACAGAAAAAAAATCAGCTCATCGCAAGGTGAACACAAGCACACACATACACTAGCGTCATTTTTGCATCACCAAACCCCAAACCTTCATGTCTTTGTAAGGAAAACGGAGCACAGTGTGGATTCCCACCAGGTAAACATGCAAACTCCAGTCAGGGAACACCAGCGATGTGACTCTCTGTGAGACAGCAGCACTACTACTCCACCACCGTGCCACCCCCATATGTGTAATTATTAAAAGTATTCATTATTTAAACAAAGTTAACAATTTATCTGTAAAATGTTACATACATACTTTAATGCATTTCATCATGAAAGTGATATCAAGCATAAATCTAAGGATTCTAAATGTGCAGACAGCTGGAATATCATAAATTTAATGTGTTCTGTGTGGTGATCTATTGCTGCTTGCCACTGCTGTCAGATCAGGAGGAAGCCCCAGAAGCATGTTGTGATTAATAAGTGGGTCGGTTTTAAGATGACGTTCACGATGGTGTACTTTAATGATTAGGTAAACCATGAGGTTAAAGTGTACTTTTCAAGATTAAAGCCGAAATGTCCACTTTAATCACAAAATATATCTTTTCACATATCCTTAATTTTTTTCTCTGTGGCTCAAATATGCTGCCATACATTCTGATGTTTTTGTGAAGGTGGAGAAAAAATTAAAAAATGAGATGGCACAGAAGATGGTACGTAAGACTTTTAAAATGTATCGTGTCATTATGTTGGGGAATATGCGACACTTGAATATAAAAGCACCACGAATTCACTTTGTATGTCGGCATTTTGCTTCACCACATCGAACCATTCATCACACATTGAAACATGCACATCAATTCCAGAGGATCCTAAAATCGGTTGGAGTAGCAAGAAATTTAGACTGGTATTCAGGATTTAAATGTGGAGAGTTATGCTGATATTCCAGAAGAAGATGACATGACATCTTCATGCCCCGTGAAACTCACCAGACAGACGTCCAAGACACACTTATAAAAAGCACAAAGAAGAATTTTAATATTTTTCTTCAGATACAGTGCACAAAGCACCACACATGCCACAATTCTCCAACAATTATGCAATAAACAATAATCACAATAATTCTCCACTCCTCCCAGCAGCTCTGTCACTCTACCACCCAACTCCATCTCTCTTTGTTGGGTTTTCACCAGTCCTTTAAACAGTCCATAACCCGGAAGTGTTCCTTCTCTTCTTCCTGGTCAAACACCCTCAACGTCCTCAAGTAGCCCAGAAGTACTGCAGGCTTCCGTCCTCATGACTACGAATTACTTCTGGGTTGTAGTAACAATAGGAGTCCCCAGGTTCTTTGTGAACTCCCCCTGGTGGCACCCACGGCACCCAACAGGGCTGAGGAAATGGACTCCATGTCCCAGGATGACCTGAGGGAATCTGGGGAACCACTGCCGTCCAAGGGAGCTGCCACCTAAAAGGCTGCCTTCCTCCATTCTTCTTTTTCAGGGACGTCCCAGCCAGACTGAACCGCCGGCCGTCCATCACATGTTGTACATGAATAAATATAAGACATCCCCTGAAAATAAGCCCTAGTGCATCTTTTGGAGTAAAAATTAATATAAGACCCAGTCTTATTTTCGGGGAAATACGGTACTACTAGAGGGTGATATGTCCTATCAAAGTGAAAGTGGTCCATATTATGGGTAATAGAATTGGAGAAACTGCAAGCTACTTCTCCAGATCATCATAAAGAAGCAAATGATGATGGCAAATTTGTTGCTACCCCTTCATGAAAAAAGAAGAAAACAGAATTGTCCCTGAAATAAATTGAATTGACAAAAGTAATTGGCACTCATCATTGATTTTTTTTTCCATATTCAACAAAAGTTAGACTTTGCTTTAGAGTTTTGATTCAACAGAATATTTCAAATACATAATAACACAAATGAAAATTGGTTGGACAAAAATAATGGGAGCCTTAACCCAATATTTTGTTGCACAACCTTTAGAAGCAATCGCAGCAAACAAATGATTCCTGGAGCTCTTAGTGAGATTTCTGCACCTGTCAACAGGTAGTTTGGCCCACTCTTCCTGAACAAACTGCTCCAGCTGTGTCAGGTTTGAAAGGGAGTCTTCTCCAGACTGCATGTTTCAGTTCCATAGATGTTTGATAGATTTAAACTAAGGTTCATAGAAGGTGAATTAACAATAGTCCAATGCTTTGTTCTTAGTCATTCTTGGGTGCTTTTAGCTGTGTGTTTTGGCTCATTATCCTGTTGGAGGATCCATGACCTGTGACTGACATAGAGATTTCTGACACAGGGCAGTATGTTTCACTCCAGACTGTCTTGATAGTCTTAAGATGTCATTGTTCCTTGCATAGATTCAAGGTAATCTGTGTTAGATGTAGCAAAGCAGCCTGAAAACATAACCAAGCCTCCATGTCTCACAGTAGGTATGGTGTTCCTTTCTTAAAAAGCTTCATTTTTTCACCTGTGGACATAGAGCTGATGCAACTTGCCAAAAAGCTCCCGTTTTGTCTCAAGTGTAGTGTGCAACTGTTGTAACAGGAACATCAAGCTGCTTGGAGATGGTCTTCTAGTATTTGCCTTTATCTGTTTCTATTGAGTTGTTTGTTAAGCTTTGTTTTGACAAAGCTGCTCACAAATTACTTTACAATTATTTGGGTACCATTTATACTAATGAAAAACAAACAATGCCTACAAGGTCTTCAAAGGAGAGGGCATGAAACAGAAAACCACCTGGATTAGAACCCGAGTGGAGCTGTGTAACTGGTGACACCTCAACACCAAACTGGAACAGGGTGAGGTTTTTTATGGTGGCCGGAGTGCCAATCATGCCACAAACCCCCAAGTTTTCCCTGCAAGTTCGAGGACATGCTTGCAAGGCAAGCTTGCCTGGGGATATATCATAACATATTTTGAATTTGTATTAATACTGGTAGCAATATCCATCTATCCATCCATTATCCAACCCGCTATATCCTAACTACAAGGTCACGGGGGTCTGCTGGAGCCAATCCCAGCCAACACAGGGCGCAAGGCAGGAAACAAACCCTGGGCAGGGCAAGCACACACACACACACACACACACACACACATACCCACACACCAAGCACACACTAGGGACAATTTAGAATCGCCAATGCTCCTAACCTGCATGTCTTTGGACTGTGTGAGGAAACTGGATGGTAGCAATATATTTTTTTAAATATATTTTACAAGATTTTCATTTTTATAGGAAGTTCTCCATAGCTGGATCACCAGAAAGTCATGGGTTCCACATAAAGTCATTGTTATCATTGTCTGTCATTATGACTTTTATTGAAAATTATTAGTTTGCCTCCTCAAAATTTTCTGACTTTTGGTTTTAAACATTTTCAGGGCTAAATCCTGGGATTGCACTGGGCCTGTCAATGGCAACCAGTTCTGGCAGCATGGGACGCCTTGTGGTGAGTAATAAGACAGAGCTCAGTGAGATTTTCATTTTCAGTGCCTTTGTTTTTAATCTGGCTTTAAGTTGTTATAGTTTCAAGTATTCATAGAGTAATCAGAACAGCTAATTTGCCTATGGCATTTGTTAACAGATTGCAGAAGTTTTTCTAGTGAGCATACCACCGCAGCTAAAGGTTGATGTATCCTGATGATCAATTCTTCCTCAGTTCAGTATCATTGTATCATGAGGACTGATGTTTCACAGGGAACACTACGTAGAGTAACAGAACATTTTTAAACTATGCTAGAAAGTACTGAGTCCTTTTCTTAAAATAACACAATGGTACTGAAAGCTGCACTGAATAATCTCCTCAACCACACATCTCCATAAACGGGGCACCACCAGTAATCTGGTTCCACTTCAAGCACTGATGTTGTGGAAGAAGCTAAAAACTGTCTGGACCGACACTGACTCAGCTGTGGAATAGCCAGTAGAGGAGGCAGCTTGATGGCCAAGTTCTCCAGGACTCAACAAATCAGAATCCTATTATATCATACAATCTTCTCTTGCAGTTTGCTCTGTACTTGTACTATTACTATCATACTATTGTATTGTGTTGAGAATTACTTGTGTTTTGTTATATGTCCTGAATTTTTTAACACCCACTACATGCCCAATCTACCTGGAAAGGGGTCTCTTGATGAATTAACTTTCCCAAAATTTTGTCCATTTTTCCCTACAAGTGTTTTTTCTCTAAGAGTTTATTTCTTGTCTTCTTCGAAAGTCAAGGTTGGGGGCTGTCAAAAACAGAGTCTGTTACAGCCCATTGCGGCAATCGATGTGTGATTTTGGGCTCTAGAAACAAATTGTATTATGTAGTATATACAGGGTAGTATAGTATTATATAGTAGTGAGTTTGAAGCTTAATCACTGTAATTAATCAACCCTAAGAACCAGGCAGGAGGAGGCATGTTCATTGTGTCTTTCGATTTCTGTTCTTGAAGAAGAATGTTGTGATGGAATAGTCACTAAGCAAAGTTACAAGCTCATATTTATTAACAACTAGCAAAATACCTGCGATTCACAGCGGAGAAGTAGTGTGTTAAAGAAGTAAAGAAAAAGAAATGGAAACATTTTAAAAATAATGTAACATGATTGTCAATGTAATTGTTTTATCACTGTTATGAGTGTTGCTGTCATATATATATATATACACACACACACAGAGACACACACACATACAAACATATATACATATACATATATACATATACTAGCAAAATACCCGCGCTTCGCAGCGGAGAAGTAGTGTGTTAAAGAAGTAAAGAAAAAGAAATGGAAACATTTTAAAAATAACGTAACATAATTGTCAATGTAATTGTTTTGTTTTGTCACTGTTGTGAGTGATGAGTGTTGCTGTCATATACATATATATATATATATATATATATATATATATATATATATATATATACGCACACACATATATACATACATATATATATATACATAAATACACATACATCCACATATATATACAGTACATATATACATATATATACATATCTACATTCACACACATACATATACATACATACACACACATATATACACACAAATACATATATATATACATACACACACATATATAAACATATATATATCCATCCATTATCCAACCCGCTGAATCCGAACAGGGTCACGGGGGTCTGCTGGAGCCAATCCCAGCCAACACAGGGCACAAGGCAGGAACCAATCCTGGGCAGGGTGCCAACCCACCGCAGGACACACACAAACACACCAAGCACACACTACGGCCAAATTAGAATTGCCAATCCACCTAACCTGCATGTCTTTGGACTGTGGGAGGAAACACACATATATATATATATATATATATATATATATATATATATATATATATATACACTCTTTGGGGTGCGAGCAACTGTTGCTGGGGGTGCCAGACTCCATCAAGGAAGAAAAATGAAAAACATTATTTGTACAAAATCTGAATTTATTTATCCATTCTGAAATAAGTAAATGGGCAGGCTATTTCATATTTATGTTGCTTGTTAAAACGGATGACTGCGTGGATATCATGAACTATCGTATCTGTTCAAAGTTTTATTTAAATTTTAAATAGAAGGAATTTTTATTTAGTCGACAGAAATATCTTTGGTAGGAATGTAAGTTAAATGTAGGCATCATTGCATACATTTTTCTTCACTATAGAAATGTAAAGAGTAAATTCGCCTTACAGTCCAACCAAAGATATTTGTGTCGACTAAATAGAACTTGAAAAGATATATTTTTTCAAATGTGATCGCGCAATTCAGATCGAGTTGATGCGCAGTACATCGAGCCCGCATGCTATTGTGGTTTCGCCTGCGTGCCTCAATAAGTCACCCTCCCCTCGCTCTTACTTTTTTACCGTTCATCTAATGATTACACTGAGTATGGCTTTACTAAAACAATCATTGATGGCGAATAAAGTATCCATTATTCATAAAGCTTCAATTGGTGATCTGTCTTTCTGCGTTAACCGCATATTTTTTCATACGTCTCAAACCAAGGGGATGCGAGGGTAAAATGAATCGGGAAGCGCTGATATATATGTATGTGTGTGTATATATATATTGAAATAGTTTTACTGTGAAATAATGCAAAGAGTACGCGACACGTGTTTCGCCTTAATTTTGGGGTCATCAGGCGTACATACTCAGTGCACCCCCTCTCAGGAATCGAACCTCGGACGTTGGCGCTAGAGGCAAAGCCTCTTCCATTGCGCCACGACATGTGGTTTGTCTATTTGAGAGTATGTAGATTGGGGTATCTATAGTATCTATTATAGTATATGGACGAAAAAATAGGTTCCAGTTATGACCATTACGTGTAGAATTTCGAAATGAAACTTGCCCAACTTTTGTAAGGACGCTGTAAGGAATGAACCTGCCAAATTTCAGCCTTCCACCCACACGGGAAGTTGGAGAATTAGTGATGAGTGAGTGAGTGAGTGAGTGAGTGAGTGAGTGAGTCAGTGAGTGAGTCAGTGAGTGAGTGAGTGAGGGCTTTGCCTTTTATTAGTATAGATACATATTTACATATACACATATCTATATATATATACATATACACATCTACATATATATACACATACATACACACACACATATACATATACACATACATACATACAGGTAAATATACATATATATACCCACATACACATACATATATATATATATACACACATACATACATACACACACACACATATATATATACACACAGACACATATATATACATATATACAGATCTACATATATATACATATCTACATATATACACGCATATATATATATATATACATATCCACATATATATATACTGTACACATATATATACATATCTACATATATATATATATATATACACATACATACATACTGTGAACGTGGCCCGGACACAGACAAGCAGACATGTTGTTTTCCACCACCACACGTTTATTTACAAGCTACTATTTACAAAGTCCAAAGTGCACACAAACCCCCCAAAGTCCTGGCCACACAACAACTTTCTTCTTCGGGCTGCCTCTACTCTCTCTTCTCTTGCCTTGTCCTGCCTCCATCCGACTCCAGCCTCGAATGAAGGGAGGCGGCCCCTCTTATTAGCACCCGGATGTGCTCCAGGTGAATTCCGGCAATCACCCACCGACACGCCCCTGTGTGGTAGAAGTGCCGATTGTACTCCCGGAGGCTCTCCGGGTGTCCCTTCTTCCCTTCCCCCCAGCACTTCCTGGTTTGGCGGAAGTGCTGAGGTCCAGGGCTCCAAAGGCATCGGGGCGCCCCCTGGCGGTGACTACGGGCCCCTACAGGGTTGGGCTTCCAAGCCCTCTACCCGTGGCCCCCAAAGCAACCAGGGTGGCGGCCCCCACGTGATCCAGGGCGGGCGTAGACCAATCTTACGG